>VMKM01000278.1:0-437632 GCA_008360985.2 Macquaria ambigua | reverse complement strand
AACTGTCGGTTATTTTATTATCTGTCTAGAGCAAAGCACGGTGCCAACATGAGTGTCAGTGGCTATGAAGCCACTCAAGTCACTGAGGTCCCTGTGAAAAAGAAACAGTTCTTATTATACAAAGTAATGCTTGGCTGGTCAAGCTGCCATCTGGTTCACTGGTTTTGGTTGAGAGAAAACATGGATGCCAGTGTTCGTTAAAATGTTTCTATTTATATTCCAATTTGACAAGTGTATTACCATGTTTTGATAAGTCCGGCTTTCAGCTCTAACCCCATATATTACTGTTTGAGTTCAAGGCTTATTAGGCATTAATGGCACTGGCTGAAAAGTATGCAAAGATCAATTTGTTCTCGCTGCTCAGCAAGAAGGATGATAGTATTGTGGGAGTGTGTAATATCTGAACAGCTCATTAAGAGGATGCTGCCCTAGACTGTAGGGGAGAAGACAGCTAACGTTAGTTAATGTACATGTAATTGAAAAGCTATTGCAATGTCGTTAAAAGTATATGCTTTTTGAACGACTATTGGAGTTGATGCATGTCGTTAAGTGACAAAGACATTAGCAATCAATTGTTCATGTGTGAAGATGCAGCAGCGTTAGCTCAGAAGGGAACGACAAAAGCTGACCCACTTTTTAAACTTTGAATCTGCAGGGGGCAGAGTCTGGGAAGTTGACCGGTGTTCTCAAAGTTTAGTTTGTAACCTTCGTTTTCTCTTCGTTGAGAAACGCCAAAATAACGTGACACATCATTTAAGTGGAGGTTTGAAAGTAACCGAGTTGTATAAAATCCACAAAACCATAAGCAAAGAGGTATCACCCATTCAAATTAGCCTGTCACACGGCTAGGCTAGGCTACCAGGCAGGCTAGCGAAAGTGCATGTAACCTAACGACAGTGGGTAGGCTCAAAATGACATGTGCTAGCTAACAACAAAGACTCTGGGCTGCATGCTCACCGCTTTCAAATCCAGCACTCCGTCCTTCGCCTCCTGTAGTAGAGTCACAAACTTGGTCGTGAGCAGTCCCAGGCTCTTTTCGTGCCTGCTGGGAGTCTGTGGCTGCAGTGAGTCCCCTACAGCTCCCAGTTCGCCTCTATTACTGGCCGACTCCAGTTCCATCATCACTCGGGACCAGCTTCGTACTTCCCCCTGCCTCCCCGACCAAACCCAGCCAGCGAGCCCAGGAAAGCACGCCCCACCGCCGCAGTCAGATAAACAGAAGGCCGGGGAAGTCAGTGGCAGATAACAGGTGTTTAATGAGCTAGTCCGACCTGGTTTGCTCCAAATTATTTCCCTAGATCGAGCTGAACAGGCTGAGTACGGTAATTCAATGAGTGAGCATTCGGTGGAGAGCCGTTGGCCACGCGAGGTATGACGGGACGGTTCAATCGTCGGAGGGACTGTCTGCAAATACTCACATCGATTCAAAAGCGTGTTACAAAACAAGAGCGTGTATATGAAAACGTGCGAGATCAATAAATATTTTCTAATCCACCGATTTATTGTATCGTGGTTAAAGGTTAATAAACTGCAAGGATTCTGTGTTATTTATTTTATGGTCGTATAAATAAGGGCTATCCGGATGTATGTAGGAGTGCTACTTTTACACGTTCCCTTACCCACTCAAACTTGAAGAAAACACACGCACGCGCGTATGAACGTGCACACTACACACGCGCACACACGGTGAAGACATTAAATAAAAAGCCATTTGAAAACCCTTATAGAGTTTGAAGTCTCTGCACTAGACTGTATATACATTGCACACAATCTTGACGATTCACAAGTCATGGTTTTGTTGTACCTTTTCATATTTATATTGCATATACTATACTCTCTGTAAATGTACTTTTGTGCCCTTGTAAGCTTTTTTAAAGGGCTTTTTTCGTCATTTTGCATGTTCATATTTTATTAGATTGTGTAGTAGTCACCAAGAGACTGTGGCTTATCACTAAACAGTCAAGCATCTAGTACACATCCCATGTTCAGACTTAATTCCGTCTCTTTTAGTTGTTGCTTGTAGAGTTATTAGATTATATACAGTATTAAGTCAGACAAACAAACAAATACATTGATTAAAATCTGATCTACGTAAAATAAGCATAAACTTTAAAAAGTTTAACTTTCTATAATTAAATGGCAAGCAGACGACGTTTTGAAGATACACATATTAGAAAAAACACACCAAGCGGTAGAATCAGCTTGGCCACATGCTACACTCTGCTTACTCTACAGGAACCTCAAAAGGAGCATGATGGAATTTATGTATGTACATTTAATCCTTAAAAAAATCAACTTAATTGATTTGGCAACTATAGAACCAGTAAACTGAGATACTGACATAAATTACTTCGTCGTCATCCAGTCATCTTTGGCCAGCAGGGGGAGGTAGAGCCCAAGGAAAAACGCTCTCGTAAATTAAGCTTTGGGTTCAATAGATTCATGTCTCTGTAAATCTGCTTTGTACGTGAAAGAGAACAACCTAAATAAAAAATATAGGATTTTCCAATTTATTAGGATTCCACACACACACCATAGTAGTTCTGATGCACAGTCGAAAACACAACCATACACAGCTGTGCCTCAGTGTCGCGAAAGTGCTTTACTGTCACGCTTCTACACTGTGAAGCAGTCAGCTGACTGAACCAAACGGGTGCGCTGTCTCTGCAACAGGAAACACCGTATTCATTCATACAAAGGTAAATATACCTCTAATAAGACTTATATGTTCACCGAATTAAACAAACAGCGGTGCCCGGCTATACATGTCCACGACAGAGTGCCTCTCTTTTATTATTTTTAGCTTCGTACCTGAACGTTAGCTATACTGCTAACTAACGGGTAGCTAATTCTACATTTACAATAACAGGGTGAACGTAGCTGAGACTTAACAGTGATTTAAATAACCTGTTAAACACAATGATTTTAGCAATTGCAAAACACTTGACCTTTGCTAGTTACAGTTTAACGGTATTAATGAAGAAGTCTTGGTCGCTTGTAACGTTAACGTTACTGTTTAGAAAGGCTGTTTCCTCTGCGCTGTCAGTTGGTTAATAAATTATTTCACATACTTGAAGATATGACAGTGAGAAGGTGAGGGTAGGCATGTCCGTGGTGATGCTAGATATTTTCTTCTGTTCTTTACTTAATAATAGCCCATTAGACTCTCTGACTTAGTGTTACTTTCAGTCATGTTTTACTGTTGTCTATTTTTCAGCCTCAGCCATGAAGAAGAACAAAGGCAAAGCCAACAGTACTGCTGAGAAGGAGTTTGTGTTTGAGTTCAAGGCAGGGAAACACAATTGTGTCCTCAAAGTGCCTCTGCAGTTCCCTGTTCGAGAGAACACCAGTGACCTCCATGGACGCCTGATGCTGCTACACAAAATACCCTGCTACATAGAAAATGGTGAGATTGCCGCTCTTGGTAAAAGAAAATCAACTTAAGCACAAGTTACAAAACTTTTGTATTTGTGATGTTATCCTGCTCGCAGGTGGAGTTGACTTTATCAAATGGAATGACTATGTTTCTTTCCCTTTTGCATTTCTTAGCTGGGATTTGCAGACCCTAAAACTGCAACCATCACCCCCAACCCTAACATAAGCCATACACTGTATAGCCTAAACACAAGCATTTGAATGGGGAAACTTGTCAGGGGCCGTATGTGGCCTGGCACTGTTGATGGCAACAGCCCCTTCAACTCTATCCCTTACTTGTCTTTGAAAGGTAATCAACTTATCATTAAAAAAAGTATTCTTCTTTGCAGATAACAATATTTGTCACAATATACTCAAACTACAAAACACACTAGAACTGAACATAACGGACACTATATTGATAATTGGTGACTGCTATAATGGTATTTTAAACTTCTTTATTGAAACATTTCAGTGCTGTATTTTTTAAAGTCTTAAATGCAATATCATGCAATAAAAAAACAAAAAACAAAATCTACAGAGTTGGGCAAGAAACATCAGATTCTGTTTATTTGAAATGAATCTATTCACATAGTTACTCCCTAATTACTCGTCCTGGGAAAGAGATGGTATTGTCAGCATGCATGCTGTTAGTTTGAAACCTAAACGGATGGAATGGATCCAGCCCATTGATTTTGCAGTGTACTACTTGGCTTGCACAGGAATGAAAATGTTTTTTAAATGGCTGGTTTTGGCTGTGTGTGCGTATCTCTTCCTGCAGAGCTAAAAAACTCGCTTTCCTCCTTCATCGAGAAGGAGACCATCCTGGATTATGACAGAGAGGCAGAGCTGGCCCTGCAGAGACTCACAACGGGCGATGTAGACGTAAACCAGCTCACCAACGCATGGACCAGGTCTTATGCGGAGGTGATAACACATTCAGTATGTTATTGTGCCTAAAAACTAACGTCAGGGTTTCTAATAGCTATAAGTTGCTTATAGCACAAGTTCTTATATCAGTATCTATAACCATGACAGATTCAGTGTCATGATGATTTTTTGCATTCATTTGGATTTATCTACATTTCTCACATTTGTGACTGTACACTAAAATATATAGAATTTTAATGGTAAGGTATCATTAGATTGGAGAATAATGCCATGAACACAATTAGTCTTTCATTGACTGAGTGAGACAGATCATGCACAGAGTTAACCTGTTTCAAAGAGAGTTTGCTTGGTGCCCCTGTGACTAATCAATGACCTTGACATGTTACATTCAAATGTCCAGTTACTGTATATGACAAAAAACATCATACATGCTTCCCCTCCTGTTTGCCACCTGGATGAACATTTCACCTTCAACACAGTTGTGTTGTGTTTGCTGGGTGGCTTAAAAATGCTGTTTTGCAACTACAGTTTGGTGGTACATCCTGACTATATTTGATTCTCTACTCAAATTGCTACTTTATATAAAACTTTAGAAAGACATTTCTGTGAAAAATGTCTATTAATACTGTGGACACAACATGTTTTATTTCTGGCAGGTATTCCTGAAAGTTAATTTCAGACACTGGCTGCTCAACACACGCTGATCGTATATCGTGTTTCTGTAGTAGCTGAGCAGTGTTTCGGAAGTGTCCTCGAATGCTCCCGCTAACTTCAGGGCAGTCATGGATCATTAAAGTAATTTAAACAGAAGTAGTGCAGTGCATCTGCAATTTGATTATTCATGAGTTCCTGAGGAAAACAAATCTCATTACATAAGCCAGCATGCTGCGTTTAATGTCTCTCCATTGCACTCGGTTACACTTTGATGCGTTTCTTCCCGGAGATCCAATATGTGGTGGCGGTTGCTCACATTTGAGAAGGGAGTCATCACTTTTATATTATGGATTAATACAAAACAAACAGTCTAGTGACACACAGAAGTGGACTTTGTGGTTTTCTAATTAAGTGATTTATGGTCTTCTCGCTGTCTCTTATTTCATGTTTAAAGAAGGTCAATAAAATCATTTGGTTTTACACTTCAAAGTTCGGGAGTCTTAACTCTGCTGTCACTTGCCCGGGCATTTATAAAAAGACAAGGTCTGCCTCAGCTCGTGTTGTGAAGCCCCTCTGGCCCACTGCACTCAGACATTAAGAACTGGCTACCCATTAACATTTTACTGCAGTCACACAGAAATACACATGGAAGCTATCCAGCATCCATCGTGTTAGTGGCCTGAAGATTCCTGAGCCTTTATAAATAGAGGAGTTTCAGATTCTGAGTACTGTTCTGTTGCTTCTCTAATTATGGATGGGACACATCAACTCTCCTGGTTTATTGAGCAGAGCAAAACATTCAAAATGTGTTGACATTGCATTTAGCCTTCTTTGTTTGTCTTCCTCTGACCACAGAAAATTTATTTTTTACACTTTTTACTAGAAAGTCAGCCTCTCTTAACTCACAGCATGTGCAGCAGATCATCACCAACAATGGCAGTTTTAGTTTCATACAGTGAAGCAACCCTGCGATGTGGAATGTACAACATGGTTAGTTGTGCTTCTTTGCCTTTGTGTGACCACTTGCAATTGCCATTTTGAAATAATTTCTTTCCTCTCTCACTGTTGCAGACCACACTGGAGCATGCTCGGCCCGAAGAGCCCAGTTGGGATGAGGACTTTGCCGATGTTTACCATGAGCTGATCCACTCCCCTGCCTCAGATACCCTTCTCAACCTGGAGCACAACTACTTTGTTAGCATCTCAGAGCTCATCAGTGAGAGAGACATGGAGATAAAGAAGCTACAGGAGAGGTTGGTATTGGGGATTTCTTTGTAAATTCACATAGTGTATGGCTAAAGCTTACTGAACATCTGTGTTCTTAGGGTGCTTTTACACCCTAAGAAGTTTGGTTAATTTGGAACAAGATAAAAAATGATACATTGTTGCATTTTAGTTCTAGTCCGGTTCATGTTCACACCGACTTTTTAGGGGGATACTACAACTAATGTAGTATTAGTTTTTATTTGGGATCTGCTAAAATAAACAGAGTAGGACTTAAGCTCAACACACCTCTGTTTTAGTCCTTTTTACTTTCCGATGTATCAGGAGAAATCCCCGCACTGCCGTGCTGATGAGCACAGCAGATGGATTTAATAGAAGTTTAGCTCTTGAATTCCTGCTAAAATCACATATTTACTATCATAAGATCTGTTGGTCCGTTTTGCTTTCACACCACAAATGCACCCGCTTGGGAAGTGGACTAGAGAGCAACCTTCTCAGACGATCTCGGTCCAGTTGTTTCGTTAGTACCAGAGTTAGTTTGAACTGACCCAAACAGGTTAGGTGTGAAAGCACCCAGAAAAAGTTAGAAAACACCTAATGCATTAAGGCTTTGACACTGTAACTTTTCTCTACTTTGCTTTTATAAAGATATTTCCTTGTACTTATTGCACTGCTGATCTGCACAGTTTACTCATGATAGTGGACTCACTAGGTTTCACTTATTGCCTTATTATCCTTGTTATGGCAAATCAGTTATTGTTTTCTCAATTTGTGTTGGAATGATATTTCAGTCACCTGTCATGAATACAGGCGACTGAAATAACATATGTCTCTGTTATTCATGTGTTGTATAGATGATGATGTATTTCCCCATCAGTCTGATCAAATCAATGAATATTGTTTCTGTCTCGCAGGCAAGCAGCTGAAATGGACAAAGTGATGCATGAGCTGGGTAATACTTTGAGTGACCAGGATGTAAATGCAGTTGCCTCTCAACACTTTGATGCACAGCAGGTAAAAAGGAAGTTGGGGGTACTCTGTAGCAGTGCTAAAAGCAGGTGTACCTTGATCCCAGTGCAACGTTATTATTTCACCACAGACATTTCGGGGGATTCAGTTAATGAACTTTCCATTTACAGGTTCAGATTTGCTCTACCCTGCCCAGCCCAAAATATGTTGTTGTCATATTAAAGTTCCTCAGTGTTTGACTTTGTCATCTTTGAGCAGGTGTTGGAGAACAAGTGGGCCAGTGAGCTGAAGCAAGTCACTGGCATTCAAAAGCAGGAGTATCAGGAGTGGGTCATCAAGCTGCACCAGGACCTGCAGAAATCCAACAACAGCAGCATAATTAAGTGAGTTCGTCTGTATGTGTCTGTGTATCCACTCAGACAAACAGTCTGTTAACATGTTGTATTTGTGTGTATACTGTAACATAATCTTTGTTTGTGTACACCCATCTGATATCTGTCGACTTACTTTACACCCATATGCACCTGAATCGGCTCTTTCAGTTCTGTGACTCACTCTTTTTTTTAAATCCCAGGGTAAAGCAAAAACAGTTGATCCAAGATAATGAACACTTGAGTCAGGCGCTTAGTTGCTTACTCTTGTTAGGTAGAAAAAGAAAAGCTGCAGTGCAGACACAGATGAATGCAATATGCAGATGCAGCAACTTAGAGTGGCATTGTCAAAAGGCAGCAACAGAACGGCACTCCATGATCTTTATTCACTGACAGTGCGCCATCAGTGCAGAGGCTTTGGCTTGTCTGGGCTGTGAGTTTATTTGTACAGAGATTAAACATGGAGTTAATATTAAGCCTTACAACTTACAATGATTTAATAGGGTGATTAAAAGAAAAAAAGCTAGGATCTAAGTGATAAAAGGAGCTACTTTTTTGTTGACCCATAATATGGCCTGAAACTGATAAAATAAAATGCTTTAAATACCCCTTATGTGAATTGTGTTAACTGGAAAAGTTCCACTGAATCTTGACTAGAGGTCAAACTGACCTTTAACTAACAGGATCTCAACAGTTGCACTTCTGCAGCAGCTCTAATCCAAAACACGACATGTCTGCTTTGAAGTACAGGCTCAATTTACATAGAAATTGAAGTGATTACAAGAGGTCAAAAACTCATCTTAGTTTGACTGATGCTTAGCTTTGCAGTATCAGTTATGACTGGCATCTTGGGATAAGAAGCGGGGAAAAAAATCTAATAGTGGTTAACAGTGATGTGGTTTAAATTCAGGTCCTACACTTCTCTGCATATATTGGATATTCCATCAAAACACAGATAACACCAGGACCTGTGTGCTAAGAGCTTCTCAGACAATGTGCTGACCCAGCATCAGTTTTTCTTAATGATGAATATCATTATCTTGTTATGTGTGGGTGGAACTTAATACTTCTACATCAGCACTTTGAACACTTTGTATGCATTTTTAAAGCTGTAGTCCATAAAGGAAAACTGAAAACAGAATTCAGGTAGGATTGTTGATCCCTTTTGATATTGTTTCTTATTTTTTGTAAATGCAGTGCTGAAACTAAACAATTGAATCCTTATAAATGAGACTCATATAATCAAATTTTGTCCAATAATGTTCCAATAATGTAGTCTTCACTTTTTCTTGGTATGAAACTCTTCAGGTTCTGTCACTTTTTTCCTTGAACCTATAAAACATACATCATGTTGATAGATATCTTTGCTGATTGATTTGTTTGCATGATTGATTTCCAGTGAGGAGATTAAGGTGCAGCCCAGTCAGCTGTCAGAGCTCGCAGATTCTGGAGCCAGGATGTTTGAGGAGCAGCCTCAGCTGGAGGAGAGCTTCACCATACACTTAGGTGCTTCACTTCTTACGTGCTGTCCAAGTATTTGTACACAGTTTTGCATTTTATTGCATTTTACTTTTGGTAGTTTAAGTCTGTAAATATTTATGTAAAGCACTATAGATGTGAACTACAGTATAATGTAATTTTCTGATTAATGTGTGTACGTTTTTTTGTGTATTTATTATATATATTATTCATCAGGAGCACAACTGAAGACGATGCACAACCTGCGGCTGGTCCGGGCAGACGTGCTGGACTTCTGTAAGCACCGGCGGCACGGCAGCGGTGGAGCAAAGCTAAGGCGGCTACAGACGGCCCTTTCTCTCTACTCCTCCTCACTCTGTGGTCTGGTGTTGTTGGTCGACAACAGGGTCAACTCCTACAGTGGCATCAAGAGAGGTCAGGGGATGTATTTTAGCGATCTTCATAGAGATGTTGTCACCAGGACAACCTGCGGTGTTGTTTTGTAGAAAGATGAGAATTTGTTTGTTTCCTGCTGGATGGTCAACACGTTAATGTTTTCCACAATAATTCTAACAGTGCTTTGTTGTATTTTGGCAACAATGAATTGTAACATTTTTATTTTGGTCTTACTCGTGACTCTCTTTGATTATCTTTCACCTTTACCATGAGAATAACACCATTCTTTCACACCACTTTAACTGATTTGTTTAAAGACTACGCACTCCATTCACCTTTTAAGTTTGAATTATATTCTATTTATTTTAGAGTGGGAGTACACTATGGAGACATAACTACAGAGATAAGATCTGGATACAGATATTAACTTTAACTTTTCGTGCATCATTTTATCCCTGGCCCGCTCTGTGTCGACCCCCAGACTTTGCAACCGTGGCGAAGGAGTGTACAGACTTCCACTTTCCCTGTCTGGAGGCACAGCTGGATGAGGTGCAACAGGTGGTGCTCTATGCCAGAGCCCAGCGGAGCAGCAAGCAGAAAGAACAACCTGGTTAGTTTTTTGGCTGCTCTTTGGGCCTCACTGCCAAAACAGCTGTAATGTAGGCCGAACATTCAAAGAGGATTAGAAAGGGAAAGGCAAGGCTGGTGAGGCTGAGGCTTCCACGAAATGCATCCTGGATTACATTTCACCAGAAAATTGGTGTAGCTAGTGACCTGGACACAGACACTACTGAAGAATTGATTAGTCTAGACAGACGGGGTGTTTTTTTTTTTGCCAGCTATGCTTTATAAAATGCTTACCTAACATTGTTATTCATGGCCTTGTTTAGCAGTACCACAGAGACACAAAGAGATAAGTTGTACCATCTTAGAGTTGTTTGTTTTGCCTAAGTTCCTCTCAACATGCAGAATATACTCACTTTGAGGTTGATCTCTAATTTACCTGATTTGATGTTTAGCAAGATAAGAAAGAGCATCTGTATCTCTCATTTTGACACCAGAAACACGAGAGTAAAATTCAAGCTCACTTCTAAAGAATGAACTGAATAGGGAGTATAACTATATACATGACTGTAAAAGTGTTGCAGTACATGCCAGCAGTATGAGATGGGGGATTAAGTAGTCAGGAAGTAGAAGACACTTTACATAACTACTATTGCGTTGACAGGAAACTGTGTCCAGATCCTTATCACAGCATAGGTTGAGTGGTTCGAAGAGTAGAGCTGTATATAGAAACATTCTTTCTAGCTTACAAGCCTTTCAAGGAAAGTCCAGCTGCCATTGCCATTAAGTGTCCTTATGAGATATTTTGATCAATCTTTTTGCATACTGACTTGTGATTTTATATCCTTACAGAGATTCCAAAGAACGGAGGTGATGATAAGAGCAAAAATGTTGAAAGAAATCCATCTAACATCTTACCAGGTAAAGGTTATCAGTATATTTTTACACTGACTCCTGGTCAGATTAACAGAGCAAAAAAAATCCCACTGATTTATTGATCCCACATTATTCAGCGGTATCATTTCTAAACCACACTAGTTCTGCATACCTTTTTCCTCCATATCACACACTTATGTACTGTACCTGCTGTGTCTCTTCCTCAAGGTGAGTTTTACATCTCGCGGCACTCCAACCTGTCAGAGGTACATGTTGTCTTCCACCTGTGTGTGGACGACAACGTGCGTTCAGGGAACATCACGGCCCGGGACCCGGCCATCATGGGCTTGAGAAACATCCTGAAGGTCTGCTGCACACATGACGTCACCACTGTCACCGTGCCTCTGCTGCTGGTCCACGACATGTCAGAGGTAAGAGTAGCTGAGAGCACTGCGAATGCTTGTATGTATGGATGATGTTGTAATACGTACATTCTTTCTCCATCAGACTCCCCACAGATCCACACACTTCATAAGGATAGTAATAATGTAGTAATGTACCTCAAGGGAATAATTAAATTCAAATCAAAAGTTCTAATGTTTGTTCAAACATTGTTTAGGTTTGTAGGACCAACAAACATGCAGCTCTCACAGTTATATGTTTCCCCTTCTCCCTAACTACACAAGTTAAGAAGCCAACTTGGAAACAGCTCCAGAAACAGTGTAAAAAGTTAATCAGATTTCTCCAAATGGAGCATGGTCAAAGAGAAAATACAGTTTATAAGAAGGTAAATGTTTGAGTTGGACAGTGGAATTGTTTGGCTACCAAACACTTGACTTGTACAGATTAGGAAAGGGTTGCAGTGTAACCATTACTGCCAAATAGCTCTGTATCTGGTGGTCCTTCGGGTTTTAGTTTAATTTTACCGTAGGTAAAATTATGTGACTGAAATTTGGGGTATCCTGATTACTTAGTGCTGGGTTTGAATCCTCTAGGGGGGAAGTATTCTTCCGTAGTTGTCAGGGAACGTGGAAAGATTATGGAGTAGCTCAACTAATTTGTAAAAACAGAAAGTACAACTTGATTTAAAAAATATATCCACATATTCAGCCAACTGTAACACCTGAACACTACGCATTTTTATTCAGAGTGCATGAAAACTAGTTAGCAAGTGAGCAGAGAAGTCAATACAGCCAGCTAAAAGAATGGATAAATGATTGAAATAGATAGCTAAAAGAGACATATATAAACAGTTTAAATAGCTAGCTAAACCTAATGGATAAATGGTTGAAACTTCGGGGTAGATTCAGCTCTTGAACCTTCATTATTAACCCTATTAGCATAATCTTCTATCTGCCTTGGTCTTGTACTTTTGTGTACTGTGTACTCTGTAGTTTGTTTGTGGTAGAAGGTGAAGAAAACCTGCTGGCCACACAAGTTTCCGTGGTCCTAACCGATGGCTGACTATGCCAGTTTCTTCCCTTTCATTCTGCCTCTGCTTGTTTATGCACTACATCCTCAGCTGTGGTCTGGCTTGTCAGGCACTGGCTGTAAATTCAGCCTGCAACTGAACATTTCCCAGGTTTAAAACCAGGAGGGCAAAGTAGAGAGTCGTGAACTCTTCAGTTTACTTAGTGCCTCAGAGTGTATGTACAGCAGCACTCTGTACTCACACAGTAAGGGAGAGTAACAGAGAAAGCTTTCAGTGACAGATGAACTGAGCCCCAATCAAGCAGAGTTTAGGAAAATATCTGATCACAATAAGGCAGATTTTTCTTTATATCTAGAAATTGAAAAATCTTTTTTTTATGAGGTCTGCTGAAAATTAATGGAATTTGGATTTTCTTTTAACCGGAATAGCAGCTCCTTGAGTAAAAATGAAAACATAATAAACTGAGAATCCCATAAGATGGAAAGCAAATTCTCAACAAGCCTTTGTCTGGAGTGCATTCATGCCACAACATGCCCAGTGCAATTTTTCTTCTCAGGTCTAATCAAGAGTCTTTGTTTACTTAACCAAAGACTTCTAACTTCTGAAGCCTCAGGAACCAGAGGAACTTTAATTTATAGCTTCTGGTTTCACATCAAAACTTTCCATCTGTCATCTTCTTTTCAGTGTCGTTTGCCATTTACTGGAGATGTTTGCCTGTTTGTACAAGCCTATTCTTGTGTTGTGGGATTTAAAACAACTGACATAGTTTGTCAGGATGAACTGCAGAGAGAAATCAAAATACTCTTATTCTTTTGTTTAAATGTTTTATTCTTTTTCCCCTTGAGCATTTAGAGTTTGAGGAACAAGGGACACAGAAGAACTGAATTAATAACACCATAATACATGTTTAAAAGATTGCAGAGAGGAAATTGAAAACTCTTTCAACCAATTTAGAGATCCAGTTTGCTGACAATTACTCTTATGCAATTTGACAACTATTATGTCCATTTTTCTGGTGGTAAGAAACGCCTCTCCTTGTCTCAATTGGCGTTGTTCCCAGGCGCAGTTACAATGAAAAACTCGCGAGTATACCATCCTGTAATGTGTCTGTTCAGAACATGGTGGTTTATGTCAGTAATTGTCATTTTTGTGCTGGTTTATAGTTTTAACCATTAGTGAGGTAGCTGATTTCTTGACTCCAGCTGTAGCAACTGTGTTTTTGAGTGAATCACAATCGCTGCTGACACATGATGTCATACACGCATGTAGACGTAAACATAGAATTGAAATGAATAGATCTGCCCCAATGTCACAGCCAATGTCAGTATTGGACAGATATCGGTATCGGATCGCTGTATCCCTAGTTAATGCGTCAAAGACCCATTGCTCAAGCCTGTGCAGTTTATCTCGAGTGCAAACCAGTTAGTGGGTGACACAGTTGATATGGGCCTCGATGACACCCATGCCTCCAGTTCATGGATCCTTTGTTGACTTGGTATGGGTGCAACACATTTCCTAGTGGGTGAAAGGCTGTATGTGTGTGTGTGGGAGAGGTTCTACCTATCTGACGCTCCTCACTGTGAGCAAAGGTTGACTGCAGACTAGATGAGTGCCTGCTGAGGTCACCGTGTGCAGCCAGCAGCCTGGAGCCAAACACACTCAAAACTGAAGGGAGATGAGAAGTGACATACAAGGAGCGTTATTGCAGTTGCATTTGTAAGAACGGCCAATTCTGCACTTCAACATTTTGTGTCTAGATACAGTCACCTGACAGGAGACCTAGTTAATATGTAATAAATACAGTATCTAATTTGCATACCTGACTCCTAACCAGCTATGCAATATATCACAATTTTAACTGTTAATATGACTCAGCACCAATGCCCCTACACAAGTTGTTCTGCCTTTTAAAACTTTGAACACTATTTTTTTATTGTGTGTTTAACAAATTAGCACATAGCTCAACATGGGGGACCCAAATTGATAAATCATAAACATGAGATGTATGTGATGTAATACGATTATGCACAACATAGGAAAGATTTTAACCCTTACTAACACATTTAAAAAGAAGAAAAGAAAATTAAGAGGGAATGGAGATGCCAAAAAAAAACCCTTTTTAATAAGCAAACTGGTTTACTTATAGAGAGTCAGCAAAACTTCTTACCTGTAATTTAAAAAGAAGTAAATACATTTCCTTGTCCAATGAAAGTGATCTATAAAAGGTAACCATGTTTTATAAAATTGAGCCTCCTGTCCTTATAATGACATTTTATTTTCTCTAGCAGAATCAGTCTTCGTGCCAACAAACTAAAATATTACCATGTTATACTCTGAACTAGTTTTGCTGTAGAATGCAACCAACAAAACAATTCAGTGTTCTCATTTCTCTTCTTGTCTCTCTGCAGGAGATGACCATACCGTGGTGTCTTAAGAGAGCGGAGCTGGTATTCAAATGTGTCAAAGGCAAGATGAAAGTCTGTTATGCTACCCTAACTCACATTAACACGGTTTACACAGCAATTTACATTCCACCTTGTATTGCTGTTTGTTGGTGTATTCTTTATATTTTCATAGATAACTACCCAAATACAAACAACATGACTTGTGGTCAAGTTTGATAGCAGAGATTTGCCAAACCCAAGTTTACAGCTTTTTAAACATGTATTGGACACGT
This sequence comes from Macquaria ambigua, assembly GCA_008360985.2. Taxonomy (NCBI): domain Eukaryota; kingdom Metazoa; phylum Chordata; class Actinopteri; order Centrarchiformes; family Percichthyidae; genus Macquaria; species Macquaria ambigua. The sequence continues at coordinate 422,706 of VMKM01000278.1, read as the reverse complement.
GAGGTCTTGTTGAGCAAGGGATGTTTTTTCCAGCTGAAATCCTTCTTTGAAGAGATGGACTTTAGTGTGTCCACTGACATCTTCCATAATGCAAAGCTGATCTAAAATGAAATGTATTGTAACTAAGAGGCACAACACTTACTTTCTCTTGATTGGTAAAACAGTTGCTCTCCTGCTTGAGAGGAAGGCAATGCAGGTTGAGGGAAGGTAGATACACAATATAATTTGATTACAAAACTTTATTACAAAATAATGCCTGAACATACACTGAACATTACAGACAGATTACAAATTAATTTAAATCTGGTTTATTTGCAGGCTTCATGATGGAGATGGCCTCGTGGGATGGAGGTATATCACGCACAGTCCAGTTTCTAGTGCCAAAGGTGAGAGCAGAATGTACTGCCTACATTATTTGGCTTCCACAACTTAAGGTGACACACAATCCTCCTTTGAGTAATTGCTTGCAAGCAAATCTCTTATGTTAATTCAACACATGTACACAATATCACAAAAGGCACACCTGGCCTTGCGATACATGCCTTTGAATACAGGCAGAGAAGAGAGGCTGCTTGAAAAGCATCCCATAAATCATAGATTATAGAGCTTTAGGTTCTCTTGACCGGTGTTTACACTACTGTGATAAAAGAAAGCTCAGAGGCTCATCCATATAATTGTGTGATAAGCAATGGGATAAGGCATAATCTTCAGTTCACTTGGATATCTAAGTCTAACCTTATGTCTTTATAAATAATGTAAATAGGTTACAGATGCTGCTTTACGAGTATAAGAGGAAAAACATTCAGGCTTCCTGTCATATTTTGAAGTAATTGTAACCTCAGTTCTGGATGAAGCATAACTTATTTTATTTTGGGCTTAGCTGGATGTTGTATGCCTATAGCTTTTGTGGTTAGTCGGGAAGGCAGACAAGCGTATAGCAGCCAGGATCTCGTGTTGACAGGTTAAGATGATAAAACCAGCTTCATCAAAGGACTCTGACTGTATTGGCTTCCTGTCAGCTACATGCTCAGACACCATTTAAAATAGGACTTCTGAAACAACATTGTTTTCTCAGCCTCAAAGAGACACGGTAGCTAAATATACACTCTGCGTTTGTGTGCGGTTGAATGATGCGCATGTGACTGTGTTTCTGCTTAAAGATTAATACTTAACATTCTTATTTGATGGGTGGCGATGTTTAGAGTGACACGGTATGTTCCCCCCATTAAAGTCACAGCTGCCGGAGCTCACATCACTCCAGCATCTTGACTACGGTTCCCTCAGGAAAAAAAGGCCCTGTGATGTTGAACTAAAGGGCACCACAGGGGCTGTTAACACTTGGCTGTACACAAATAGTCCAGATGTATTTTTGTTTTCATGGGCACAATTTCAGCTGGGTTTAAAAAGAGGTTTCATTGGTTCCCTTCCATTGTCACAGTGTGTGGACTGAAAATGTGTATACAAGAGGTTTTTGTTTTTTTCTGTTTTTACGTTGGTGCTGCTTAAATCTCAGTCCCCTGTTGCTCACTAATCCTGTCTGTCTGTGTGTGTGTGTGTGTCTCTTTTGTATTGACAGAGTATCTCAGAGGAGATGTTCTACCAGTTGAGCAACATGCTGCCTCAGATCTTCCGTGTCTCCTCCACCCTAACTCTTACCTCAAAGCGCTGATGGATTAGAGATGCACCCCATTGCATCCCCAAGGCATTCTGACTAACAGAGACACATTTATTTTAACAGCAGTTAAAACAAGTTATATTTCTTTTCTTTCAGGAACTGTAGATTAAGGGAGTGGAGATTTAGCAGTACGCACATAAGCACCATTCATTGAAATGGGGTCAACATAATATGGTGGCATTAAAGCACTAACAGTAGAGGTGCAAAAAAGATCTTAAATGAGAAGAGACATTTTTATGCAATTGGTGAGCCTTCTTATTTTTGCACCTTCCAAAGCTATAAAGGCTGTGAATACTTCTTACTGAAAGAGGACTGGATTCAGTGGCTCACCAAAGCAGCTGCTGCAATTATCATTTCAAGCCTCCTGGCTGCGGTTCTGGTGACAGAGTTTTATGACATCATGACATCAGCCGCCAGTGCTGGAAATTTTCCTATTTTAAAGCTGCAATGTGTAACTTTCCGCATGTTCGAGCTATAGCATAACAGAGAATCTAGTGTTACGTTGGTGAAGTTGTTTTAACTCGCTGGTACGGAGTGAAAATGCCATCAACCGAGCAGATAAAGTAAATGTGAAAACACAGTGTTGTTTACTAAAGTGATGAAGCTGGGTGGAAGCGGCATTGACAAGTTGGAGAGGTGTGACTAAACAAAACTTATTAACATTTCTCAGTAGCAGAGTGTGACGCTAAATATGACTTTTGTAGTGTTTTCACCACACATTACCATTCAGATGGATATAATAACAGTATGTTGATTATAAAAAAAAAAGTCACAGATCTCAGCTTTAAATCATTTCTTTTAGTTTTGTTGTACAGTATGAGGTCTCTCTGTTGAATGTTCACGAATTAGTCCTGATGTCGCACAGTTCAGCCATCACATGAGATTTAGCAGTCTAAACCAATGAGTAATTGGCTTCATATTTAGGGGCTGATTTGTCCAGAGAGCAGTGACGAATGGCGTTGCTGCTGAGATGAGCAATGTGCAGGTGTTTTTTTTATGCTGCATTGCAGTGAGTCGAAGTGAGGGTCACTCTTCGTGTGAGTGTGTGTGCACGTGTGTGGTTCCCTCCCCTCTACCTCTGCAACAGCAGATGGCACTGTTCCTAAAGACAAAGATGTGAGAAGGGTGACTGTACAGACACTTATCTTATTAAAAGAGACCAAGTTTAAAGGAGTCGTCTGCTGCCCGCTGAAATTCATCTCAAGAAATGTTAGTCCACATTCATCATGAGCAAAGGGGGGAACTGCTCTGAAAAGTGCAGCCTCAGTGGTCTTGTATCTTCAGTGGTAAATGTTTGTCAAATGTGTTGAACACTTGAACCTCCTCAGATGTGTATTCTGTACATGCACTGTATATGTTTACATTTTTATGTTTTAATAAAAAAGTAACCCACTCACCACACTGATTTGATGTAAATTCTCCATGAAAGCCATCAAGCTCATGACAGTTTCACATTTTGGATGATTAAGTTCTCTCTCCCCCTCTGCCAACAGTGATGCCCTTCTAGTGGCATTTGGTTCAGCGTTTTATTTAGTGTTGATGGGTTATCCACAGGCACATAATCTCGCTGAAGTTAATAATCCTTGTCATTCATTGGAATTACATTCCTGCACATCTAGTGGTGGCCTATAAGCCATTTCAGACAGACTGAAATCAATTCAGCGCGTCAGAAAGTAGTTTGCCACAGCCACGTTCAGTGGTGGTATTAGGATGATTAAAAGAGTTGGGCAATCAAAGCAAGTAGCCTTCTCTTCTTTCAAGATAAACAAGATGGCCAGCGGCCCTGAGAGAGTTATGAGGTTTCTTAATAGCTTCATGTTGAAATCTGCAACTGTTTATATCACACCGCCATGCTGAGAACCCACAAAATTGTAAGAATATGTGTTGCTGAGTGTTTGGCATTCTTGGGATTGGTCTCAGTGGCCGGGAGTGTTGGGTTTCCTCGGGTAGAGAGTGCAGGGTGCTGATTCAGCGCGATAGTCTACCTCTCCCTCCTCGCTCAGTTCTGTACACACATGCTTGAAAATGATCAGAATGACATTCACAAACTGGACACGAAAAGTATTAATTGTTGTTCCTTAAAGAACTACAGCACACTAAGTTACATGTAGACATCAAGTACCATGAGGCACCTGTTAAAAGATGTTTTGACAGTGGTGAAACCTAAGGCCCTCCTCAGTCAAACCAACATGGGCTGAAGTACTTATTGAACAGGGATGTCACTCACAGGCACAGAAACATGACCAGGGAACAGTCATCTATAGTGTGTGATAGTCCATAAATTATACTGTCTTGAAACAAACATTGTTTCAAGTCAGTTCATGTGGAAACTCATCAGTACCAGAATTAAAGGAAACAGTTTACATTCATGTGATTGATCTATATGGGCCAACTGAGGCAAACCACAGTGATTGGTAAAGGGAGATACAATATATATATTTATATTTTATATTCCACAACACTTACGCTGGAGTGTTTCATGACATCTTTAGGAGAAATGCTATTTTTTCTCACATGAAAATGGACAGTATCTATCAATGGACAACTTTGTCCTTCCTTGCAGAGAAATTTTCTGTGCCTGGTTTTACCCTTAAAGAGCAGAATTATTCAGTGATAATTGATTTCCTCACCTAATTTAACTTGCCTGGGAATTACAAGTCTGAGGAATGGCATGTCAGCGCTGGCTGGACAACAGTGTGGTTATATACAAGAATTAAAGGATAGCTTGAATGAGAAGAAAAAACACTGATTCAGAATGGCTAGTAGAAGATCCAAAAACAGTACAGCCACGATGCTTAAGATTACGAATCCAGAATAGGATGCAGAACCTAGAGAAAAGCATAGGATTATGAAATATAAAGGAATACCCTAAGCTTTTTAATACAATCCACAGGTTTAGGTTTTGACAGTCTCCCCATTTGGCAAATTGTAGCTATTATATACACACTGAATAACCACCTTTTAAAATAAGAGCCTGATTGATAGGTTGTGGGTAATAGAGGTAATATTTCTGTGCAAACTTTATCTTTAGCTGTGAAAACTGATAATGGTTATTTCTGCATCATGCAATGAACCAGAGTCATGATACCTAAATGAACAAACTAAACGAGAAAGCGCACTTTCTGCAAGAAAAAAAGGCGATGCGGTAGCTGAAAACACAAACCTATGTGTACAGGTAAAGTGTCAGAGGAAGGATGAATGGTGGGAGTAGTACAGGAAGGAAAAAGCAGTAAAATTAAATGGCAATGAAGAGTTCATTTAAACGGTAGTCAACACATAATAATATCAGAGGCGTTTTGGAAAAGGCATGACTACATAAAAACACATTTATTAACCAATTTATGTATTTATTCATCCCTTTGTTTACAGCCGTTTTCCTCTCACGTCACAGGTACTGCTACCGGACCTTGCTATGCTTTTGCTTACAAAAATAAAAGCTTGTGTGTGTCAATTCTTTGAAAAAAACATTACAAAACATTAAAATGTGTATCTTAGTTTAGTTTAGCATGAACGCTTCTTTAGTTATTTGTATATTTTGTCCGGGGTTTTTGTTTTTATATGGAGTTCAGTTAAATATTTGTTATTCAGAAGAAAGTGCCCGTTGCGAGGGCTTTTGGTCCGTTTATTTCGAAAGTTGAGACCGGAAGTCGTAGCTGTGATTGCGACTAGCCTGACAGCGGTTGTCACAGCTGGGTGTCTGGCTCTCTACTACAAGTTGAGCAACAGCGGTCCGTCGGGAGTGAGCAAGTTGCTGCATGGATTTCCCGGAGCTGCTGATAACTTAAGGTGAAGTTTGCACTTAAGAGAGTCCTTCGATGGAATAATATACATTTTTTTATATTTTACAGGTACCACACTTGTGTAGCCTTATTAGACACACATTTAACGCGGTGTTTTGTAACTTTACGGTCGCTGTGTGGGTAAAAACTTATTCATTGTATGTGGCTGCTTTACAACGGTTGACCGCGTCGAAACCGCAGACAACGGGTTTAAATTTCGACCCAAACGCCGGCGTGTGTCGCTGGCTTTGTGCCTAATTCATACGACGCCAGAAACCGTGATTTAGCGGAGCTGAAAATGGATGTGTGTTTGGTTTGAGCCTGCGACTGAAAGGTGTATGGTTAACCAGGGTCCAGGCAGCAGCATGGTGCTTTCTGGAAGTTTTTTCCACTCTGCGTCGTTGACTGCAGCTCTACCACCACCAGGCTCCCCCGCACAACTGATGTGTTGCCAAGTGCCATGGTGGCAATAACTTTACAGGATTACCGACCGTTATAACCTTGTCTGTCTACACGGAAGCCTTCGTCTAATTCGCTGTAAATATTTGGCGCTGTTTTGACACATGGGGGGACGAGGCGCTTCAGGACACCCTGTTTGGAAAGTTGCTTCCAACTGGCAGTGGCATTGATTGCCATAACGCTTTAAGTGATAACGTTGAGTCTGGTTGTTTTCATTCGCTGATGCAGCTGTAAACACAATCGTTCGCACATTAACAGCATCACGTAGGCTATTGTATGTAAGACTTATTTTATTGTACAGAATTTAGGGTAGCTTAATGAGAAAACATTCTTTGTTGTGAGCCCTCACATTTCTACAATTGATATCCGACCAGAACTCTACTACAACACACGGGTCTTGCTCAACAGCACTTCAGTGGTAACTGGAGATGAAGAATGAATCACTGACTGCTCCTGCACAATTTCCAAGTAGTCTTCTTGTCTGAAACGTTAACTTCCTTGTTACACTGATTACTCACTGACTGAGTCTGTCCTTGTTGTAATAATCACTGGAAACAAGTACCAGAAAAATGTATTCTTTACCAACTAATAATGGTGACAGTAGAGTGACGGTGAATCTCGGATTAATCCTTGTCAGAAATAGTCTCTACTAATTGTGTGTTACTGCCTATAAATCATCGAGTTTATCATTGATGCTTTACAGTCAAATCTTTGTAAAACAAATGAAACAGGGATATTTGACTTGCTAAAATATGAAAGGGAATCCTCAAAAAGGTGCCATCGCATTGCTTTTGTTACTTCGTTTTCACCCCGTTGTGGATATGTGTTGAAATATTTGCATTCAATCATTTTGCTTACTTTTGTCTCACTTTCTAAAGCCTCTTTATTTTTTTTGATCTAGAGAATACAATGTCAGGAATGTAAACTACATTTTCTACTAGCCTAAGTAAACTCCTCTAGTAATCTGCAGTTAAGACCTATAAGTTTCCATGCTTGTTTTTTGTGTGTGTGTGTGTGTGTGTGTGTGTGTGTGTGTGTGAATCTGGTTCTTTGGCTTGTACTAGAACCTTCAAGATTCAAAAACCACATTAAGGGGGAAGAGGATCAAAAGGTTAAACAGCTCTAACCCATGACAGAGGGACTTTTATTGTCACCATGACTGTGACTCTGCCATTACACAAAGACCTCTTTCCCCTCTCCATGGACCACTCAAGTGTGTTATTCATCCTACCCTGGAAAATAGACTCTTCTCTTAAGCCCTGTTGGCCCCGGCAGCTCTTCTCTTTTCTTGACAGAATTTAGTTTGCTCATAGAGTGCTGCAGGGATGGTGTATTTTTGTAGGCCAACCTGGAAGTCAGCATCGCCCTGGTTCCCTCTACAAAAAGCCAGTGATTTTTCCATTGGATTTTGGATTGTTGCAGAAAATAAGCTCTGTGTACGGTGGCCCTGAGGGTCAAAACACAACATTACACAAAACACGACATTTCAGATTACGGAAAGGGTAGGACAACACTTCTTATTTGTGACTGGACAGAACCCAAGTCAACGAAACGTGACTTCCGGTCAGGGCACTAAGCTATGCTACAATCTATAGTCACTGCTACTACGGACTCTGTCTCCCGGACTCTGTCTCCCTTTCTCTGCCAAAAATCTGAATTGCAGATGTTGTCCATCTTGTTGACAAATTTTAAGGTGATGTGAAAAGGTCAAAGTTAGACAAGCAATTCATTTTTGATTATCAAGGTATGTAGTCTACTATGCTAGCTAACATGTAAATTACTTTCTAGTTCAGCACTTACCTGTTAAGAGTTAATGATCTTCAAAGTATGCTTAAATAAAAAAACTCTTATCAACTATGTGTTTGTACCTGTGTCTAGTCTCAAATATTATTGCAGGAAAAGTTGTAATTAGGGCCAGATGCTATAGATCACTAATAAAGTGTGAGGAACCACAACAGCTCGAGGTAAATATGTGTAAATATTTAATGTTAAATGGTACATTGTTCCTGTTAAACAGACAGATGGTTCTCCTTTCCTACCTGTGCTCAAAAGCTGTTGTCTCAGTGTCCATAGAAACAGGAGCTATACAGTTGAATAACTAAAATTCATAAAAGGACTGATAAAAGGACTGTAATACATTCATAAATTCAAGGCTTCCTTAATTTATAGATGCCAATTTAATGTGATGCTTACTACACACTCAGCATGTGATCATGAAACTGACACATAACAGCTTTTATAATTTTTTAAATATAAAATGATTAATATTATTTAAGTAAGTTGTGAAATATATTAAAGTCTTGACATCACTTTCTTAAGATCACCTTTGAAACTACAAACATTCCACCTGAGATGACAGCATATTCATGCTTTTGTGCTGCTGGAAGAAGATTGTGCAACCATTTGGATTGCATTACTTTTCCAGACAGCTCATTTTAGTACACTGGGAACCAAAAATGTTCCCGCTGCTCTTGCTTGCACAAGCAAACAGCAGGCCTGGCACAGGCCCCGCACCCAGGTTAAAAAACAACAACATTTTTTATACAGTTTTAATTTGATAACAGTTACCTCGAAATTCATTTAAAAGTGCATGTCAGTTGCAAAATACATAACAATCTAGTGCAAAATGTATAACATGAACAAAAGCCATGAAAAGAGGAGCCACGGGTTCTTCAACAGTATGCAGAGACCTTCGATGTAAATGTTCTCCCATGTGGTCTCATGGGTGCTCCAAACCTTGGAGCCAGTCCGGATGGCAAACTGCTCCCTCATCTCTTCTTATGGACAAAATCCATCTCCTTTTTAAATGTTTGTCGGTTGGAAAGCTGTGAAACTACAAATACGGCTGTTTGTTTAGAGTTAGAACAATAAACTCTGCCATTGTTTCGACCGTGAGTTAAGCTAGAGCTCAGACCGATAGAGAGTTCTCCCGACATCTGGTTTGTGCTCACTATTTTGTGAAATAGGTCTATTGATTGACTTGAGTTCTGTCCAATCACAAATAAGAAGTGTTGTCCTACCCTTTCCGTAATCTGAAATGTTGTGTTTTGTGAAATGTTAATGTGTTTTGTGAAATGTTAATGTGTTTTGTGTAATGTTGTTGTGTTTTGACCCTCAGGGCCACCATATCTGTGGCAAACAAAAGTTTATGATACTCCAGGAGGGGTTTGCACTGCTCTCTGCAGAGCTCGTCTGCTCCACGGTGATAGAAATGCTGCTTCACCCAGGATGCTGTGGCTAGACCAGCTGGCTGCTCTCGAACTGCTTTCTGACAGTCTAATATACCCCCAAGCCAAGCGCAGGATAATCACCCACCGTCGAGAACACCAAGCTACTTAGGCCGACTGAAGGCTTTGCCGTTTTAATCAGTCATAGGCTGTTTATCTCCAGCTTGGAGTGCTCTCTGTGCTTTCCATGTGTACCTGGATTCTCAATGAATTACACTCTGCTCCTGCATATGTTTTCTGAGGACAGGTGGTGGGTGTGATTTTTTTTTTTTTTTTTTTTTTTCCTCTTCCTAATGGGGAGGGCCTGAAGAGCTTTTGCTGGAAGGGGTTTCTGGGGGGTGGTTTTCTTTCTCTTAAGCTCTGTGTCTTCTTCAAAGCATTGTGTGCTGGCTGTTGCTCTGGTATCATGTGTAGCCATGAACAATCACAGGTATGTGATCTGTACAATGGTTGTCTCTCACATCAGAGAAGCGCAGGAGACACTCACTTCAGTGGGAAAGCTTTATGGCTCTCATGACAGTCCTGCTTCTTTACATTGCTCGCAGGTTTTAACTTTCATGTCCTAGTTCAGTGGGATTAGTCAAGTTGTGGCACCTTCGTGGCCTTAACTGTGTTTTTCTATAGTTTTTGTTGTGTGTTTGTGTCAAGGGAGATTTATCCTGGTTGTTGCTGTGTCTACAAAAAGTAGACAGTAAAAGAAAGTAAAATATTTACTTTCTTGATTTTCTGTCTGCAGGAAATTAGATGAAACCTTGTCTGCACTTAGTTGGACCAATTGCCTTGGGGGTTTCATGTAATTTGAGCTGTTGGCTTTATATTGACAGAATCCATGCTGGCTGCCTCTATTTCCTTTGTCTCTGCGTGAACTCCGATTTAGCAGGAGTTCATTTCTCCGATCTGCGTGGTGTATTTTGTTGTTATCTTTAGGCAAACATGCAAACCACTTGGGCCTTGTACATTTACTGCTGAACTGAATGCGTCCCTCAAGCGCTAATCATTGTAAAAACAGTGAGCTCATTTGTTGAAACAGGAGGGTGGAGAGAAATGGTAATGGTAAAAGAAAGTTGATGGGGAAAAAGTGGAAAAAGGACTAATTTTTTTTTTTTTCGTTCTGTATGTTTTTCCCTGGAGGACAACAACCACCAATCAAACACCTGCTCCCAGACTGGGAAAATCTTGCAAGTGCTTGAATGCACATTATTAGACCACCATAACTCACTAACAGTGGGGGAAAGGGCTGAATATTAAGCATCCTGGCTGCTGGTTCCTGGATCTCTCATTGACGGGCAGCAGAGGAGCACAAACGTTTTTCCCAGCTCTCTGCAGGCTGCGGGGTCAAAGTCCAAACAGTTTCCCTGTAATAGTGCTCTGCAGCCAGCTGGGCCAGAGAGAAAGACTGCTTATAGGCTCCCCTAATGGGCCAAAGCTAAAAGAAAAGATGACAGCTACCCTACCCACCAAGGAATGTCACCTCTGTGACATTATCATTCAGCTTTTTCATTGTTTCTCACTTTCTCACAGTTGTTGCTGGGGATGTTACCAGCCAGTTTCCAGGATTTTGATTCGATATGATATGACTGAAGCTTCAGTTAAGTCATTTGTTCCACCTTGAGTTCATTCAGCATTTGTGGGATATATATCATCTGTTTTTAAACATGGAACAACATACTAACTACTCTAACACCTCTCTCTCTCTCTGTCTGTCTGTCTGTGTGGCACCATGAAAGTTAGACTCACACATTCAAGTCCTCTGACAGAATGACGCGCATGGCTGAGCTTCTGTCTGAGCTTCTGTCTGAGCTTCTGTCTGGTCCTCTTGGGACCACTCCTGGGATCATGGCTAACTTTAATTGGGCGAAGGCATATTCATTTCAGGCATCCAGGTTATCTGTGTTGTTTTATTAAAAAGCCCGGTCTGATTAAAGACATGAATATTGCCTGCCGTCTCTTCAGTTTGGCATGGAATCGCTCCGTGCCGGAGTGTGTGGGTGCGTTGGCACTGGTTCAGTTCTCTAGTGGTTTGCTTGGCCAACTGCTTTTCTCTTTAATCCTAATTTGCTGCTCTGTATTTTTTGTCATTCAATCTTAAATGCACTGTAACACAATGGGTGAAGTATGCCAACTGCACAGCAGTTCCTAAAAACAGAATCATTTAGTAAATTATGGGAACACATAAGTGGCTGTCATTTGGTACGGCTGGCAAAAGTAACTGTCTGTCTACTGATGTTTGTCTTTCTCCTGTCATTGTGAAACACAAGAATAAATGATGGAAGGATACTACACTGATCACTGCAACCGTCATGTCAGGATCAGATCCAAATCTTTGTAATTTGGGTTTAGAAAATATGAAGGTGTTTCCAGACAGAATGTGAAGCAAACGTTTTACGCAGTCCCGTGTTTTTTCGCCCTGAAGAGCCTCTGACTGATCTGACACCAGGGACTCCAGCTCTTTCTGTTACTTTGCTCCAGTATTGGAGTGATAAAGCCTCAGAAATTGGAAATTGGAGTGATAAAGCTTTGGGATTGGTGCAAATGTCCAGTCAAGTTTAAACATTTTCAACTCGCACCGCTTTGCCTTCGCCTCATTTTGCGCTGCACGGGTGAGCTGCTGTCCACTCACGTCTTTGCATTGACTTTATATGCAATTGCGCCACCTTTTTGCCTCTTTTATCCTCACACACAATCAGGACTGTCCTTGTGTGACTTTACTAGGGCTGATAGTATAGTTGTTACTGTGCTCTTTAAAGGGTGTTTACAGGTCATGGGGAGGATATGTGAAAAAAGTTGTATTAAACTTCTTGTGGCTCCAGAGGGAGCTGGGTGAATTCTGATAAATTACCTTAAGCAATGACCAAACTGCAAGTTTGAAAATGTAAGAAATCTTGGGGTGTGAAGTTAGAAAGAAGTGAGATTACTAGACTTCTGTAGCCCGCTCCTCATGTCTGCTTGAGGCTAGCGGCTACTAGCATAACGCACCCAAATCGCTGACCAAACTATCGTTGGCCGAGTTGCATGTGGGTAATGTAGGTGGCAGGTTTTGACAAGGAAGAGAAATGCGTGGAATAAAAAAAGACCTCTGGTTCTGCTGCATTGATTTTGAGCCTTTTTTTTTTCTTAAACTGTGATTTGTGAGTCTTACAATCTTATAGGAGTGCAATGCTAAATCTGTGGAGTACTCCTGTAATTTCTTTAGTCAAACAAGTTCAGAATAAGAATGGTACTGGGACCTTGTCTCTGGTTCTGGGATGTGTTTTTAAATGTAAGTCTAGATCCTCCCTTATCAACTCTACCAGATTGCTTTTGACAAAAACCAAGTTACTTGTAGCTAACATGGCAGCACTCACTTCCTTTTTGCCTAGAGAAAACAACAGACCAGCAGTCTGAGTCTATTTAGGTTGTTTCGCTCTCACACCCCCTCTGCTAGCCTAATTCAATTTACCGTCTTTACTTAGTTCTGCCCACATGGTTCAAGTGTGGAGAGGACTGCCTGGCATTGAAGGCAAAACAGCCTCAGGTCCAGCTCTCAGGAAAGGCGGGGAACAGACGGCAAATGAGCCTATCGCTTTTCCATAATTCCCCATAAATGAAAAGCTGACTACTTTTTGAGGGTTTGACGTGGCTGCTAAACCACGGTTAAAGTCCAGATGAGACAAATACAGGAGCAGGGATAACGCAGGCTTGTCCTTAGACATTTTCCCATGGTGATAAGGACTTCGCCAGATGTTTGCAATACATATTCACACTCTCTCTTTGACACGGAGTCTGCAAGTCAGAGAAGCCCCCGGGAGTGTGTGAAGTGGCAGATCTAGAAAGAGCAAATCTGGTCAGGCGTTTAGTGTCCCAAATTATGAATGACCCTGCCACCTCCTGATAATTTCTGACTGAAACTACCAGGAAACACCAAGCCAAGGGGACAGTGAAAGGTTTCCAACTTGATTTAAACCTCTTTGAAGTTTGGCTCTGAATGGGAAAACAGCATATTATACTGTAAGACACCACAGTGTTCTCTTTCATGTAGCAGGCTGAAAGGGATGCTATTGAGTGTTTGAGGGAGTCCTTTGATATGTGAGATGCTCTGTGCCCTGTGAAAGGATCAAGCTTATGATTTGAGTCAATATGTGTGCGAGTGCTTTAATGCCTGCTCCTGCCAGTTCACTGTTTTATCAGAAATGTTTCGTACAGAAGGCTTAGGGGATCAGCCATGATGGGTGCCTGCCTGACGGTCCCTACAGCTCCACATGTGTGTGAAAAGGCGCCTGCTTCTAATTCCATCACATGGAGTTTCTATTAGTTGGCGGTAAACAATGTCCCATTGGAGAACTTGCTTGGGTTGTTTGATATCGAGTGTCCCGTCCGAGGTTCAGAGGACATGATTAAAATGAAGAAAGGAACGATTTGCCTTGATTACATGTTTCTTTTGTTGGCAGGGTTTTCGTCTTATAGAGCTGATGAGTGACATTTCTTATTTTCCCAGAAGGCATGGACTAGACTTCCGCCTTTTAGTCTCCGTTCATGGGTTGGGCACACAAAGATAGTCATGTTGTAAAACCCTTCCTATTGTGTAATTGTGTTTTTATGCTGCTGTTTTTAAAGGAAAGGCTACATTAAATATGATTACAATTCCACTGCAGAGCACTTCATGACTGTGGGCAAGACGTTTACTGAAAATGATTTAAATGTTGTGTGCGCACACAAGATTAAGCATATGTGGAGGGTCATGGTGTGTGTGTGTGGGGGGGGGGTTCATGCCTTCCTGTGTATGCTACTAGTTAGAGAGGGAGAGAGAGGACTTTGCCCTTCTCTTCCATCTTTACCATCTGGTTTGTGTAGCATTTGACTGAGGCGTTAATCATTGTGCCTTGGGGCCACTCCTGCTCTGACAACAGCTGGAAAAGGGAGATGGACCTGTTGATGTCCATCTGTCCTTATGTCTGTCAGTCCTCTGTGCACTGCTGTATTAACTGTATCCATGCAGCTGGAAGGTTCATGACCTTGGTGTTTCTAGTTTCTTGAAAAACAGCTGGAAGGGCATCCCTGGCACCATTTCCTCAATCCGTAATGTTTCTCAGCCCTCAACTTCCTACAAGTCACCCAGTGACTCTACACTACTATTTCTTTCCTCAAGTATTTTTAAGTTTGCTCACTTGCCTTTATTTTAAGGAATCGCACGAACACTGTAAAGGCCAATTCATGTTTGCCACAGCCGCAGGTCTGCGTGGGTCCCCCTGTCCTGTACCAGACTGTACACACTAGATGTACTAGAAAAACAAACTGGATGCTTGTTTTCGTGTACTGTATTTATGTTCTGAATGCCCCGTCCTTGGTCCTGTTCTCATTAGTTGGTCGCACACGCCATTTTCTTTTTCTTTTTTTACTTTTCCTTGTTGTTCAGCCAAATACAACAAACGAAGGAGCTGGAAGACGCGTGGAACTGGGCTGCGTATGCAGACGCCCGATTGTAGTATGTATAGAAGCGCAGCCGTCCATTGTCTGCATGCAAGTCTGCAGCTGAAGGCATCCGTGTCCATATTGAAGTATGAACAAGGCTTAATACCTCCACTGGTGTCTTCTTCCTTGCAGTCAAGAATGAACCTTGCAGTGTAAATGAGACCTGGTTATGTGTCCTTATTGTTCTTAAATATAGCTACTAGCTACAAAACATTGTATTGTTTCAGAACAAAATTGCAATATGTGCGTATGCAAGGGTCACATTACAAAGGATGCCATGTATTAAGGCAAATTAAGACTACATAGACCATTTTACTGCTTTTATATAAAATGAAAACTAGTAAAGTTTTTTTTTTTTTTTTCTTTCATGGCCAATCTCAAAGACACAGTTTTGTCCATTTGATAAATAACTTAGACAGTGCCTTGCAACTGTGGGTACAACACAAGGCAACATTACTCATTTTTGACACTTTATTCCAATACCACAAATCCATGTCTGATGAGTGCAAAGTCATAATAAAATGCCATCCAACAGGACAAACGTATTTTAGATCTTTTGGCTAGTGTGTAGCACTGTATGCAAAAGGTTCAGAGTGCGATAAAGATTCTTTATCTTGTGAAAACATTGGAACCGCTTTTTGTTTTTACCAAATATGGTACAAAAAGATTATTCATCTGAAATCTACCAGCCACTTTCATATTTTACCAACATTTGGCTGGTGGCTGGTGCTAATTTCCATCCCTGTTGCCATCTCATAACTTGGGGAAAAATAATTAAGTGTAAGACAAGCCTGTATTAATTGTTGAGTATAGAGCAAGTGTAATGTTGAATTAACGAGAAACTGCCCTCATTTCTCTAGAATTTGCCTAATCATTGATTTGCAATAAATTGTCTCCAAATTGAGCTATCCAATTAAAAGCAAATATTTATAATATCATAGTTTATGTAAAATAGAATATTGCTTTTTTATTTTCATTGACAATCATTCACTGTAGTAGCCACTGTTATTTACCCAAGACATGTCAGTGATGGGTGATCTGATCACTGATCTTACAGCTTAAATAACTCTAACCTATCCTCCTCCAATCCTCGTCTTCTTTCCGTTAGCAGCTGGGGAAAACTACAGAATGAGAGTTCAAGACAATTAATAGAAAAGTAATAGATTGTGTTCCTCAATGGACGTTTAAAGGCATCTCTGTCTGAACCCCATGAGTGTTTTTCTGTTGGTTCTACAGCAGGCCATGCATGTTCCTGTAAGAAAGCCTCTTTTCTCAGTAGCTTAACACGTGTCCTACAGTGAGGCCCCTTATCAGGAAGAGATCCTACAAATGCTCACTTTTTTATTTTAGAGAACTTGAAAGCAGTGCCCTTTCAGTTGCTGTTTCTGATGATACATGTCCAGCTATTAGCTTAATTATATAAAACTCACTAGGAAAAGAGAAAAACATTGGGGTTTTTTTTCCCATGGTGTGTTCCCATTTATTTGCCTAATGGTTTTATTTGGTCCAGGTCTGGTGGATCTTCCTCTCAGTTCCGTGTGAAAAATCCCCTGCGGTAGACTTGTTACATTGAAAGCAGCCGTTCACACGGTCAATGTAATGTTGCATTCATTGTCATTTTGTAAGATATTTTGATACCATTTTACATTAGTGGTGGACTTGTGTCAGAGCAGTCCCTCTGTTGTGGACTTTAGCTGACACTTCAACTGCTTTAAGTGCTTAAACTTAACCTGCAACTCCCATACAACATTTCACATGCAAACAATTATTATTTTAGCACATGTTGCGTCTAAGATTTTTTTTAATCCAATATTAACAAAGCATGTGATAATTCTAGAAAGTGGTGCACTCATAGCACAGTGGAAACTACATTCTTTGGGGAAATCCCTGCATTTCTCGCAGACACGTCACATTTTTATTAAGGAGTTTAAAAAGTGTTGCACGTGTTAGTCCTGAAATTCGGTACGTAGGAAAAACCCTGCAAATAAGTTAACTTTGAGTTCGTCTTCTCTTCTCAGGCCTGTGTGAAGCAGTCTTGTGCAAAGTATGATTGGTCCTAAAGGGGACGTAACATCGTTTTATGGATCAATTCATAATTTAATTTTCATTATTTATGATACCGTGGCAGCTGTGGCAGTTCTGTGGCAGTGTGCAACAGATGGCCCTGTGTAAGTAAAACACTGATGGGATTCTTAAGCCTTAGGGGACTATATCTATAGAGTCTTGGACCATCTATGTTATGTCCTGGTATAGATAACTCCTGGAGAATGTTAACTGTCTGCTGCTCTTAGGGGGCCGTTGGAGTAGTGCTAATCCTCAAGGCGCTACATGTTAAAAGCTATTAGGTGTATAGAAGCTCTGTGTTTAAGCATCGGCGTCACGTATTTACTTAAAGGTTAATTTGTGGTAGAAGCACACAATGAGTGATTGATCCTTCCCATCCTTCGTGCTATGTATAATGTGGGTGACATTTAGGCTTTATTGGGTCCCTGCTGCTATGGCGAGAGCACTGGCCCTTGACTTCTATTTCTGACACACTGTTTGGGTTTCCTTGGTTTATCAAAGCAGAGAGCAGTGTGTTGTAGCTTATTATGGGCATGTTGGGTTTGGCCAGTACCGGAGAAGCCGGGTTTGTGGAAAAGGCTACCATGGAATTAAAACCTCCTTTGCCTTCACAGAGTGCTCATGCATCTTTTAGCCAAAGCTGTAGTTAAGCACACACGCCCTGTAAACAATAGAAACATCATTGCAGGACATGAAAAAGGTTGAAGACGTGTAAGGTTTTGGTGCAGTATCATTTTATGTCGTAACGGAACCATTTGTAGAAAGAGCTGTCAGCTGGTTGGGGAAAGTAAGTGTCTGGTATGTGTGGAACTTGAGGTTTTGGGGGGTTTTGGCTGGAGTCTCATTATTCTTACTTCCATGCAGTTCTCCTGGACTGACGCAATGAAAACCTATTTGGCGTTTTCCATTCCTAGTTAATCATTGGGCTACTAGGAGGGTGTGTGTTCCAGACATGCATATTTGTACTTGGCGTGGGTAATTGCGCACCAATGAGATAATATACCTTTTAATCTAAGGAAGGGCGTTTTGTGTGTGCTTGTTCTGTCCCAAATTTATCTGAGCAAAAGATTCCTGAGGACTAAGACACATTCGGTAAGTCAGGACACAGAGGTCCAGGCTGAGTGAGTGAGGCCCGGCCTTTCTCCAAAATGGGATTTTCAGAATTCTCTTAATTCCAGGCGAGCCGCTCCTGTTGCAGAGAGGAAGTGCTGCCAGCAGCCATTCACTGCACTCTGTCTTCATATTGATCTGTCTCGGGGCTCCAGAAATGGAGATTCCTTAAAGCCAGCTGTAGTCTAATGACATTACTCAACACCCCCCTCCCAACCCCCCACCCATCACTAGCCACCCTCCCCATTTTAGATCTCCCTCCGCTCCACTTTTTTTCTTCCTCTCACTGTTATCTAATTAAAAGCGTTTCTATACAGGGTTGGTCTTGGCCTCCAGGCGTGGGGTACAGACATGGCAGCCAGCCGGGGGTGGATAATAGTGTGCGTGTGCGTGTGCGTGCGTGCGTGCGCGAGCAGTTGTAGGTGTATGTCTGCGCGTGTGTGCATGTACGTGTCTACTCAAATAGGCTTATTGCTGGCTGAGCTGGTGAACCAGGAAAAGGGTTAAAGCAGTCCACGGACAAGCGGTCATGCAGGAGTATGAGCTTAACTAAGACTGGGCTGCAGGAAGGGAGGTAATGAGAGAGGGTGGGAGAGCTGCCCCCTGCCCTGAGAGGCAGCTGAACATGATACTGGGTCAGGGGGTATAATACAGAACTTTTAGGGAGTGGTTATAGATAGTGAGGGAGAAGGGATGGGAGAGTGGCCTCAGTGTGGGGTTGTTAGATGATATCAATTCATTCTTTGTTTCCTAACTGCCTCCTATTATACAACACAGGTGAGTGTGTGTGTCTCTGTGCTGTATTTCAGGTTTTAGCTTTGGTCTGAATTTGGTCTTTCAGACAAAATCTTGAGGGTAAAACAGAAATGAGTCATTTTTTTGAGACCGATACAGACAGGCAGACAGAAAGCGACAGGATTCCTCAAGTGCTTTGCTTTGGGATTTTCCCAATTCCCACCTTACAGGCTGAGGCACAGAGGAGAGGGAAGGAGGGAGGTGGGGGAGAATAATGGGAGGGATGCAGAGGAGGTGGGCTAAATAAGAGAGGAGGGAACAGGGGACACAAAAAGAAGCAGGATAAAAAAAGAGTCAGACTCTTGAGCATAGAGTTGAAGCAGGTGGTCAAAAGAGTCAGTGCAGATATGTTCTGCAAGTGAGTGGAGTGGCTTGAGGGGATAAAGAGTGTGAACAGCCTTTAAAATAGATTAGATGCTCAATTTCTAGCGATGCTAGTCTGTAGATGGACCTTTTGAGCTTCATTTCTTTGGCTGGTGAGTATCATTTTGCTCCTTTGTGGCTCATCATGTTATTTAGCTATTATCACATTTTCTCTTACATTGTCTTGCCTCATTGTCTGTGCGAAAGGCCAGAAGTGCAAATAGTTAACGTACAGGATAGAAGAAACAGAATGAAATGCATTTTTTTGTAATAGCAAAGACGCACACTTGTAGTCATGCATTTGGCATTTTGAGATGCTGCCATTCAGCCAGGCATGATGAATTCCCTCTGAATTTGATGAGCTCATTGTAGCGTATGAAATATGAAAACTGTACCTCTGTATTGTGAGTGCCAATGTAGTGAAAGGTCAGCTGTATCTTCTTTTAATAAAGTCTAATTTAAGCCATGTTTTTGACACTGATGTGACCTTTTTATTATTTTTACAAGAATGATCTTTTATTAAAATGATTAAAAATTAAACCATGACATTTTTTGATTTGAAAAATAAGCCCAAACAGGTTGATTTAACACATAACATCACAAGTGTTATAACATGGCTATATTAGTAATTTGACTTAAAATATGAAATACGAAATACGAATTTGATGTTTTAAATGAGGTTGAGCAATTCATAAACATCTGCTGACCGTAACTGAACATTGATTTCTGATGTGCCACGAGTTAGTTTGATTATAAAAAGGGACACAAATTGCCAGTGTAAAGCTAAAATAATGTGAAATACAGCTGTGTTGTTGAGAAATGAATCATAAAATGTCTATTTTTCCTGCATCAGAAAATACCATCTTACACCAATTAACTGGTTGTTGATTAAACCCAATTAAAACATTTGACCGCTCTATTAACTAAATGTAAACACACCTGATCATGGTTGAATGAAAACTCATTAGCGTTTGCATTCCCTCACATTAGTCCTTTCACCTTGACACAATAGGTTTCCAGTGAGTGTGAAGCCACAGTCCGTGGGGAGGCACGTTATCAGCCACATTGGCTCACAAGAGGCTACACAGCTGAACTCTGCTGCACTCCATTGTTGTGCTATTTGCATGAGCCAGTATAACGGTCACCTCCCTGAGCCGTAGCTGGCTTTATTCTCTCAAGCGGACAGAGGTGCAGGGTGTGTCTCTCTCTATCTCGCGCACACACACACACACACACACACTAATCCCACACCAGGGCAACCTAACCTAGCCTGCATTCCTCTCATGTTCACCTGATAAGTGTGATATGTGTGGGTGTTTTTGTATCTGTGTGGATCCTCTGTAGTCTCCCTCAGATAAGAACTGATACTTTCCTCCACTCACTTTTCCAAGGTTGGGGTCTGGAGTCCATTGGTGTGTAGATGCTGTTTAAAACAGTATTGGGGTATTCCTGACTGTGTTCTGAATGGATGATTGCTTTGATAATAGATTTTCCCCAAGAACCATAAATTACATTCTCTGACTAAACAGACACCAATAGCACTGCTCTCTCAGGAGCCATGAACTATTAGTTTCTTGTCATCTTTTTTGGTCTTTTAAACTTAAGAGACTTATTCTGAGTCATCGTCCTAATTGGGTGCAGAGATGGAAAGAGCACTTCACATTTTGGCACTGCAAAGAGTGTCATTAGACCCTCCAGAAATAAGACATGGTCGCCTTTCCTGCTCCATTATAAGATGTGTGTCCTTTCATCGTATCTTCTCTCAGAAGCACTACTTTAAAATAACCGGCGACAGGTCGACTTTTCATTTAACTAGGCAGCACAGCGCAGTACAGGAGGAGAATATTAGCAGCAGACAGCCTTGAAATGTTAGGTTGGTCACATGATTTGCGGTGAAAGGCAGGGTCAGGGGTCACAGTGACGGATGTGGGCTTAAGATTACAGGCTGGGGGGTAGGGTCAGCACGGTCAGGGCTGCCTTTCAAGTGAGCAGAGGCAGAACACAAATCAAACACTAAACTTTTTATTGAAGTAGCTTAAACAAGTTCCATGTTGTTATCCAGTTGTCAGTAACAGAAGGAAACTGTGTGTTTGGAAAAATGGTGCCAGAGGTCTGATGGTGTCCTCATCTGGATGACAGGCCATGGAACGATGTAAAACACCTGGTGGAGATGGACATGGGAAAGACGGAGAAAAGAGCAGAGGGACTGAAAGAGAGTGGGAGGAATGGTAAAATGTCTCTAAATTAGAAAAAGGGTGCATTTTTTTATCAAGTGTTCTCGCTGAAAACTATGTGCAAACACTGCAAACAGGTTAAAATGTCTCAAAATAATAACTGTTTGCATGTGAAATGTTGTATGGGTGCAGTTTAAGTTTAAGCACTTTAAGCAGTTGAAGTGTCAGTTGAAGTTAAAGCACTGAAAGGGTTTGAAGTGGCAGTTGTAAGCATTAAAAATAGTTGATGTGTCATTTGAAGTGTAACTGTGTTCAGACAGAGCGCAAAGCAAATTTTAGAGGCGGCACAATATTGCATACAAACTCAATGTGAAGACACAATAGTCAAATTCATGCAAATGATGTGAGAGAGAGGGACTGAAAGAGGTAATAGTAGTGGAGATATGTGTATGTATAAATGAATCTTTGTCATCCAGGTATAAGATGTACAACACAGTTTGAGTCAGCGCACAGGTCTGTTTCTTCAGGGGTTTGTTGTTCCTCATTTCTGACATCAGGTAGAAACCCTGGCATTTATCTCTGAGGTCATGTTGAGGACTGTCTAGAAGGAACCTGTCTGGGCCCCTCTCAGCATGACATCATTCAGTGACGCCCGGCTCCTCCCATGACTTCCACAACAATCTGCACTGTTAGGAAATGCTGAGATAGCGATATTAAGGCACGCATTGTAAGCAGTGCAGTGTTCATTAGGGGTTGCTCCATCTTAACTTGTGTGTGTTATTCAGAGAGCAGAGAAGAAGAGCCACAGAGGAAGGTTTGCAGGAAGTAAGCCAGGGGAAGCAGTCAGCATAAAAGCTGGTCCTGCTTGTCCCTCTGTGCAGACGGTCAGGTCCATTAATGTGCAGGAACTCAAAGGGAGGAAGGCCGCAGAGTGCTGCAGCCATTCAGCTTGAGCCAAATACACAAGGTTCCTCCTGCTGAGGTTTCTGCAGCCACAGCCTTGACTGTGCTTGAGGCTCTGATGTCATCTCAAAGCAATTCCTTCCCCTCTTCTCTTCCAAACCCTCCTGTCTGCTGGGAGACCCCCTACCACTGCCCACCCAACTCCACACACACACACTTTCTATATCCTGCCATCTATATGAACACTGCGTTAATAAAAGACTTGGAAATGGACTTGATACCTCACTATATCACATTACTCTCCCTGGCACAATGTATACAAAGCCTGTTTTGTATTGTAAGAATACCGCTCGGAGTCATTAGGACAGATTTTTGGGGGGCCTGTGGCTGAATAGGGCTTGGTAATGGAGCAGTGGGAGAGCTGACAAAAGCAGCCCACCACCACCACCACCCCTCCTCTCACCAGCCTGGCTCAGAATGTAGTGTTTAAACACATAAGGTGACAAGGAGAGCTGTTTGTCTAACAGTGTGTGCGTGCGTTTGTGTCTCCAAGGCTATAGGAAGAAGATGAAGGGCATGACTGGAATACATTGTAGAGTCAGAGGTGTCATTAAGCGAGTGGTGGAATGACTGAATGTGTGGGTTGCCTGTGTGTGTGTGTGTGTGTGTGTGTTTTTCTCTTCCGTCCCTAAAACGCCAGCTTGAGAGCTCTGTTCTGCTTTGTGCCAATGCCACAGACATTGCATTGGCTAAAGAGTACCATGTTTAAAACAAACAAATGGATTTTATTTTTATCTTTGACTTTGAGGTGGATCAATGGAGTGATAAATGCTCCTCTGCACTACTTTCACTGTTATCCCTGCCACCGTCTTTCAGTCCTTCCATCCTCCTCCCTCGCCCCTGTCCTAGCTCTGACTTGCCACCGCCACGCAGGTCAAGATTTAAGCAACCATTCAATTTACAAAACCCTGGAATCTGACTTGTATTTGGGCAGGCGTCCAGACAGGCCACGGCTGCTTGGGTGGACAAATCAGATTTCTCTATTCTTGCCGCTGGGGGCCCTTCTGTTTTCTGTGAGAATGTCTGACAGAGAGTCAGCTGGGGCTGCAATAGAAAGCATTCACACTGAGATGCAGAACCACAAAGGCATAACCAGTCGTGGGCAGATATGTCAAAAGGGAATCTTAGAATGCAGGTCAGAGATGAAGCTGACCTCAGGGGCTGAGGAAGGATAAGGAAGAAATGCAGAGGAGAGAGAGAGGGAGGGGGAATGTGTACACACACACACACACACACACACACACACACACACACACAGAATATGTTGGCAGGCGGTTGTAGTGGCCAGACAGGCCGTAGGGGCAAAGGCTGGTCCCCTGATGGGTGTCTTTGAGTGTGCCCAGGCTGGGTGCGAATGAGATCTGACTGGTGTGAAATGGTCCTCTCTCTCAGTGACCCAGGCCCCTGCTCGGCCCAGCCTGCTAACACTGTCGCTTTGTCCTTCAGACTCTCAAAGAGCCTGTATATCAAAGGACTCATAATGACTGAGCTGGGAATGTATGAATGCTGCAGGAACTCTGATGGCATCACTGATGACATTCAGTTAACATTTTTGATGACGATGTGAAAGGCACAAGAGGTTTTAGATGGCCATTGTAAGTCTGGGATGGCTGATGACAGTGATTTGTGCAAATGGTGTGAAACTGACGTCTATGGACATGAAACTCCTAAGTTGCTAACGGAAACGACTTGTTTTAACGCCCCAAGCCTCTTTAGTTTCCTGAGAAAACCATGTGTGTCATCTATTTTGTCTCTTTATCAGCTTGTTCAGTACATGATGCCTAATGAAAGAGACACAAGGTACATTTCCTTGGAATACTGTATGAATCTGATTAGATCACATACTGAGCTGAGCACATTTCTGTGATTAAGCAAGTCTTGTTGGACATGATGACATCCATTTTGTTTGCTAAGAGAGAACAGATGGGCAGCATTGGCAGAAAAATGTCACACCAAATGCAAATATAGCACCTTGTTGTTTCTGTGTTTGCGGCTGTTCTGACTGTTCTTGCTCTTTCCCTCTGCTTTAAAGGAACGCACACCTCATTGGTGGATGGTGACGAGAATGGTAATCTCGCTTGGAAGCAGAGAGATCTGTACACAAATGTACACAGATTGGAGGCAGTCCGATATATTCTTATTATATTATTTGTCTAAAGTGGGTGTTTTTTTTTTTTGTCTTTGTTTAAGACTATAATCAGGGCTGGGTTTAGAGTGAACAGGGATGGGATGGACACTTCTTGACAATAAAGCATGTAATGGAGAATGTCAGCTATTGTCACTGGAAAAATGATCCTTCAAGGTGTGGTTGATTTGTCTGTCAGTGTAGGATAGTATGCAGAAAATAACAATGAGACAGTTGTTGTGGTTCACTGTGGTGTTTTGTTTGTCTTGATACACAAAGATTGACCTCTTACTTAAACACTCACCACCTTGACGTCACAGGTGATGACTTTGTTGTCACTTTTTCTGTGTCTGGCCCAACATAGCTTTCTGTCTTTAAACCTAGCATGGTTAAACATGCTGTTTAATATCATCCCCCTCACGTGTGACTTAATCTGCCTCCTGCCTTATAGTCTCGTTCTAGTGACCTGTCTTCTCAGGTGCAAAAGACTGTCTCACGCGCACTCAGCTGAACAATGGTAGTCATCTGCTAAACATTTCGGGAAGGAGGACTCGTGTACGTGACTGAAACTGCAATCAGAGCTTAATAATACAGATAATGACAGGGTCAGCCAAGGAAAGGCTGGATTTTAGATCCTCCCACTAATACTAGAGTTATTATGGAGAAGGGAAAGGGAGACGCAGTAAGGAGAGAGATGGGAAATTAGAACTCAGGCTCCTTTTTTAAAGGTTGATGCATGTTTTGAGACTTAAAAAAGGCGAGCAAAGCAGCGGGCGGAGAAAGAATATTCTCTTGGCGAATGGTTTGGTGGGTTTGCCACGTCGCTCCAGCTGACTCATCTTCTCTGTCCGCCTGTTGTTGCTCCTGCTGTCCTGAAGCTGTCAGTGAGTAGCTCAGAGAATACATCAATATCATATCCTTGTGACTGTTGCTGTCATTTCCATGTTTCTGGAAACTAGTGGGAATCTGCGTTGATTGGATTCTGTTTTGAGAAAGCTGTCATGCTGACATTCCACATGCAACCTGAGGCCACTGACATCCAGGTGTAGCAACCTGGGAATGACCTGTCTAACGTGGCGTGCCTTAGCCCTTACTCACAGTCTAAAACAGCAGCTAATTATATACTGTATGACATGATGCTGTACAGAGATTGTGTGTCATATATATAAGCGTTTCTTTCATTTTGCTGTTCAAAAGTTGCTAAAACGTTTTTTCCATTTCTAACTGCTCTCCTTTCCTCTCCCCCTGCTCTCCAGATCCACAATGCTGAGAAGAGGATGAATCCTCCAGGTCATCGGAGACATCCACGTGTCTTTGCTGCTGTCCCTCCCCGACAGCCCTCTCGTCCCACTGGGGCACCATCTGCCTCCCCACGCTCCCCCCCTTGCCCCTGCCCGGGTCCCTCCCCCCTCCCCTGCTCCCAGTAGTGGCCACCCCAGAGGGGAGGAAAGGCGAGCCAGCCCCCGTAAATATGCCTGGATGGAGGTCTCAGTGGCGTCTCGTCCTGCTGAACTCCCTGACCTGTGGCCTGGAGATCTGCGTGGCAGCTGGGATCACATACGTGCCCCCACTGCTGCTGGAGGCCGGAGTGGAGGAGCGCTACATGACCATGGTGCTAGGTAAGGACTTGGTAAAGACTGAGGGTGGGGGATCTGGTTACCAGGGCTCTTTGCTACCCCATAGTGTATGTGTGTGTGTATGCAAGTGCCCATGTTTTGCTTCTGCCTTATTCTCTTGTACACATATGCACAGCTTCTTGTCATTCCTCCCTCTTTGCCCCTTTCTGACATGAAACATGAAAGGTACTTGCACACACTCTCAAGGATAGACTGCTAGGATTCAACTATGTCCTCTGTGGCTTGTTTACTGACCACATGAGTGATTGTTTCCTGTCCAAGTGTTTGAAATGATAGATTTTTATAGCCCTTGAGTGCCATTTATTCACTTTGGAATACTTTGTGGATTGTCATAGGGCTGAAAAGAAATTAGATTTTATTTGAACCAGTCTGAATGCTTCGTTTGCTGTGGTTACATTAAAGCCATAATACAAATGAAGAACTATTTCATTAGCTGCTATTAATGTCATGAGAAGTATTGTAAATCAGAACAGGCCGTACCCTCCAAGGAATGTAAGTGAGTGTTTTGTAAATGAGTTTATTACATAAAGATGTGACCTTGTCCAGTGGTAGCCAAGTTTGTGTTGTGGCGGTGGGGGGTGTTGCACAGAGGCGTGACTGTGCCACAGGGCTACTAGCTTTCCCATTCAGGTCATAAAGACATAATTGAGGCCGTTACACAAATCAGTGGCCAAATCACCTGTTGTTTTGTTGAGGTGGTAATCAGGCGCTAATTTAAAGGCAGCAGGAGGGCAAACTGCCGGAGGAAAAGCCACCATCTCCAGACAGGCTGACACATAGTGTTGCTTATTGCAGTTCCCATCACATATTGTAAAACAAGGAACAACTATTGGTTTTCTATTAGTTAAGATCATACAATTATTGTCGTGATCTTGGTAAATAAAGGACTTTTATAGGGATGTTTTAAGTGTATTTGATGCATAAGCATGTTCACTGAATAGACTATTACTACATACTGTATAATATTTACAGCCTAAGCTAATTTTATATGCTTGTTCCTTTTGGCTTTTATTTAAATATAAATTTTATTTATATACATACATACATACATACATACATACATACTATAATATTACTATAATATACTATAATATTTGTATTGTCCTACACACAGTGCACAATGCTTGACAACTGATTAGCTCTACCATTTCTACCATGTATCACAGCTTTCCTACGGTTTTCTATAGTATTTTATGTCGTCTCATACTATTTTGTATAGGATCCGTTGAGAAACGAGTGTCCGTCTGGAACTAGAACTAGCAGAAAATGGATTTGAACAGCCAAACACTGAAATTCAAAAGCAGTTTTCTCTATAGCAGCACTTTAGAGGCATTTTAAGCCTGTTGTTTAACAACACTACTCCCTGGTAAAAAGTGAAGGAAGTTAAAATGATGAGCCACTAAGTCTGTCTTCCTCTGACGTTACACTTAAGATAGGGTTGCACATTAATTCCACTGAAAAGCACGGGGAGCTGGAAAATACAAAACCTTGTTTTTTCCGGCTGAAAGTATTTCTAAGATGTGGACAATCCAGCTGGAGTGTAGACATTGATTCAACTGCAAGACAAAGGTTTAAAATAAATGTATCATGCAGGGAGCATGTGTTGGAATCCAGAATGCTCATCTTCTGTTTTGTCCTCAGGCAAACGCTTTAAACAGAGAGGTGACAGACATTTTTCACAGCATAATCTCACAGTCGCTTAACTTCAGAGTTTTAAACTGCTGTAGTGTCAGACTGCTGCTGAACCAAAGAAACCGGATTATTATCAGAAGCTAGTTTAAAGTAATATTGAAAAGCACCTGTTGATGACAGATCCAGGTGGTGGACACAGTTTAGGCAACAGTGACACCACACATACACTACAATACAATCCAGCTCATAATATACCAGTTTTGTTGAGACTGTGCATGAGAGGCATTAATCCAACTATGTGGTCATTTTTGAGGCTGAAGATTGTGATGGTTGTTACACTTTGCACTGTATTGTAAGCTGTTTGTTATTTTCTATGTATGAAAAAATACTAGAAAATGTTTACAATATAATGCAATCCAACCCTCAACAAACTACAGCTTCAAAAATTAGCATACTGTACAGGTGAATCAGTGACGGTCTCAATACAGGCAGAACATTGTAAATATTAAATCTAGGGTGGTTAATGCGTATCATCTTTGACTTTTAATATACAAAATACAAAACATTTTACTGATGATCATTTTTTACAATTAAGTGCACCATCATATCCAGGGATTCTGGGAAGAGCCATGAAAAGTAGCTCATGTTGCTCTGTGTGCAGTGCACTGCCTTGTACAACAGCAGATATACACACCACAAACACAAAAGAATGTGGAGTTGATGACCGCATCATTATGTCTGGCTGAAGTGTCATTCACTTTTGCCTCTGGTTGTGTATTTGTGGCTTCAGTTGCCTCAGACCTTTCGGTCTAACAATAGTCTGAAAGAATTCACTGAAACTATTTGGAACCCTTTCTAATTCAAACATTAGGCGAGACGGGTTTGTTTTTTTGAAAAAGGTCAGTTATCTTGGTGTTCACAGATTAGTGGCATGTGTGTACATGCACACAATTAGCACCCGTATGGTATATATTTGCACACTGTAACTCAGTTTACTTGTAAGCGATGTGAATAGTTGCATTATCCTGTCAGCCCAAATGGCATTCACATGGTCTTCAGTAAAGGCGTCTCTTTGAGACATTGTCTTGTGACTATACAGATGATAGATACAATTCCACCAAACCAAAAGGCTCCGTGTGGATGACAGAAGTGACTATTCAAGTATAAAGATTAAACAATATACACTTCTACTCTTTCGTTTCTCTAACAGCTGCTGGTGATATGAAGAAAAATGATTTCATTCTCGAGTTCCTCCCTAACAGCCTGCACTGTAAGCCAATCTGGAAATGGCACTCAACCTAATTCTCATCTCCCTGTATTATAATGGAGTGCCTGGGTGTTATTTGAATGAAGATAGATATTGTGTCTTGGGAGGATTAAAGCCAATTTCCCCAAGCAGTAGTGGCAGGTTCTCAGATGGCTGCTCTCTACTTTGTCTAATAGCCATTTGTTGGCTGCTACGTCCTCCAGTTGTTACTTTCTTCCTCTAGTTTCTTCTCTGTTAGTGGAGAAGATACTGAGTGCTGAGGTGTCCATTACTCTTGTTATTTTAAGCATATTTAGGTGTGTATTTAAGTAACAAAGCACACTGTGGAATGTGACACGTTTTATATTGGGTAGAATCATATGTGGTGTGTGGGTTAGGTTAGACACCACACTGATATATATATCGCATTTAGAGGCTGGAAAGCATGCTTTGTGTGTGTGTGATATATAGTATATTGCAGTGACTAGTGAGCAGCTACTGAGTGGTGAGAGTGTATGTGAGACAGTAAGTCTTACAGCTGTAGATGGTGAGGATTGTTATGATGGGCCTCCACAGCTGCAGCAAGAAGAAATGTGGTGGAGGTGCTGACTGGCTGGCTGCAGTCGACCTGTCTGTCTTTCTCAAATTGCCTGCCTGTCTCTGTGTCTGTGCTCGTCTTTTTCACTGCTTACCTTGCTGTGGAGTTTTTTATGTTTTTATAAGCCTGTGCATGAGAACAGACATGAATTCACAATATGGCCGTACACAAAGTGTCTTTTGATGAGAAGCACTGAATGTAAACAGAATTGTGCTTGTCTATAATGAAAGCTCCACAGGGTACCTTTTTAAATGTCAAACTGTAGCCCCAAGATTGGGTCGTTTTTATATATTGTGTGTGCATGTGTCTCTGTGCGAACATGGTGTGTTCTAATTAGCCAGACGCGACCACATGTGGAGGATGAACTGAGGGTGGGTTACCTTCAGGCAGCAGGCCATCTGTAGGAACCATCACCAGTAGTCTGTGATGATGGCAGAGGGACACATGCAGTTCACCCCCTGGTAGGGCAGCAGCAAGGAGGACTTGACAGGACGGGTACAAGGCCGGCTGAAAAACAAAACAAAACACCAGTCAACCAGTCATAGTAGCTGTTGTAAGCATCTGAAGCTGAACAGAAATCTTATAGACAACGTGTGTTTTTGCCGTGGGATATTGTGAACATCTGATTGTAAAATATGAGTGGAAATGCAATGTGCGATTTAAGCATTTAAATGATAAGTGTTTCAGAAGGAAAATACTTTGTTACTCCTCTTCTGCAGTCTGTTTCAAACATTTATAAAGTCACATTGTGCACACAACGTTGTCTGAATTTTTTTCTACTTTGTCCACATCCTCTGTGTCTTTGTTTGTTTGTCCTCTACATATTCTGTCCTTTGTTGGTGTTGCCTCTGACTTCTTCTGTGCACCCCTGGTTCTGTCCACAGGTATTGGTCCTGTGCTCGGCCTCCTGTTCATCCCTCTGATTGGCTCAGCCAGTGACCACTGCAACAGCAGTTATGGCAGGCGACGCCCTTTCATCTGGCTGCTGTCTTTGGGAGTCCTTGTGGCACTTTTCATCATTCCCCACGCCGACGTACTGGCTGCGCGCCTTGCCTGGGGTGGGCGCACTCTCCAGGTAGGATACCTGTGTTGTTGTTTGTGATTGTCGTTTTGGTGAATTCTGCCTACAAAGCAGCACAGAAAACAAGAAATGAGCTTGTGTTGTACCACAGTTATATTCCCACCTTGAAGTTTAAAATGTGACTTTCCTTAATGTGGTTGTTGCTTTGCTGCAGGTGGGCTTCCTTATCTTTGGGGTGGGACTCCTTGACTTTTGTGGACAAGTGTGCTTCACACCGCTGGAGGCTCTTTTGTCGGACCTGTATCGGGACGAGGAGGATTGCGGCCAAGCCTTTGCCATGTTCTCCTTCATGGTCAGCTTGGGAGGCTGTGTGGGTTATTTGCTACCTGCACTGGACTGGAGCCGTGGCCTGCTCTCTGTTTACCTAGGAGGCCAGGCCGAGTGCCTCTTCTCCCTTCTCATCCTCATCTTCATCTCCAGTGTGCTCATCACCATGAAGGTGTCTGAGGAACCCTCGTGTGCCAGCAGTGGCTTGGCGGGTTCTGGATCTTTACTGGAGTCTGGGGCTGGTGCGATCGATGGCGGCCGGTGCGGCGTGCCGCGCTCATGCTGCTACCTGCTGAAGTGCAAGCTGAGGATGCTGAAGTCTGGACCCCTGCTGTGTCTGCTGAGGACATGCTGGTCCATGACCCCGGCCATCTACAGGAGCTACTGCCATGTCCCGCGGGTGATGAGGCAGCTGTGTGTGGCTCAGCTCTGCAGCTGGATGGCCGTCATGTCTTTTATGCTTTTCTACACAGACTTTGTGGGGGAAGGCCTGTACGAAGGCGTGCCCAGTGCATTACCAGGAAGTGTGTCCAGGCAAAGATACGATGAAGGTCAGCTCTCCTCTTTATACAGTATATTGAAGATTTACTTGTTATGTGAGCTTATTTCTGTTGTTTTCAAACCATATCTTTCTAAATGTGCAAGTAGCTCATTGTGGTATACATACTAGATGTTATGAGAGGGTGCCTTCATTAATCTCTCCACGGGAGTTGAAAAATCTTCATTACCCTAGTGAGACTCAAGACATGGCTTTACCTCCCCCACCTGTCCACATAAACTGGCTTAGGGTCCATCCTGGCTGTGCCGTCTGCTCTGTCACAGCTGGGCAGGATGCACTTGCATTCCTCAGGCACAGGTGGAAGACAGAGACAGAGCCTGTGTTCCTGCATGCCTTCCTGCTGCCCCTCATTTTGGCTCCTGTCAAGGTATAGGACATATACAGCAAAGACCAGCCGTTAACATAGACACTAATGCAAGACTTTACATGAGATGATGAACGTGTTTGTGTAGTTATGCCACTGAACAAGTAACAAATCCTTTGGGTAAGTATGCTTAAGCCAATGTCAAGCCAATCCAAGGAATGTCAGGTATTACTTTCCACCCCTGCACTTGAAATTGTAAACAAATACACGCAGTCTTGATCCTTTCCTGTTCCTGCTCTGTAAATCACAGACTTGTCACTAATCCTGCTAGACAGTTGTATTGCTATATTCTATAACTATGCAAATGCTTAGCTGTATGATTCTACCTAAATATAAGCTATTGATAGACGGTCTACAGGCAGATAAACCTGAACAAATCTGTAGTGTCAGTGGTGTAAGAGGGCCAAGCATGCTAGGAAGACTTCTTTCTTTGGTATATTTTACCAGACAACGTTTGAGAAAGAACAGCAAAGGGGAAGCATGAAGCTGAAGTAAACACATATAAGGCAGACCATCTTGCCCAAGTTAAGAAGTTGCAGATTTATTAACACAGTGGGCCATGTCTGAATCAAGTCTTTCAAGTCTCTGTACTGTTCAGCCAGACTTCCTATCTTACACCACATTTCTCTCCCTTCTTTTGGCTTTTTCATTATCTCTTTCTACTTAACTATGTAATTTTCAGCCTCATTTCTCATCAGTCCTTTCCTACCACTGTCCACCTTTCCGATCTCATTCTTTAATCCTTGTTCTCTCCTTGTTTCTCTCTCTTTCGTTTGACATTTTCATCCACCCATCCACATTCTTTTCTCCTCCCTCTTTCTCCACCTCCATATCCCTCCCTTACTTTTTGTTTACTTTTTACTTTTCCTCTGTCTCTCCTCCCTGTGCTTGCTGGACCACGAGGAATGTCACACTCACAAAGAATTAATGTCAAGGAATCGGCACACAAAGAACATGTTCATTCAAGTCAGGTAGACGGCCAAAGCACACTATTCTGAGGTCTGTCTGGGCCGCGTTTGTTTAATCTGAAACACAGCAGATGTTATTAAACCACATCATTCAGCTTGCAGATGTTCCTCTGCAGGAAGGTTATCTGCTTTATCTGTAGTTGCATGGACTTTTTAAACTTCATTTTTTTAACTGCTATTCTTTTTGTGATTATCTTTCCTACTGGGAGGGGTTGCAATGCAAAGTAGTTATTATCTGTGAAGCTTGTACTACAGAAACAGCCATTTTCCCATAATGCAGCAGTACTCCTGTGCACAGATTCAGTAGCATTCTGGCTCTGTCCCATATCTCTGAGGGCTTGAATTTCTGTCCTCATTAGCTTCTGTAGTGTTTGTAAAGTGGGCTCGGCAGCTTTGCCTTTCCAGGAGTAATATGATCCACATACTGCTTTCACATAAGTGATTCTCTGCTCTGCTGCTGAACTTCTGACCCACACTGTTCAGATCAGGCTGAATGCAGACTGAAATAAATAACAGACATGTAGTCAGTCCAGCTTCCACTTAATCAAGGGGTAAAATAAATATGTGGAGAAACGGGTAACATTATTAAAAATGGAACAATTTTCCCACAGCGAACAAAATCCCATGTTGACTGCAATTTATTAAAAATTGGGTAATTACTGAAAACTGTTGCTTTCTGTGATTAAGTCAAAAGATGGAAATCAAATTTTTAATTTTTGCATCTAGTTTAAAGGCTGGGTTCAAAGGTAGAATGCTCTTATGATTGTACTGTACTGGAGAACTTAAACATTTAGTTTATTTCTTTATAAATAGCAGTTGCACAGTTATTATAAGAACGTTGTATTTTCCTCTTGTGGTAGTGACTGCTTCACATATTGGTTAAGTTATCTGAAGTGTTACATAGTGCTGTGAATCTAGCACCTTGCTCTTATGGATTGAGATTGGTTTAATCAGATGCAGGACATAATGCATCACAAGATTAAAACCTGTCACTGATAGACCGTAGACCAACTGTTAATGTATTTATTTGGGAATTAAAAAACCTTTTGATGCCATGCAGCAGGCAACATAAATGAATCTAATTCTGCTATAGAGTCTGCAACTCTTCCTCGATCAGTTGGTGAGACCTCATTCAAAAGCTTGTTTTTCTGTCTGGCTGGCTCACTGGGCCAGACTCGAGCAAAGAGGCACATTACCTCAGTAAACAAGGACCGGCCTGAGTGTGTCGCCCTCTCAGGCTTTTCAAGGATTTTATCCAAGGTTAATGCTCTCTGTGACAGTCCAAGTCAGTCACCCCAAACAGCGTGTCCATGCCGCAGAACTCTGTGAATGTCTCCCCACTCGGATGTGTGCCTGTGTGTTTATGAGCTTGAGTGAACAGTAGGGTTTCTGGCTCACCCAAAGAGCTGTTCACAGAGGATCACAGTTTAAAGTTAATATGGGGTTGGCAGTGGTCAAGCATGCTGTGCGCATCATCACTAGATGTGGCCAGAGAAGGAATTCATGCATCAGATAGTTTCTGTACAAGGCAGTCATCATTACAGCTGTGTCTCCTACAGAGGATGTCTGAGAGAAGCTATGAGTTTTATGGGCTTGGCTGGTTGTAATACAAGTTACATTTTTCTTTCAGGTATCCGTATGGGCAGTTTGGGCCTGTTCCTGCAGTGTGCTACCTCAACCTTCTTCTCCTTGGTCATGAGTCGTTTGGTTCGCCATTTTGGCTCACGGTGGGTCTACCTGAGCAGTATGGTGAGCTTCACAGTCTCTGCTTTGGTCATCTGCCTGTCCAAAAGTGTGGTCTTGGTCACTGTAATGGCAGCCCTCACTGGCTATGCGTACGCCACACTGCAGACTCTGCCCTACACACTCACCTGCCACTACCACAAGGAGAAAGAGGTAAGTAAACATCTAATAACTTTATACACACAGATAGTGTGTTTATGAAATCTGTATGATAAGTCAATTCTTTTCTTGTCTCATTTCAGGTCTATATGCCAAAAAGGATAACCAAAAGCATGCATAAAAATGGTATTACAACCAAGCGGGACTCTGTGTATTTGACTCCTGTGGAAGAGGAGAGCGGACTGAACCACAAAACGGGGACTCCCTACGGGAATGCTTTCTTCAGCCAGGACAGTTATGAGTACTACCCCAGTCCACACAGCCAGAACGGCTCATCTCCCAGCTCCACTGGCACCGAACAGGACGAGGCAGAGTCGGGGTATGAGAAACGTGGTGTGGGTTTGGACTTTGCCATCTTAGACAGCACCTTCCTCCTCTCTCAGGTTTTCCCCACCCTCTTCATGGGCATGATTGTTCAGTTCGCACAGTCCGTCACTGCCTATATCGCCTTCTCTGCCATCTTTGGTGCTGTCGCCATCTACTTGGCAGGTCAAATCATCTTTGACCAAAAGGACCTCAAAAGCTGAGGCTTGGATGCAAAAGATGTGGGAGTGATGGAATCGCAAACAATCAATCAGTCATTCAGGTTCCATGGGTGGACCTCAACAATGCACTACTGTTTCCAGAATGCCTTGCTCTAGTACCGTGTTTGCTTTTACGAAAGTTCTGCGTTGGGGAAGTGTGTGTCTGTCAGTGTGTGGCAAGTAACGAGAGAAAGTGGCTAACAAAAGAAAATGTCACAAGAGATGTGTTATCTGCCAATGATGTGCAGTTTTTGTGTTGGAGCAGGGATTGTTAAGTGCCACCTGAAGAAGTCAGGCGTGGTATTCTCTGTACTGAATGCAATTGAATTCTATAGTAATCTCTCTCAAAACCTTTTGTTGTGACATCTTTTCTGTCCATCGTCTTTTTCCTCAGGTACCACAAACAAAAGATTTACTGTAGAACTCATCAACCTCAGATACACAGCTACTAACCTTATTATGTTTTTTTTTATGGTCTTATCCTGAGCTATCCACAATTTTTAAAAGTACAGTCTGTTTTGTACTCTAAACAGCATGGCAAACACAGAATTGGCCTGTACAGACTCATCTGCAGCATCACTAAGCCTGTCTGGAGACTGGTCATCATCTTCACAGCAGCAGAATGGATAGATTAATGCATTGTTTCTACTCAGAAAATAGAATTACAAGTGGGACCATTGGACTTGTCCATCCAGGATGAAAAACACACTTAAATGGGTACTCCAATGATTTAGTATTGCAACTCCATAAAGTTGGGGGACTTGCAAGAGACAGATTAAAAACAGAACGGTCAAAATATCTTTGACTTGTAGTCCCTACAATGGGTCAAGCTTGGAAAACACTAGATCCTACATTTCCCAAAATACAAGTCTGTATCATCTTTCATTAGACCTTCCCTACTTGTTAAGTGCCATCATGTTTTGAACTCCATGCCCTCAGTTTGTAACACAGTTTTTCTCTCAAATATTTGAAATGTCAAGCCTAACTCGAGATAACCCTGATGACATCACTATGACATCATCAGGGTTATATTCTCAGACTTGACAAAGCTCTTCCAGAGCTACAGAGGACATTATATAACAGTTTTTGCTGGCTGAGTTAGTACTCTCCATGACGAGTAAACTGGCCTTCACGTGTAAAATTGGTGGAGTACCCCTTTAAAAATTCAGCTGTACTCTGATGTTGGCCCCATCTTATGCCCCCCCCCCGTCTAGTGTCATATATTAATTAATGAACAGTTTTACTGTAAATATTTTGTATACAAATTTACTGTATATCCCTATGGGAATTTCGTTATGCAACCTGTTGAGGTGAGGTTATCAACTGGTTCAAGGATGACGCTGTTTACTAGAACTGGAAATATTGCATCAAACGTCCTCTGTCTAAATAATCAAGAGTAGTCTAGTCTAGTGGACTGCCATCCTGCTCAACTATGCTTGTGATCAGGACAGTCATCTCAGGTTAGTACCTTGTTTTAGTATCCCATCCTGTCCTTATGCCACTGATAAAACACTTTCCCTGCTGCCTAAACCTTCATGTTTTACCGTATTCTCAAATGACAATCTAGGACATCCAGATGGGCTTGTTATGTAATGCTGTATGTAAACATGTAGGGGGATGTCTGATGGAAGCCCACTTCATAGCACCCATTCCTGAAAGACCAAAAAAAAGTAAGTAATGCAGTAAATGGAAATATTTGGTTACTGAAAATGATGCGAGAGTAGGGACTGTTTATTGGTGGGCTGAAGGACAAGCTGTGATGAGGTGTGTGTGTGTGTGTGTATGTGTATACATAACATGGAGGACAGACGAGTACGAGTAATATTTAAGTGCGAGGCTAATGAAAAGTGATGTGACTCGAGTGTGTGCAGTTTTTCCACATTGGTTATGATAAACTGTATTGACTTCAGCCTGGCCCATATGATGCAGTATGTTGTGTATTGTGGCCTTCAGCTGAGCTTTTGAAATTGGCCAGTTGGTGTAAACACCGTGGTTGTTTCGCAACCAGTGAGAGAGTGAGTTCATTTGAGCATTTTGTATCCAGGTTGTCTGATCCTACATGAGGGGTGATGAATTAGGTTCAGCAGATACAAATAGTCCTGAAGGATCTTCTTGCCTGAGGTGCGCTCGGCATGGGAGAAGTAAAAACGGTAGAGGATTTGTTAATCATGTTGACACTACTGCAGAGTAGAACACTCGAGCAACTGAATTATCCTTTTCACCCCGAAATGCAAAGGAAAATATTGTCTAGCAGTAGCTGAAGTGTCAGAAAAAAGTGCCTGTGGATTTTTCAAACATTTTTGTACATATGTATTTATTTATGCTTTAATTACAAAATAGCACGTATTAAACTATTGGCCTCTGTGGCATCTTTTATAGGTGCAAGGCTGTTTCTGTGAAAAAGATAAATTATTTGTATAGATGTGGTATAGAAGCATCATCAAAGCTATAATTTATTTTATCATTACCCACTTTTTCCTGTAGCTTTGTTAACATCACAGGGCCGATTGCTGATGTCTGCTTTCAGTATGTTTCAAAGCAGCTGCAGATGAGAATACTGAAAGTTATCAGAATTTGCCCCTGTGGTCATTAACCATGTAGCCTGTATCAACTTTATTCCTGTCACACAACTGAGATGCTTTGTGTTTATTTTTTCTGGTACAAATAAGAAACCTCATCATTTTGGGTCTTATATAACCACTTGTTTCTTAGATATCTTTCACTGGATGGGTGGAGTAGTTTTCAGTCCCTGTCGTTCTCAACCAAATGTTTAATTTCAGACAGAAAAGTGCCAATGGTCCGACTATGTTAAGGCCAGAAGTCATTGTGTCCTGTTGTGACTGATCAGGTTTGCTAAAACCACACAGTTTTTGTCACAAGATTTCAGTGTCATTGTCATAAATGCATTCAGTCATAACAAAACTTTGTAATTCATTTTCACTATACATCCATCAGATTGTGTATAAATATGCAGTTACCAAATAGATTTTATACAAAATAAAAACTGCATTGTTAATGAGATGTTGTCCTTTTTATGAAACACATTCTTCTTCTCAGTATTAAAAAAATGGATAAATGATTAGTCATCCACTATTTAAACTTAAAATATTAGGCTACGTAATATGGACTAATTTATTCTGTTTTTTATGTTTGTTAACTTTTTGAATTAATTTAAATTTCTTTTCATTTTAAGTCAGTATTTTGTAGTGTAAAATGTCCAA
Organism: Macquaria ambigua; assembly: GCA_008360985.2. NCBI lineage: Eukaryota > Metazoa > Chordata > Actinopteri > Centrarchiformes > Percichthyidae > Macquaria > Macquaria ambigua. The sequence goes on along the minus strand of VMKM01000278.1, from coordinate 384,525 downwards.
AAATCTCTATGCAGTTTGGTCTACAGACACTTAGAACTAAACGCTGTACAGGAGTGGTTAAAATGAACTTGGAAATGGTGCCATCCTTTGGAAATCTTGGGGAACTGATGTGTGCAAGAGAGACTGCTGGTGCGCAACTGCACTGGCCTCACTGACGCATGGGCATGCTGCTGGTGGCATTATCTATTACATGGAAAAGACGATAGGCTTTCATGTTGCAGGGAATGGCATGCTGACAATGTGTGCCATTTCATGACGGGCCTCTCCAGCTTGCTCCTCACAGTTCTCACGAATGCACCATGGGAAATGCACGGGTTATGGTGTACTTATAAAAATGTGATACTTTATTAAAATGCCACTCTGGGCCTCCGTTACCCAACCGCGCTGTAGGGTTGAGGGGGAGTCAGTGTCTTGCTCAAGGACACGTCAGCAGGGCGGATGCTGGCCGACACTGAGGTCTCGAACCCTGATCTTATCGGCTGAGGGGCGGTGGACACCCTGCTGGCTCTCTGGTCCAGCTGATATGTCATTTTAGGCCCAGAAAAACAGATTTGCTGGGGGAAGTTCTTGAACGGCGCAGCAGAAGAAGTGGGACCACAAGAGCCCTGTCATTGCTCTCCGGTGACAAGTGGGCCTGTTTTTACACCTTCCTTCTAAATAAGGAAGCGGCCTGACAGACATATGACCACCGACCCAATTTGGGAGCAGCCCGAGTGCCCCATCGCGTCCCACGGCCGCTGAACGCCACCAATAAGCTTTCTCCCCTTCCAGTCCGGCAGTGACAGTAGGCTATTCCCCTCAACTCTCCACAGACTTGGTATTTTTCCTGCTGTCAGCACCCTCTCTACCCTTGTATTGTCCCAGCGGTGAAGTCAGCATGATGTCATCCAGGGATGCGATAGCTCTGGCAAGGTTGAAACAGGGTTTTTGGTGAGTGGTAGAGGATTTATTCGGAACTCTTACCAAGAGGGAGACAGAGAGGGGGAAGAGAGAGAGAAAGAGAGAGTGTGTGTGTGTGTGAGAGAGAGAGGCGCGGAGGAGCTGCAAAACATGGTAATCACCACCACCAACATCACCATCACCTCCAGCTCTGCCGCGCACTCTCCCGTCTCCTCTCCTCCTCTGCACCGGGGCTTGCGTTTCATGCCCAAAGCCCTGATCTGCGCTCCAAAAATAACCCTCAGCCAGCATGCCGAAGGAAGCAAAACAAGAAGAGCGGTATTTTTAGGGTCATTAATTTTGACCACGTGGCCCGAAGGTAAACCGGATGGCCGTTGCGCAAAGGCTCCTCGTCAGTATGTCCTGCGAGGCCGGCACGCCGCACTGGACGCTGACCGCGGTGGTTCTCCTGGGCTTTCTGCTGGGGATCGTGTCAGCGTACCCTTTACCGAGCAGCAGGACAAATGCAACTTTACTGGAGAAAAGATGGGAGACCCTCTTCTCCCGCTCTGTACTGGGGATCTCCGGGGAGAAACCGGAGCTGAACTGGGAGAGTGACTATCTGCTGGGCATCAAAAGAGTGCGGAGGCTCTACTGCAACGTGGGCATCGGGTTTCACCTTCAGATCCTCCCCGACGGCAGGATAAACGGTGCACATAATGAAAACCAGTACAGTGAGTTATACCTCCACCAATGTAATGCAATAGACATGAAAGAGAAGCAGAGTCAATAAGCATGGATCTGTGATGAGCAGGCTAGTCTATCCCCTCTATTAATTTGCATGATCATATGTCATCCGACTCTAGGGGGAGAATTGAATTTCTTCCACGGCAAAGACAAATCTATTAAAAATAAGTATCCATCAGTGCTGAACACCCCCTTCCTCCCCCTCCTCCCCAAGCTCAACCATGACATGAATGTATGGACGCTTTTAGACACAACTTATTTTTACGCAGCCCTGTGAGGGCGGTCCAGAGACCAATAGCCGTGCACGTCAATGCAATTACTGCAATTATTGCAATAACCAGAATGCGCTTAATTGACACGCGCCTGGATGCAAATGTAAGATGAGGTGAAAGATGCAGAACAAAGGCTCGGCATGCTGCGCAGCAATCTGCAAGGTTACACCCATAGACGCAGAGAGAGAGAGCACAATGCTACAGTCACCATGATAAAACACTGAATCAGCCAGGATGGTCGGGTGGTATTGTATTCTTTTACTCCAATGTAATACTTCTTTGTCTTGTATCAGGTCTAATAGAGATCTCTACGGTGGAGAGAGGAGTGGTGAGCCTATATGGGGTGAAGAGTGAGCTGTTTGTCGCAATGAACAGCCGTGGAAGGTTATACGGAACGGTAGGTATGCACAGTATTTCATTTATTGTCCAGCAATTTTAGCAAAAGGAATCCTGAAAATAGGACGCACTTGCAGCTCGATCATAGTCACATTTCGGGGATGGGACTCCTGCCCCATCTGCTCATTATGTGTTGCGAAATACATATATTTTAATTTCATCAGGAATTCATAAAGCTCTATTTAAAGCAAGTGTGCTAGGCCTCGTGGCCTATGGGTAAATAATGATGAGGTTAACAGATGCAGGGCTGAGTCCACGCGCCTGTAATGTGGTCGTGTGTGTGTGTGTGTGTGTGTGTGTGTGTGTGAGGAGGAGGGAAAACCCCCTGACGCAAAGAAATCGATTTTAACGGCAAAGCGCTTATTTCGCAGGGCAGTGCACATCTCATACATCTTGGGAGGCAAAGGCTCAACTCACCCACCTCACCACCGCCAGCAGCAGTGTCTCCCACATCTAACCTCCAAAAATACAGGCATTTTGATTTCTAGTTTTGAAATCTTTCTAAAAATGTAGGCTACATATATTTGACTTCCACATATATGTCTCCTAAGAGGTGTTTCCTAGACAGCATTATTCATTTAGCCTTGTGATTGTTTGCTATTCTCACCAAACTGCAGTTGTGCTTGTTAAATTTCCGAGATGCATCCAATTCTACAAAACACGCTACTGTGTGTGGATTTTTCATATATGTTTGATGGATCCTCAAAGAACACCTGCATTTGAAACATGGTAACCTGATGGGAACGAGTTATAGCATTATGGCTTAATAGCAGTGACGGGGCTACGGCAGATAAAGGATTTTGTATAAGGTGTAAGAGCACCACTGAGGTTCAGGTCAGTTTTACCTTCAGGTTTTAAATGGCTGAAGTACAGACAGCAACCTCTTAACAATTGTGAGAATTTTTCAAATACAATAATGGCATATAATTACTACTACTAAAATGTGGTGTCCCAGAAATTCCCAGTATACTTTGACAATGGTTTTGGTTATGGGTGTGTTAACTTAAGTTCCAAAAGGCCTTAATTTGATCCTGCTGCTGAATGTGTTGGATGTTTTGTGTAGTCCCTTGAAATATGAAATGCTGCTGGCAGTTTTTTAAGAGAAAGTAGTTAAACTTCATCACACAGATAAGATGCATTTGTAGAATTACTGGAGAGAACCTTTAGAAGATGTCATTTGTTTGCTTCTGGAGCAATGACAGCTATTAATACATAAATGTTCGTGGTGGTGGTGGGGGAGGAAACATTGTGTTTAGCAGAGCCCTGCTGACACATGGCTGCTGGTTTGCTCGCTGTGGCCAACATATTTGACAGACAGAATGTGAGTCGGTTATCTGGTCATGAGTGATGAAGCGTTAGCTTGCGAGCAGGCTGATGATCTGATAAGAGATTGAATTAGGCCACATGGTATGGGGTATTTGCTCGGCTGCTCATGCACTGTCAGCTCAGCGTAGCAGAGCAGTCACATTGTTAGATACTGTATTTAGATTTTATATAGAGGGACTTTATGTGGAAAACAGTGATCAGTGTTACTCTCGTACCTAAAATCTGTGATTATACTGCTTTAGTGCACAGTTTAAATATTTCTTTGAGATTTTATTTTTTTCATTTTAAAGGAATAGGTTCATTTGCTTTCTTGCCAATAGTTAGATGAGAAGACTGAGACCACTCTCAATCTGTTTAATATTAAGCTGCAGTCAGGAAATGATTATCTTAGCTTAGCTTAGCATAAAAACTGGAAACAGGGGGATACAGCTAGTCTGACTCTCTCCAAAGGTAAAAGAAATCTGGATCTACCAGCACCTCTAAAGCTAATTTGTTGTGGTTTTACGTGGGCTTCATTGCAGGACTACGAATTCAACAACCAAGATAGTGTTAATTAGCTTAGCTTTAGAGGTGGTGGTAGGCAGATTTTGTTACCTTTGAACACACTTGAACGCTAGCTGTTTATCCCTGTTTCCAGTCTTTATGCTAAGCTAAGATAAGCGTCTCCTAGCTTCATATTTACCGTACAGACATGAGAGTGGTATCAGTCGTCTCATCTAACTCTCAGCAAGAAACTGAATGAACCTATTTCACAAAATGTCAAACTATTCCTTTAAGTTCAGCAGTTCAGATTAAGTTCCTTTTTTTCTGTGAATAGACCATCACTCTATAGAAATTCCTTGCATGTGCAAAATACCAACTGATTTAATAGATGATTTGCCTCACTGTGTATAGTGATTAAATTAAATGAATACCTATTTTTAAGGGAGCAAACTCAATACAGCTTTAAGAGCGGTTAGTGCTGCTGGGAGATTGCACAAAGATAACTCTACATTGTCAAAATGTTAATGAATTTTTCCCATTGCTGTGTGTTGTGAAATCTAAATTTAGCTGTGTATTTTTGTGCATTGCTCAGAATAACAGCCTTTTAATGTTCTGCCATCATAACTTCAAACTACAAACTTCTTGAGCAGCTAATTAAAATGCACACTGTCTGTCTCTTTGTCCTCTCCAGACAGTCTTCCATGACGAGTGCAAGTTCAAGGAGAGCTTGCTCCCAAACAACTACAACGCCTACGAGTCTCTGGTTTACAGAGGCTCCTACATAGCACTCAGCAAGCATGGCCGCGTGAAGAGGGGCAACAAGGCCACCACTGCCATGACTGTAACGCACTTCCTACCCCGAATATGACGAGCAAAAACTGGCAATAACAAACTTATTTGCACATGTGGATTATTTCCCAGGTAACATAAATTTACCGTATACGTACGTACAAACACAAAAGACAAAAATGGACTGTAAAAGAAAGAAATACCACTATATCTGATAATATTTATTCAAACTTTATATGTATATTTGGGTAGCTTACTTTGTATTAGAAATGATGGAAATGCCATTCTTTGCTGCTTTTATGATTTTCATCATTTTGTGATATGAAGAGAATAGAGAGGTGTCATTTATCCCCTCAGTTTATATGGGTGCTTGCTGGAATTGGAGTCCTTGCTCTGTCAGTGGATGACAGTTCATCTTTTTGGAAATGAAATGGATACGTTATTACCTCAAAGCACCATATCCTGAGCAGAAGAGGAAGAAGAAAGAGAAGAAATGTGTGCATGAAATTTCTACAGAGAAGAATGCCTGTTTACTTAAGATGTTTTTTTGTTTTTCATTGTCATCCATCAATGACTTTCCCATCGTCTATGTTCGATTGTCTCTGTCACTGTCAGGGCAACTAGAGCACTTGCAAACATGGCGGTGGTTTTTCTTGCTTCGTCATGAGGTGGCGGTGCCTTGAATTCCTACTTGCGGCCCCCTTACCCTTGCATGCGAGAAACGTGGTGCTCAAGTCAGAAATAGGAATGAAACGCAAGTCATCACTCCCTCAGACACCACTGGGGGGCTTTAGCCCAATTCATAGAGGGCCAGAGGTTTTTCCACTTTATTTTCTTTCCATAATTAGATCAATTAAGTAATAGAGACTCTATGCTGCACAGGACCCAGTGGAGCCTCTTGTTAATGTGGAAAGCTAGATTTAGTCCACACCCCACAACCCCACCCCCATCATGTCCAAGGGAGCTTTGACAATCCCAGGTTTTACTTTCACAAATTTTGTAGCCGGATTATGACGCCAGATTGAGTGTGTGAGTGTGTACTATATGTGGGCATGCATTTATTTTAAGTATGTATGTGGTTTGAGAGCTGCTTAATTTGAAAGGAGTTTTTTCTCATTGTGGGAGATCAAGGGGTGGGGGTGGGGTGGGGGGGGTCTGTGTACCAGAATATCATAGACCTGACACTCTGAAGCAAAATGTCCTTTTTCTGTCTGCTGTATGTTATATTTCCCTCCAGTTCAAACTGAGTTGGTGCAATCTGTTGCATGTGGTCTGTAGCCTTGATATTTTGTCGTTGATGACTCACACTCATTTTTTTGTTTTTTAAAAATGTTTTGAGTTTATAGCAAAAGTGACGATGGGAGCTGTTTGACTTTCACACTGGTTTGATGATATTTGGCACTTAAAGTAATGTGTTTATGCAGAAATGAGTGAAGTTACAGTGGACGTCACTGAGTAGTCAATTCACTGCTGCATTCATTTGAAATAGTGTAAATGCTCCAGTTTGGTTTTTTAGAGGGAACTGGAACTGCTTCAGAGTTCATGATCCTGGGATTTGTGAACAATACTTCAGGTAACTCAGTCTGTCTGACGTTTAGATGATGTGGATTGCGCGTATTGATCCCAGATTTTTAAGCTATTTATGCATTATTCAGATTGGTCACTGAGTCACAGTACGGCTTCTTGTGGAAAAAAAAAACTACGAGCACTGTTGCAAAAAGCAATTAACCAAAGGGTTATATTAGCTATGTTCATTCAGGCTTTGTGTATGCAGCATACCATACTTGAAACGCGTTCCTCTTTCAGATACTGTAGTTTTCCATTGTGGAGACGAGGGGGGAGGAGGACAAAGAGCAAGCAAAGCTGAAGATAGCAATGATGTACAGATGACTTATATGGGACTCTGCATATGGCACTGGTTGTTTGTTTAACTTGGCGAGGATGTGGATAATGTGGGGTAAAATACCTGAGCATCAGACTAGTGGGCCCCTCGTCATTTGATGTCAGACTAGACAGTCAGTGCAGGGCCCTGGGATTCCTGTCCCATTCATCTGAGCCATTTTTGTACCAAGGTCGAAGATGTGGGCTTTCTGGTCCCTCTCAACGACTTTTACCTTGTTGTTTTGCGGACCTCTGCACCTGTTTCTTGATCAAGACAAAAATGGCTGTCTTGTAACGTGCAATGAAGATATGAATGATTCTGAACCTTTCTCGTACTTCTGAGCGGAGTCTATTTAGTGTTGAAATGAGGTGCAGTTGAGCTTGATTTTTAATAATTTTCAATTCAGTGATTATATTTTGGTACCTGCAATATTCTGTAAGTAGCAAACCACCAGTCAAGCCAGTTTGGGGAAATATGATTAAAAGAAAGTAGCAAGGATCTCATAGATATATGTTATCATATTTTACCTCATGCCCTTTCTAACATTACTGTAACGCACTGACAAAGTGTCTATGAGCAGTGGTTTACGTGCCCTTTAAGCTCCAGCTTATGTCTAGTAGCAGAGACGAATGTGCAGTATTTGGTCAGGATGAGTGTGTATGTAAGCATGTGTGTGTGCGTGTGCGTGTGTGTGCATGTGTCCAACTGAGCGCGCTCCTGTCATGTTCTGTTTCTGCCAAAGCGACAGTAGAGATGGTATCAGATCAATTTACCTTGAGTCAGGAATAACAGGGCATTGTCTGACTGTGCAAGCTCTCCTCACAGGAGAGGATGAAGACGAGAGGGATGCAAAGAGGCAACACAGAGGCTACTGAGGGATGTCTGTCAAAAGAAAGCACTGGCTGTGGTTTGAGCTGGTAGTTATGTAGCTAAAGGCCACTTAAAAAAAAGAATCTAATGCTTCCAGGAAAGAGACACCAGAGTTAAACAGGTTGTCTGGTGGACTGAATACTGTGATCCAAGAGAGCAACTTGACACTCCCAGGATGTCACGTTTAATGTTTTTGAATATTGACACCATTGATAATTGTGTTTGGGGGGTTTTGCCTTGAGCATCTTATTACTCATTTTGACTGATCAGCCTTTATCACATCACTATGATCAGAAAATGATCACTTGTAGCTTTTTTCGGGACTGATTTTGTGGCAGTGAGTGAGGAGTTGCTTGGAAAAGTATTTTGGCTAATTTGTCAAAATATACAAAAGGTGCACATTTATTTTTTTTTATGGATGAGCAGGGGAAGATGCTGTTTTCCCCTTGATACGCTTTCATCAAAACAAGTTGACATGCAAGATCAAAAGTACTTGTATTTGATGGCAACATGTGTTTATTACTGTATGTCATTTCTGATTTATTATGGTATGTTTCAGAGGACACTGTCAGAACAGCAAGCGATGAGTTGAGTGGCAGAATGGGAAGTGTAAAGTTACAATGGCTCCTCAAGTGGTAAGGGACACCTGATAAGCTGATATTGTTTACACCAAAAGCAACTTAGCTTGGTGTCAGCTTTTCAAAGCTTGACAAGTGAAAGTTTAAAGGAAATATTACTCTGTTACAAGCTCTACAACTTTTGCATGACGTTGTTTCGAGGCAGAAACGGTTGTATGATATAACAGTAACTGAGAGAAGGTAGTTAATGGTAAGAAAAATATAATCTTTCAACATTAACCCTCACTTCCTTAATTCCTCATTATGCATATGGAGTTCTGAATGGACTAAGTATGTGTTACCCCCCTTTTATTAAGGATCCAGTGTCTGGATTTTGCCATTGCGCTTATCATACCTGTTCAGCTGGTTTTAAAATGTGTTGGTTCACAGGGAACTGGAGGTCTGTGGGAGGATCTGGGATCAGACTTGTGTGTGTGTGTGTGTGTGTGTGTGTGTGAGAGTATGTGAGTGTGTGTGTGTCCCTGTGTGCCGGCAGCCTTTGTGTTTCTCTCTCAGTTTTCTATTCCTGCACTGAGGGGAGAGTGCTTCCTCTGAGTCCCCCTCCTCTTTTTTAACATATACCTCACCTTCTGCCTTAGTTCCGATTATTGAAATGATTGTAAATTAGTTTGAAACAACAGACTTCTCCAATCATTTGTTTCTGGAAAAATATGATGACGAGTAAGTAAAATACTATATTACAAATGGTTTTCCTTTTATTTTTGTACGTATGTGCTGTGCACAGCAGTCAACTGTATTCCTGAGATGATAATAAAAGACGTTTTGTAAAAGGCTGTTGTGATTGAATGCTTTAAGTTACATGTTTGCTACATCATGCTTCTTGACCCTGAATGACACAGATTAATATAGACACTGGGGAAGAATCTGAGTGCCAGTGAAAACGTTAAACCTCAAGCCAAAGTCATGTTCAATGAATCACCATGAGTCAGTATGTGGCGCCCTCTTCTGGTGAAGCCTGACAAAAGATATAAGGGCAACATTTTGACAGATGTGAAAGTAAATGTAGATCAAAATGAACTGAAACCTAGACAGAAATTAGTGCACATTGCAGTAACACTTTATGTTGTGGGATCTATTCTTAATACATTTCTTGTAATTTCCTAGTAAGTTTCCTGGACATAACTATTTAATTTGGCAATAAACATAGAGGTAAAATAGACATAGTGTTCAATTGGTACACTTCCAATTGATGCATTTTAATGAAATGCTAAATTAGCATCACATATAGAGTCAGCTGAATGTACAAAAATGGCAAACTTGTCTACAAGCAAGCATACAAGTCAACATATATGGAGAATAGTTTCCAGTAATAAATGAACAATGAATGAATATTTACTTGGGTTTAAATGGAGCAGGTCTCTCAAAGAAATAAACAACTGCTTTTCCAACTCAACACAGCAAACTAAAATAACTCACACTTTGTCTCTATTTCACCTGATATTAGTACTAAATGACATGGTTCTTTCCAGGAAAGCTTCAAGAAATGATTTGGAAATAATAGACCTGTAAAATAAAGTGCTACCCTATATTTCTGTTACCATCTATTGTCCTCATCAATAAGCAGAAAATTGCCACTGCCCTCTTGCGTACTACCTTGAACCTTTCTCTGTAGTGTAACGTTCTTCCAGGGAGCCCAACATCGATAGTTATGCCTCTGCTCATTAATATGCACTGCACATACTTAAGCTGTGCAGGCATTTACCTTTTGACAGTTGCTCTTAATATTACTAACAGCTCAGACTGCAAATGTAAGCCACCTAATCACAAGTTGCATGCACAACTTCCAATTAACATTATATAATAAACATGATATAACAATGTTATAATATACATTATGTATACAGCTTTAGAATACATGCTTTCTAAAGGGGGGAGGGGGGAAAACCACCAAAAATGGCCACAAAGCTTTCTCACAGAAATATGCAATCTAGTGAAGGTGAGTGTGTACAGTTATTTAATAAGTAAGGTATGACTCATTCACCACCAGTGTACCAGTGATTTATACCTTAGCTATGAAGGTATAATTTACTGATTTTGGCATGTGGTCATTATCCGGTTTAAGAACAATTAAGTTTTTTATATTACAGGTTTTGATGAAGTTTTGATCCTTTAAGAATTGCCCCTTCCATGCACCTTGACGGTAGGTGAAGCGCCAGAACCCCTACTCTACTTGTAAAGTTACTCTGAGCAGAAGAAATACTGTAGAGAAGTCTGATTTAAACAAACTTCAATCACTAAAGTAAAAAAAAATAGATGATACGAGTAGTTTGGGAAGCCTGTTATTCTTACCTTATTTTTCTTGATTTTGAAGTTGAATCACTGTCTCCATCATCCTTTCACATCTTCTGCTGTCTCGTCACCCTCTCTCCTCTGCTGCAGCCTCTGGAGTAACAGGTTTAATCTTTGTGTTAGAACTTTTTCTTTAAATTATGCTTCCATCTATGGCAGAAAAATGTTTTTTTGCACAGTTATTTCCATTTAGAGTAATGAAACAATGCTCTCTTTTACAGATAAAATGGTATTTTACCAGTTAGAGCCTACAGGAATTACACCTCAGCAATCCTTAACTGTGGAAAAACAGCTAGGCTTTGAGTCATTTTGGTAAATGAGTTAGCCAGTGTATCGACCCTTTGTTTAAATAGACCTGTTGGACTTTCTCCTCCTCCAGTCGCTGCCAGCACACCAACCTGAACAGTTGCGCTGTAAGGAGAGCACGGCATCCCCACTGATCATGCAACCGGCTTTCTTCTCACTCATCCTGATTGTTGCTGTACATGTGTCTGTACCAGTGGATTGTACAATGAGGCTCCGGGACTCAGAGCAACGTTTACAACACCAGCAGAGCAGCTTCAACACTGGAGCACATGCGGATACATCTGCTGGTACGGGACTTGTCTACTTGGAGCTGAGTGGATCAATGAGAAAAGGCATTCGCAGACACTTTCTGGGTAAGTCTGCCTATATCCATAACACCAAAAAGAGGCCAGTAGCATGCTTTACATATATGTCCTAAAATGTTGTAATTTAGGTGCCCAAAGCACATTTTGCATGTCATCTATACAAACAAACACGTTTTCTGGCAGCCAGTAATGTTCATGTTGAAACATGTTTCTAAAACTATTCTAAATATACAGTACATTCATTTCTTTTTCAATTTTTCATTTAAATTCATTTCATTTAAATTACTGATGATGCATGTTTAAACCTGTTTTCTTGCAATTATTTTGCCAGTAAGAACAGATACAAGCAACTTTGTGTCAATATTTGATCTGAGAAGAAAACGGTTCCTCTGTATGGACTTAAAGGGAGACCTGTACAACTCTGTGAGTATTTCTTTAGAAGCACTTCATTTGAGTGAAGTCAGGGAAAACAGTAACATTAAACATGTTGTATTTGTCTTTGTTGACCAAACAGAGGCAAAAGGACAGAGAAGATTGTCTCTTCCAGAGCATTTGGTTAGATTTGGCGAACCACCGCGACGTGTTTTACTCTATAAGTGGGGGCCGGCTGCTCAAACTGGAGGGATCTGAGCTGCGAGTTGCTCACCAGGAGCCCCCTGAACCCTCTTCAGTCCTGGTGGAGAAGTTCCTGGGTCCCTTGGTAAAGAGACAGAGGAGGAGTGAGCACGTGAACCCCTCTGATCCATTAAGATCAGAGTCACATCCCTCACATTCTGCCAAGGATCACAAGGACGCAAATCATGGGCAGCCGGAACAGGACCAGGCCGGCGCTGTGTCCAAAGAGACCATCACCTCCTGTGACGACCCCCTGCGGGTCTTACAGCCCAACGGGCCTGTCAGTCCCGTCAAGACTAATATTGCAGACTGGGCAGAACAAGACTAAGATACTGAACAAGTAGTGGGAGTAGATGCTTCTAAACACCTGCATTTGTGGACTGCAGTGTCAGAATGACTTACAAAGGCCTGCTAGAGTCAAACTGACACTAGAGGGTGGCTTTTTATTTTCTGAGGTCACACGAAAGCATTCAATATTTTACAAAGCATTCAATATTTTACAACTTCTCAGAAAAGAGAAAGCATTTTATAAAATCCTTGAATCAAATGTTTGAGAATGTGTTTTTATGGAACTATTATACTCGGTAATGTACTCATAAACCTTGTTACATCACAGCAGCTCCTCTGTTTGAATAGCAGAGGAAGGATACGTTTGGCAACATTCAACATAATCATGCAGCAAGTGTGGTCCAGCGTCCTTTAACCTCTTTTGTCAGTTAAATTTTAAACCTTGGGCCAGATGTGGCAATGTTTGTTTTGCATGTGTAAAAATGTGTAATCTGTGAGTAATTATGAATATTTATACATACATTTGTTGATACAGTAATGCTTCATAGCAGGAGTTTAAAAACTAAACAAAAATCGACCAGTGCATATTGTTACTGCTACTGGAAAAAAAACAAATCATCTGCCATTTGCAGCCATTCATAAACAGAATCAATTGATGTCAGGTGCCGGACACCAATAGTCACAGCAATGAAAAGGTATTTATTTATTGAAATGTGTAAAATGACTTCCTTCCTAGCCTTCTGTTTTATTATTTATATATTTCATCTTGTGTTGTTTCTGATGTGGAAAAATAAATGGTAACTATTCTGTTGAGTGTCTGTCTGTTTGTACTGCACACTTACAGTATGAGTATTTCTGCTTTGCATTTCACAAAAATGTCTGAAACTTGTTCTGGGATATCTGCATGAGAGGACAGTGTGAAACATGAAGAGATGACCTGTGACACAGACAAATAGCAGGGTTCGGACAGCTTTTTAAGAGTAAGATTTAAGCACTTTCAAGGTACCTAAACCAAAAATGTCCAGACTCTCCAAGCTTTTATCATCACATCTAACATGTTACTTTGAATGCAACTGCGAAAAATAAAGTTTACAGAATTCCTTTATACCAACAGCAATCATCTGAGAGCAGATGGTCGCCCTCATGATACGGAGCGGAACAGAAAAACACCCCCCTTTTCATTTAGGAGCCCATGTCCGTCAATCTAGATCCGGTCTGGTCCGTGTCTGGTGTGGGACGCCAGGAGACAACAAACAAATATGACAATGAGATTGTTTCATTTGAAATATTAAAAGATTTTTGGTTTACACGAGTGATTGCGTCGATGAAACACCAGATTATGTTGAAAATCAAGCATTTATAGGAGTATATTCGAATTCAAGCATATTCTTAACCTTGAAAACATAACGGTTAAAATTAAGCATTTTCCAAACTTAAAACAAAAACAAAATTAAAACAATACAAAACAGAATTAATACAAAACACCAGGAAGTGCCTCAGCAAAGTTTATCATGTTTATCAAATGAAATGTTACTTGGTACTTGAACATTTAAAGTGTTCCTGACCGCAAACATTATGACAACGGCACAAAACTTACTAGAACAACAAATAAATTGCTGTACATTCTTCTGCCCACCAACCAATCATTTTCCAAGGAAAGGCCACAAAAATCACATGGTTATTATGCACACAGCCGATTGGTTATGTAACTGGCAAATATTAGACCTGGACAAACAATGCCCAAATGAAGTATCAAATAGATGTAGACAACAATGTAAATGAAGAAGCACACTTACTGAAATGAAGACTGAAATGATAATGAATCAAAATGTCAAATCAAAGATACAGTATATATCATGCAAAGATGAACAAATGAGGACTGAGGACTGAATGTGGAATTTTTAGGGAGCTTTATCAGAAAAAGACATCTTGTATCGCTGTTTCCACAGATACCACTATGGTACAGAAACATGTTAACAGCTACATTTTCTTATTCAAGAAATATACTGAACTGCTCAAGTCTGACATCATTCCTACAATATAAAGTGCTTCAATTACAGAATCCCACTGACGACAGCCATTGAAACTGTAAAATGTTTTTCTTCATACTGAACATTCTCTTGATCATGGTATTGAAGAAGTAATGTTTATCTACAAATAATTTTCTTTTGCACTGAGAGTGGAGTGAAAAGTAGAGAAACAGCGCAAACATGCAGCAGTACAACACGTAGCACGTATGCTTCATGGCACGGATTTGTTCTTGCTGACCGAAACATTAATTCACAACAATGGAAAGAGTCACTGATTTACAAAAAGTCAATACTGTTGCAGTTCCGCTCTGTGTTCCTACGTAAAATCTATGAACTCCTGTGGACTAAATATAGAAACACAGACTCATTAGAGCACAAAGCTGCCCACATGTACAGTAATGAACAGCCAGTCAGTAACAAAGTGATGATGACGTTGCCCTGCAACTCAAACCCTCTATCTGAGTTTAAATGAAGGTGCTCAACACATGAAACAGCATTCAAACCCTGACAACTATGGAATATTATATCATTCGAAAATGATATGATACAATACTCAATAGGGTTTTGTATCTGTAACCGTAGTTTAGTAAACTTGTACATTTATGTTTGTATCTGTAAGCTTAATTTTGCAAACTTGTGCATTGACATTTGTATCTGTAAGCGTGGTTTTGTAGACTTGTGCATTCAGACACAGGCTTGCAAACTCACTTTCACAATCTGGCCGGCAAAAATCACGCTGCACACACTTGCAAAACAGAGTTTGCAGGCAGAAAACAAAATGTACAAGTCTACAAAACTACGCTTACAGATACAAACATAAATGTACAAATTTACAGATACAAAACACTGTTTTCAAGTACACCCTTTTGAATGATATAATATTCCGTAGAAAACATAATATATTTTGCTGTAGGGCATTGAATAAAATAATGAGGATGTATGTATTATTATAAAGTACGGTCTAAACCTGCTCTATATGAAAAGAGCCCTGAGATAACTTCTGTTATGGCGCTATATAAATAAAATTGAATAAAATTGAATTGAACTGAATTATTTAATCCATATCTTGGCCATTTTAAACTGGATTTCTGAATTCAATTAATTTAAGTATTGTATAATGTTTTTTTTAAGATGCTGCCACTGTTAAACTATACAATAATTAACAGCACCTAAATACTTGACCTAAGATTTCTTTTCATTGTCAAAACAGGCTTATATTGAATAACTAGGATAAACTGTTCATCCATCGATTTTAAAATGTGAATAAACAGTATTGTGAGGTGATTGAGCACCAAATGAGAAATAAATACAGAACCTATAAATAACATAATCTAAATTGTAAACGTTCAGTGTTGAGCCTCTTAGTTATCTCCTATACATTTCTTAAAAACCTCCATTCATCTAGCTCCTACTGTCTGACATGGTCCCCTCTGTGGACAAACACACAGCGGATCCCTGACAATCTGAACCCGTTGTCCTCTTTTGTAATGATTAGTATAAACCGACACAGACCTGTGTTAGGACTTAAAGAGAACATATGTGCTTTGTCAGAACCCGGAGGCAAGGAGCAATGTAACTCCTCCACAAAGTAGCGCACTGCCACGCACATGTAGGCCCCGTGGGTGACAGCCAAAGCATGGACAGGGACGCGCCTGACCCCATCGTCTGCTTTTCCCACAGGAGATGTTTCCGGTGGAGCGGAGAAGGAGGTTTCATCCTCCCCTCTGTCATGCCAGTGTTCGGCCCCAATTTGCTGGAGCATTTTCTCCAAAAACTCTTTGACCCGCTCCTTCACCTGAACAGAGCGAAAATCTGTTATAAACTGCGGCGTGCTTCTCTTGCATTTTCTTCCTACACTAGAAGCATATGTCATGGAAATGCGACTACCTGCGACTGTGAAGGAGAAAGGTTAAAGGTCGTTGTATTCAAAACAGCACAGTCACAACCTTTACCATCAAAACACACACATGCCAACTCCGGTTTCAACCTGTAACTCAGCCTGTAGCCGACACTGATTGGGGCACTCGGTGCTATGGGTGCTATCGTCAAATCTATCTTTGTATATCTGCATCATCATCATGATGTGCTGGTCACGCACTGGGTTGGACCAGAGTTAACGTCCAAGCCAAGATCTAATGGATGAAGCCTGATGATGAGGTACCTTTGAAATAGAACATCCTTCCTTCCGACAGCCCCCACCCCCCCACACACACTGTCCTCCCACACAGCCTCTAACACAAATAACACAAAGCTAAGTGGTGACTTTTTAATCAGAGGCAGTGACGAACACTCTGCAGTTGTTTGACAGTGGAAGGGCATGTACTTTGATCCTCCTGATTCACACCAAGTGCTCTGGCAGATACAAAAGAAATACAATCATGTGGATGCAAAGAGGCCATTACAGAGCATGGGTACAGAGAAAGGGGTTGACTGAGGACATGAGTGTTTTCTGCCACCTAGTGGTAGTATGTGTGTATTGTATCAGGTCGGATCCATATCTGGAGTTAAATATGGATCAAGCTTTCATTTCATTATCGTAAAAGCAACAGATGAGCGTCCCATTTTCCCAAAGCATCTTAAGGTTAAGATAATGTGTCCAATTGTAAGTCTATGGATTTTCCAAGATTTCCATACACCCCTGAAGTGTTTGGCTTTTGGTTTTATGTGCCAACATTTAGGGATATCCATGCATGTTTCCAGAAACAAGGTCCTTGTCAAACTAGAGGCTTCTGTATTTCATTATTATTATTTGTAATTAATTTAGATCACTTTGTAGAGATCTGTTTTCACTTTGACATTAAAGGGTCTTTTTTTGTTGTTGTGTCAAAAGAGACACATTAAATCTATTTTCTATTTGATTCAATGTTGGAAGAAATATAATATTAAAACTTTGAAGGGTGGTGAATACTTTTTGGGGTAAATACTTACTGACAGGGACATCATTTAGTGTCAGGGCACAAAGATTATACGATGTGATGATGAGCCAATGCTGATTTACATACTGAACGCCTGCTACGGAGGAACGCATTTTATTTCTTTTAATCTTCATGCAACATGTCGATGCAAAGACCCTGTATTTCAAATTCAGCTTAGTTTAACTAAGTTTGTTGTCATTGTGGGATTATTAATGTTAATTAAAATACAAACGACACGTCAGTATGTAAATAAGTAAGTAAATATATAGAAAGTTTCAAGTCACAACTATGAGCTTGCAAGAGAAAGAGAGCAAAGAGAGAGACAGACAAATATAAATGGTAAAAAAACAGGGAGGACAGAGAGAGAAATAATTCCCACATAAATAATGAAATAAGAGAGAAACAGATACTCGACCCTTCTATAACCCCAGCCTCACCTGCTCCTGAGTCTCCCCCATTGGAGGGGTGAAGCCTGGAAACGACTGACCGGCTGCCCTGGCCATCTCTCTCACGTCCTGCACCCGTCCCCCCTCTGCTATCCCAAAGCTCTGAAGAATAACAAGTCACTGACTCAGGTTCACTTATCAGTAAGTTAGTGAATATATCTTAAGTCAGTGTTTTTGTGAGAAAAGTAAAGTTGTAAAATAACACAAAAGAAATGCTACTCACTATCTCTTTAAGTAATGGGTCACACGCCATTTGAAGACCAGAACAACTGCTGTTGTGTTTCATTATTGTTTCAGCAGTCTGGAGGAAATAATACACAATCATATCAATTCAATTTTATTTATATAGCGCCAAATCATAACAAAGTTATCTCAGGGCACTTTTTCATATAGAGCAGGTCTAGACTAACTCTTTATATTTACAGAGACCCAACAGTTCCCACCATGAGCAAGCGCTAGGCGACAGTGGCAAGGAAAAACTCCCTTATAACAGGTAGAAACTCGAGCAGAACCAGACTCTGGGTGGGCGGTCATCTGCCTTGACCGGTTGGTCATCACATACTGTCATACTGTCGCTATATCTCTTTAGAGAAGAAGAAGAGGGGCGGTTTTATAAAGTTTTCCCCAGATGTGAGTTCCTTGTTTTTTATGACTTATACTTGCCCCTACTAGCTACCACTCTATGATTAATATTGCTCACAGGAACAAACGTCACAAAGTAAGATGATGAATATATATACATCTTATGTATGTATACAGTATAGAGTATTTCTATTACATCTGATCATACAGTAAAATAAGTATATCCTGCAGTGTTTTCATTCATTTTCCATGTTAAGATTCATAGCTTGCTCCTGCAGTAAAACTAAAGCATCGTACCTGCTTGGCCCGCAGCATGTCACTGGCAAACACGTTGCTGAACTTAACATCTTTCAGGTAACGGCCCGCAGCCTCGGCCTGCTGCAGCCCGATCTCAGACAATGGTGAATCGATAGCCTGGCCTGTGTGGAGGAAGAGGGAAGGTAAGACACAAAGAGTTTTTGATCTTATTTTTTTAGTACATTTATCTTCAATCATACTCTACCTTGTAGCAGGCCTTCTTTGTTGTACTGCGTTTCCCCACTGCAGGAAATCAATGATTGATCAGTGTCAAAGTACAGGAGCTAATAGCATTAACAGATTGGTAACTCAGAGAGGCTACTGCTCAACTGTCATACCTTTGATTTCATGTCTATTATCATATATACACAGGGATATATTTTCCCTGCATAACTGTTTTGCTCAAGGACCTTTCAGTAGGGCAGATGGTCAAACCTGGCCCCTGTTGTTGCAGGACTATAGTCACTGCTCCACTGTGCTCTCTTTTGATGGCCCAAGTTTTCTGGCATGAGCCCTTGTACTTTTTATTAGAAGTTAGATATGCTCCTGTCTGTCTGACAGTTGCTGTGGCAGTGTGAACTAGGGATGCAGCGTTTTAGTCTGTAACACATCAGAAAATAGTGAAAATGCCTTTCATGCCTTTAACTCCCAAACCCAAAACCCATATATATTTAATTTACAATTATATAACAAAAAGACAAGCAGCAAATGCTTACATTTGAGAAGCTGGTACCATTTTTTTTTTTTGCCTGGTGATCGACTTAATCAATTAATGAAATATTAAAATGATGATGCCAGCTAATTTTCACTTGCAATGTCTTATGGATTCTGGTTTTAATTGCATAATTTCTCTTAACACTTTTGTGTTGTGCTGATGTGTACGGATTTGATAGAAATGTTTTATTTAGTATAAATGGTTCATACCTGTGACCCACAAACAATCTATGAAAAAGTGAATTTCATATATATTTAATGTGGATTTCATATGTTTATTATTACAAGATTGAATTTATTATCATATTAAACCAAATTTCTGAACCATATATTCAAGTAGTTTTGTTTAACCAGATAATGATAATACTGTTTGATGAGGGGGAAGAGACCTGGAGTTCATTCCTTCATTAATTCTGACCTCTGGTGGTCCTGAGGAGGTACTGCTGCGTCCACAGACTGAACCGGACTTGAATGAACTAGAGCACCCATGAAGTGGACTGGGACAGCTGAACAAGGGTCAGGAAACCTTGCTAGCTGCTCTGCTTATGAAACTGTCCTTGTTTACAGTTTGCTGTGACGCTCCAATAACTGCCCTGTGTATGCTGATGTTATTACAAAACCAGGCTACGGTAAAAATAGACGCCAACACTGCCGGGGTCTCTTTGTACATGTCAGTGATGTAACGTTACACTATGCGACACCTGCTAGGGTTAGCATCTAAGCTAAAGCTAAATAAATGCGGCTACAGACTTAAGTCATGTAACCAACTAGTTTTAAAGTACTACTAGGCTATAAGAAGAACATGCTTGTTATGTCTTCTCCACACATACAGTATGATGTATATCAAGTATCCACATATATTAATATTTTACTACTTTATCAAAACTAAATAATACGTCTACAGAGAGAGACCTTAGACTGTAGCCTTATATAAATGGGTCTATGCATGCATAAAGCAGCACTACACGGAGCCTCTCTGCTAAACATAAGGCAATTATCATAAACATTAAATATCAATGTCAAATGCACTTACTGTCGAACCAGGGTTAGCCCAAATGTTAGCGCTTTCATGCTCTGGAAGTTAAGGACGGAGTAATATCGCAGAAGTGTGCGGTAGTAGTTTAAAGACGAGTGGCGTACAGTACGCGTCTCGCGCCTCGAGAGGAAATGAAGTTGAAGCACAAAAATGTGGACAACTCCGGTCATGGATAGTAGCCTATACATTATTACTGTAATATCCCAGTAACGTTTAGAAAGGCCACCCCCCACCCCAAGATAACAGGTTGAACCCGACAACAGGACCTCACTTCAACCTTAAGGCGCAAACTTAAATGCTCATTAGTAGAAAGGTAGGTAGCTTACTACAGTCCTCTTCTGATTGGCTGAATACAGTCAGGAAATACTTGGCAAACCTGTGATCAATTAACAGGTAAAATGCAACCCATTCACTGCTGGCTGCCTGTTTACTGTCACTTAAATCTTTTTTCTTTTTAATGTAGCCTTTACTGTCTTGCCTGCATGTCAGAAGTTTATTCCTTTACATCACTGTAAACATATTAAGCAGGTGTTTTCTTTATTTTCCAATACAGGAGGGGTTTTTTAACCAAAATTTCAAGAAATAATTACTTTATTATTGATTATGAATTATAACATAACGGATCTGCCAGGCAATGATTTCCATAGTTTAAAGTGCATAATATGTCCTGACTTAATGTAGTCTATATATGCAGTCTATATATCTTACTATAAAGGAAGGAGGTCCGAAGTGTGGAGTGTGAAGTCGATCTGATGAGCAGTTCTCGAGAATGCTGCAAGCAACTATACCGCAGATCTCACAACCAGCACTTCTGGGAGCCAAGTAATTGGCCCGTTCCTCACGGACACGCCCCGAACGGGCACTGCACTAGAATTAATTAAATTGAATTAAATTAAATACATTTAACTGAATCAACTCAAATTAATTTTTGCACCGATTATGTAGTTCTCTATAAATTTAGTTGTCCATAGGTTCTCCACCACATTTCTATTTCTCAGTAGACTGAACTGAAATATCAATACATCCCATTTTTCTGGTGTGTACACATTTATAGGGAGTGTTTATAACTGGTCTTTCCTTATATTCCGGCCAGGGGAACACATATTGTCCCACGTTAGTCATCACTGCTTTGTGTAGCTTTCAAGTGATTAAGTGGTACAGCTGAACTTTGCTCTGCAGTATCATTGCTGACTCATATACACACACACACACACACACACACACACACACACACAAACGAGTCAATTGATCACGAAACAATTAGACACAGAGCTCAAAAGGAACACAGGCGTGGGAAATAGTGAGCTGATGTGGTGTCACACCCTTTAAAGCAGAAGTTTATTGAACAGAGGTTGTGCAACAGACATTTGAGGTACATGATATGAGTTATAGTGGAGGGGGGGGGGGCTCAAAGGGAAATCTGCACCATTGAAACTTCCAGATATCAGAATATTTATGGTTGGACATGACAGGTGTAACTCAACCCATTATTATGCGGCAGTTACAATGGTGCGCAGACACAATATTTCAGACCAAAACGTATCTTTCTCACATACAGAATCCATATTTACTGACATTCAGAGTGATTGTGTTTGTATAAAGCAAGAACTGTACTTTGGCCATCATAGGAATGCTGTTTTCCCCTCTCTCGCACACAACAAGTCAGATGTAGCACCAACATGGACAGAAATGAACATGCGTGAACTATCTACGGAATAAACACCCCCAAAAAATGTTGCAATGTTGTTGTTTCCCCCCCTCCAATACAGGTTAAGTCCGAGTGGAAGCCTTGCATATTTCCTGTTTCACATCTCACTGAGCAAGCTGTTTCTCCACTAAAACAGTGGGAATCACCCACAAAGATGCTAATTTGTCGTTGCTTTTCCCCCACCCCCACTGTATTCTTTCTCCTCCGTTCCAAGCTCCCTAACTGCAGAGGTATAGGTGATGGATTTGTTTGTGTTGTATTTTGTCCAGTAATCCTGAGGTATAGGAAATACCACTGATGCAGAATGTGACTGAAGAAGGAGAGCAAAATAGATAAAAAAAAGGGGGAAAGGAGACATGCTATCTAAGCAAAACTGTACAAAGAACATTTCCAGTCGAATACTCATTTCATGTTCTTCTATCACCATCTACTTCGTTTTCTGAATGTATCTCTTAAGCAGTAAAATAATTATATTATAATACAAATGTTTATAAAATAGCAGCACACTCAAGTGACACATCACAACTAGGTAATGTTATTTTTTTTGAATAAATGGAACAATTTCATAGCTTTTAGCAGCGCAAAAAGACAACAATAACTCAATAAAAATATTGACACTTTTTTCTTGATGTCTTCACACCTCCTCCTCTGTCCTCTCTTCACTTTGGAATACAGTATCTCTAAATCTTAGAAAGACCCTTTTGCGGGTCTGGTCACCCCATAAAATATATCAAACACAAATTGAAAAGGTGGTCTCAATATATAACACATGCAACAATAAAATTGCAGGAAAGAAAATCACAACCGTTAAGTTTGGGAGAGAGCTTACATCACGCAAACAGAGGCAAAATGAAGGGGTCATATCAAATATTCAAACGGGGATGTTTTGGCAAATGTGTCATTAAATTGCCTTTTTTTTTTTTTTTTACTGAAAAACATCACTAAAATATTAGATCCCCACATTTTTCTTCAGTCTGACAAACATACACTCAGCAAAGTCACATACCGTCATGAAAAAACTCAAGCATTAAGTCAAAGACACCTTGCTGTGGCAAAGCTTGTGTCCGATTAACAAAAAATAAAAAAAAAATAAAAAGGAAACAATGTGTCTCTTGTTTTGTGCTGATGTCTGTCTGGCTGATGAACCCCCTTGCCAATGATTTGAAGCAGCAAAGCTCACAGGGGACAGATGTGTTCACTGACAGACAATAGGCCCGAACTACTCAAGCCAGCACCATAGAAAACTGACCAACCACTGCAACACACATCAGTTAAGGTGGTTTCGAACAAAGGCTCTGCTCTGTCTTAAAAATGCAAACCTTATTGCCTTCTGAGGAACATGTGCAAATACTGGATGTTACGACCACCCTTTCTTGTAGCTCATCGCTGCCCTGTGTGACTATCTGTGGCTGTGATGCAGATAAATATGAAGAAAAATTCAAGTAAAAACAAATATTTCATTTCTTGACACTGTAAAAGAAAATCAAACAGAACCCATGGATCAGTGAACTCTGTGTGTAGGCATTTTCCAATTCATATTGGCGTTTTTCGATTTGTTAAAATTCTCTGAAACGGTCAGACACCCCATCAACTTTACTTGAATAGGAATGTTTTTTTCTTTTTGATCGGAATTTCCTCTCGTCGTAAGTTGTGGAAAGCCTTTTTAATTTGACTCTTGCTTGACAGGGGTATGTGTAATGATTGGGAAACCAGCCCTACAAAGTAAACCAAAGAAAAGGCTAACAAGGAAAAAAAAGAAAACATCCATTCACCTCCAATCACCACCCAACGCTTTTCATTTTACTTATCTCCTGGGGAGCATGTTCTCAAAGTGCTTTGCCATTGAAATCATATAGGGGAGCTGAAAACAACCCTATGTGGGACTCCAGATGCATTGACAGTATATTATCATCCTGTACTCCTCTAACCCCCCCACCCCCCTACCCCCACCAAGAAAGTTCATCCTCACATGATCTGGCAGTCTCATTTTAATTTCCATGAAAATGGAAACCCAGAACATTTTTGTTCACTTAAGCTGTGTCATTGTAGACATCCATTATGAAAATCAATGTTGATTCCATCCAAATATGTAGATATGAAAGATGTATCGTGAGGCCTTTGGGCAACTTTTGTTCATTATCATCTTACAACCCCTGGCTGTAAATCCTCCCCGTCTCCTACACAGCAGCATGCTCCTGCACCACTAAAATCGTCTCTGCTCTACCATCCTGTGCTGTGCACTCGTGTGCCCTCCACAGTTCCACAGTGACTTCTTCTCTTCCTAATTCTCTCCACGCCACACCCCGTTCCCTCCCGGCTAATTAATACAGAGGAGACCCCTCTCAGACTTTAAAAAGCATAGCCTCACCTTCTTCAAGATATCGCCCTCTCCTCTTCTCACATGTAAGAGGTCATTACTACTTTGTCCAGAGTCAAAGCAGCCTTTCACAACTAAGGAAACATATCGTAACAACGTGAAAAAGAATGAAGTATCTGTAATATTTCATTAACAGAATGGCAGTAATAAACAAACACCTCACATGACCTCTGATTCTGAGGTGTAACACCTCAGGAAAAATGCTCTTAGAAAGATAAGGGGCTCTAAGTGAAGTCCCTTCGCCCATATCCTCCTTCGCTAAATCTTTTTCTGACTCACTCATAGTCCATGCACATGAGTTAATCGTTGGCCAACAATGAACCATGATACACTGTTAATGCATGAAGGCAGTGATATAGCATATAGATGCCCTGTTACACTGATACAAAGTATGTGTACTGACTATGCTTGCTCCATAGTCTTTTAACACAGAACCGTAAGTCTACGACTTGACTTTGCTCAAGTGCCTCACGCCAGAGAATGCACACTGCTAATATATATATACAGGATCACATGTAGCATTCACACACACACACACACACACACACACACGCACGCACGCATGCAAACTGACATACTCACATACATGCTTGCACAGTGCACCCACAAACTGACACTCACAAGCAGCCTGACAAAAGGAGCTTATTGATCTCTACTACTCAGTTCCAAAAGATGTCCAATAATAATATTAATAATAATAATAATTACTAATACTAATAATAACTATTATCATCCCGTCTCCTCCCTGGAATTGGGACCCACCAACTTTTAGCATAATGTTCTCATGGCTTTCCTCTGTCTGTCTCGTCCTCGACACACACGTGGACCGTCTGATGGTCGAGGAACGCGAACGCGTGTCCTCTCTTACACCAGCCACAAATGTAATAGTGATAACACTCACATAAAACAAAACAGAGAGGAAAAAAAGAAACTTAAGCCCCACTGTGATCCCATGTATGCAATTTCTGAATGGTCTCGATAACAGCCTCATTATCAAGCTATGGTTAAAATATAACTTAAAGATCATACTATACAATCAAAGGCAGAATGCAAATATGATTGGCTTCCCTTCTGTATATCCAAGGCACCACAGAGCTTCATCTTGTATCAAATTTGTTGCTTTTAGACTAGAACATCATAGAAAATCTACTTCGTGGGCGGGTGTTTTTGACTTGAAGAACAGAAAATCTACCAAAAAAAACTAGCAAGCATTGTTCTTTTTCTTTTAAAGGGCTTGTGTTTTTAACATTTTTTGTTCTTTTGTTCTTTTTTTCTGCTTTTAAGAAAATTGAGGTTTTTTTTCATGAAGCTTTTTTTTTTTTTGTAAATCCCGTGCAACGGCGCCCTCTGGTGGTTCACAAGTTGACATCGCGGACGTCTGTCGGGGTGGAGGATTGATCCAGCTCGTCCAGGCCTTTCCCGCTGGGGCCCCTCTGTGTCTGCTGCTGCTGCTGCTGCTGCTGCCGCCCCTCGCGCAGGCTGCTCACCAACACGCGCTCAATCTGCTCCTGGCACTCTTTGAGAACATCCTGCAATGTAACAAGAGAGGGAGGGCGAGCTGTAAAAATATATACATTTTAATCTGCTAATGACTGTTGAAGTGGTATATTTTCAACATCACCCTTTTTTTGCTTTGTTTGACAGTTGGAAACATCTGAAAACATCTCATCAAATGGGCAGAATTTTGTCACTTTATACTTTTATTTTCCTGCACAAAATGTACAGCTCTTCATTTTCATAAAATATATATTGTACAGTTCTTTATTTTATCTTATTCTATTTTATTTTATAATATTTCTTCACATTTTTATTGCTAATTTCTCTGTTTTATATTTGTATTCTTGACTTGCTTTTTTTTTTTTTTTACAGTACTTGCTTTTTATTTGCTTTATTTTATATATTTTTTTATTTTTCTCTACTATGCTCATTTATGCACCAATATACCAAAGCAAATTCCTTGTATGTGCAAACCTACTTGGCAATAAATCTGATTCTGATTCTGATGATAGAACATGGGAGCAAACAACTTTTTAAGAATTTAGTTATTTGGCAACAAATGTCTTTTAGCACAAAGGGCTGAGCATATAGTCTCACATATATTCTCATTTTTCCACAGGTGAGTAGAACAGTTAGTTATCTGCTCAGTATTTAATGCAGCTAGAAGGTTGTTGCCTTGCCTTTCATCAAGCGGTTCAGTCCAAATCAAAAGATATAGTACCACGGTTGAGAAATCTGAAAACTTTAGTCAATGCATGAGAAACAGGGGCCCCTGGTGTGGCAGCAGAGGGGCCCCTGGGCAGCGCAGGACAAGGGTTTTAAATGACCACAGACTTTTCTCCAGCTACTTCCAAGGCTGAGCACAGACACGGACCAGACCCAAGCATTACATCAGCCCACCGGGGTTGTGCACTGAACACCACCCCTGTAGTGCTCATGTGCACGTACACACATATGCAATAACACACGCACACCCGTGCATGCACACCACTGCCTCCCCCACCCAACCACCCACCTATCCCACCACCTCCGCCATTCCCAAACACACGCAAAACCCAAACAGAAGTAGCCTTGACAACGGCGGCTGAAAACACAGGTAGTACTAAAGCTATGTTAATTACATCCACCTCCTGTGGGAACACAAAGGTGGTGCTTTTTTAACGAGAGCCAGTCTGTGTGCCTGCCTGCCTGCGGGGGATCCATCTGAGACCTGGCCGGCTCGCCTTTCACCATCAAAGGCCGCGGCGGCAACCTGAGAATCCACCTGGGAGAGGAGACTCTCAACAGCGCTGAGCCCTCATATCCTTCCCTGATGGAGGGTTGACAGAGGGGACAGCGCAGCGCAGGAAGAGAGAGCAACTCACTGAGGAGGGGGAGAGTGTGGGGGAGGGTAAAGGGAGAGGGGTGCTAAATGGGTTGTTAGCAGGAGCGTCAGAGAAAGGTCAAACTGTTTTTGGGTGAGGAACAGCGATGACAATCATTCAAGATACTCAGAAGTAAGAGCAGGCTGCTGTTACAGAACAAACTAATATGAAAGTTCCTGTCTGAAGGAGCTGATAGAGACACTGCTCTCTGGTGGTGAAATACGAAAACACAACTGAGCTCTACACACGCAAACCCCTGCCTTAAAGCACCAGGCATCTGTGGGAAACATGACTGAGAGCGCCCCATGGCCGGAGGGATGGGTGAAAGTGTACCGCTTGTGGAGCGGGGAAACATTCTTTAGACATTTACAGCTAATTTAAACCTGATGGGCCACAGTTTGAGCCTGTGTTATAGCTTCTGGTGCCGCTGGGCCTTGATGAAATGAGAACTGAGACTTCACTCACATCAGAATTGCTCATCGGGAGCTGCACACGGGTGAGTGACAAAAGGTCACAGTGTCAAAGGTCAAACAGCATGACACATTACAAGGTGAGACATGTCCTGAGTTGTCAAAGGGAAACTACACGAGTTTCTGACTTCCAACCCAACTTGCAAGTCTGGTAATTTGTTGAAATTCTGTACATGTGGAGAATGTTATGGAGGATTTCTTTACGAGTGGAATCTCTTTAAAAGAAGACTAAGAAATCTATTACATTACACAACCACTGACTAAATGCCTAGAGGGGTTTTGCTGATATTCTGAAGTCTGCATGAAGTAATTCCTGCCTTGACATCTCTTTTATTTTGAGTTCTCCAGCATCTACCGATGATTAGCTCAAGAGAGTTTTTTGGGTCACAATCCATGAAGAATGATTTGATGTTGAGGAGTTTGGACTGATCTGGGCTGGGTGCCTCTGGGACAACATTTCCCCCAGCAATGGGTCTGACGTGTAGGAAACCCGACCAGCGCCTGTCCCTTAATCTCCTCCAGAGGTTGGCCGCTAACATGGGCGTGTGCACACACACACAAACACAAAATCTTCCCGTCAACATGTGCCCCATTGGTCATAAAATCTCAATTCCTGTGAGAAAATTAAGTAAAGCGAAGAACATGTAAAGGAACTGCCTGTGTCTTACCGCAAGAATGCACGCCTTTACTTCTTAAAAGACATTCTCCCCCCGTCTCTGCTGCTCTTTAGAGCGGCAGTTCGGATCCCATGCCAAGCCCCATGGGCTTTATTCGAGAAACTTTAATGACTTCAATGTGTGACTACTGGAAACACCAATACTGTTTTCAGAGAAGCTCTAGGTACTTGGATACTGAGGGGGCCAACGGCACTGAATGAGCTGGCCATGGGAGGTAGTGCTATACTGAAGCATCTTATTTTGTAGCCTCAACCCGGAAACACACAACCACCTCAGATCCTCCCTTGTCGTTACGGTCCTCCATCTGCCCCACCTCAAACATACATCATACTGCATTTGACAAATCAAGGCACGCACATTATCCCCCGGGCGGCCTTTGTGACACTGGCGGTAGGGGGGAAGTCGTGCAGACAGACAAAACCAAAAGGAAGAAATGTGTGAAGCCATGGAATGTGTTTTAACTGCTGACTGTACCACACAAGACAGTGTTAGCTCCTCTGGGAGGACTTGGTGGCCAGACAGCTGAAACAAACACACAGGCAGACTCACACTGACGACACACACACTGCGGATCTCAGGGAATCTTAAGACAAAATATCCAGAGGCTGATATTGGAAATAAGGAGTCGCCACATGACCACGAGTTACAATATAAAATGTGACCTTTCTCTTTCTTTAGCCTGCATGCCGAAATACCACAAGTGGTGACGCCACAGGCTGTGTTATTAGAGATAATCTTTCCTAAAAAATGCATCTTTGTTGCAAGCATTTTGGCTCCAACACATTACTGTTGAACACCATCCATCCATCGTGCAAGTTATATGAGACCATCTCAGTGTATGTTAGGCCACTAAGGAAACCAGAGTGATTGAAAAAAGAGAAATGAAAACAGGAAGAGAGGGAGAAATGGGAAAATGTGTTTCCGGTGTCTTAGTGTGTGACTCTGACTGGAAAAAAAAGATGAATGAGAGACTGAGAGAAAATAAGTGTCAAAACGATAAAATCTAGGAAGTGGTGGTCTTAAACCCTTGCACTTCTCTAACCTCTATTTCCTGTTTTAATCATTCAAGAATAAAGGGAACCTCTACACACTAGGCCTGCTATTAGCACATTTTGTGTTGTAGCATATATTTCAGCTTTCTCACTGTCACTACAGATGACCTGTGCAGTTTAAGGGAGTCACAACTGATCGGTCTCCCACTTGAAACTCAACACATTCACACAAATTTCACATTTTCTCTCTGCACATTACGACGATATTGGCTCTCAGGCACACTGCCTTGCCTGGTGTCCCTAACAGGGAGCCCCCTCTTGGCCACACCAGGTGCATGTGAGGCTGCACACATTCTTCCAGCGGCCCAAGATGGTGACTTGGCCATATCACATTTCCACTGGAAAACCACAGCTTCTGGATACCACAGATGCCAGCAGGGTGCCAGGGGGGTGGCGTTGGCCATGATGCTGTTGGCAGCAGCAGCTGCAGAGGTTGGCGAAACTTGCTTTGCCTTCATATTTTGCCTGGCTCTTTGGCCGGCTGGCTACGAGACGCTGCTCTACCATTTTGCCGTGCCTCTACACTGCCGGCCAAAACCAAATACAGTATGTTATGTGTACACATTTACACATTTTCAGGTTCATACTGCCACCCTGATGACTGCAGTCGAAATTGAGGTTGAGTTGGCCCTTGGGTGTTGAATTGACGTATAAAGTGGTTCAGGTTTTGGAAAAAGAAGCTAGGGTAAGTGTTAAAATGACACAGGCAATCACCATTTCCTCTTTTCTGTGTGTGAAAGCCTAAATGCTCAACCACTGCCAAACAGTGTCAAAGCTGACAACTACTTCTGAGCATCCCTCATTAGGCTGTTTTTTACATTGTATCACAAGTGGTGTACAAGTCTGAAGGAAGTTAAGTAACCTTATAAACCATAAGATGCTCCATGTGTTTAGGTTTGGTTGGCTTCTTAACAGTTTATACTAAAGCCTCTCATATATGTTGAATTAGGAAGGGTGCCCTCTGCTTTGCCTCCTGTGTTTACTGCGAGCCATGGCTTGTCTGAATCCAGGAATGTGAGGAGTTGATCATAGAGACACAGCGCGACTTAATTCCCTCAAGTCTAAGACCTTGCAGCCTAAACACACTGAGGCCCTGTGCTGCTGAGGTCAGCTATTTGTTTTTCCTCAGCTGCTGAGCGAGACTTCACACAGCTCGCACCAGAGGGAGCCATGCCTTCCAGCAGCGATGCATTATGGACCATAGGATGAGACGAGAGAGGGCTGATTGTCGCGAGGGAGGCATGACACCCCCTCAGTATCCTTTTCACACTTCAACAGCTTTCTCCCACCTCCTCCTTCTCCTCCTTCGCCTCTTTTGGGACTGAATTTAACATACCAGGGCTGAGGCCTGGGATCCGTGTCACGCCCTTTGATCTGCTCCCTGTGCAGTGAGCACACATGAACTCTAAATGTTCATGTTTAAATTAAGTCTGCTGTTACTAACTAAAAGCCTTTTTCATCATGTTTGGTATTGGGAGTACTCCTGCCAAGGCAGTGCCCTCAGAACTGGAGCGGGTCCCTGGGCACTGCGCTGTGGCTGCCCACTGCTCCTGAATAGTTAGGATGGGTCAAATGCAGAAGACTCCTTTCCCCAAAGAGACTAATAAAGAATAACTTAATAACTTAACTTATCATCTCACAGTCTCACTCTCCTTACACTCTGCAGCTTTGCCCACCTACTCACCCTTCCAGTGAGCTATAGCAAGCTGAAGCCCTCTCCCATCTGCGTGATGAAAGCCAGGCATCTCAGAGTCAGTAGAGGCCCTGCCTGTGTTTGGACTCAACTCACCCACCACCGCAACATTCACTGTACCCAGACAGCCACACAACGGCCTGGCCAGCATTCCTGTCAGCGACAGAGCACACTGTATATGCTCTCAACCTGGCTCGATTTAGAGGATTCTTTATATGAGGGGGCCCTGAGCAGCCTGACCGGACTGATGGAGAGGGAAAGAAACCTGCCACATTGCTACCTCGAAGTCCGGTCAAGTGTATGCCTGCATATAAACTGATGCAGTTCAGGATTTCTTTTAATGAAGACATTTTTGGTCTTAGTTTGATGATCATTTTTATATTTTCTTCTCATGACAAATATTGGCAGTAACCCCCACCCCCCCAAAAAAATGGCTTTGTGGAAAGCCAAATCCCAGCGAAGAAGCCAAATCTGAGTGTGACATTTCAACATTTCAACTTCTGTCTGTTGCAAACACACAACCTCAACAAACATGTGGCATTTCTTAACTTTTGACAGAAATAACAGGGATATTTTCCCTCAGAGAAGTAGCAAGTCTGGTAGAAAAAAAAACCCTGAATTTGCTCATTAACAGTAACAGATTGTAAAACTGTGTGTTTCAGTGGTAATAAGATGCAAACGGACTGAAGAGATGAAAAGCTTCCAACGACAGCAGCAGATGATTCAGCTTTGAATCACAGAGTTACTGTAATAATTGTACTTAGTTAAATACCAGTGAACCCCTAACTGATGTCAGCAGAGATACTAACATTTACTCCTCCTCATTCAAATATTACTCAGAAACATCCCCCCCAAACTTTCCAGACACAAGCGTCAAGCTCTTAGATAAACCCTGACTAACAAGACCACACTGGAATTCAGTTCTTGTTTTAGAAAAAAAACATACAGTGTATATAACAAACTCACCACTTCTGTGTTTGTGATTTTGGCCAGCAGGTCTGTCAGACTGTCCCCCCACTGTGATTGGTCAGCAGAATCCAGCTGTAGGCCGCAGATCGCTGCCCCCACACTTCCTGTGGCAATCATGGAGGGAGGGTACATGGCGAATCTGAAATCTGTTAGAGGAAGAAAAACTAATTGAGTTAAATGTGTCTTAGTTTGTACATGATAAGGAGAAGTATTTATTGTTACGTTAAGTAAGGAGCTAAAATCTTGAGTTCAGTGGATAAATGAATAAAACAGTTGATTTACACTGGAGTCTTTATTCACCTGGTGAAGTTTCTAAATTGCACTTTTTAATTCATATAGTCCACAAAAAGGGTGCAGATACGTCCCTTCCAGAGACAATATGATTTGGTAATCTAGCAGTCAGCTAATAAATAATCCTTCTATTGCACCGGGTCTGAACGCAGCGCTCACTAATGACCAGAGGCCTGGATAATGAGGGTTCACTTGGCTTGTAAAGGAGCTGAAAAGCAACCACCCTCACCCGCTCCCCACCCCAGTCCCCCTTTCCCCAGCCCGGCCCCTTTTCTTCCATCTCCTGAGTAAATCGTGTGCTCGCTGAAAAAAGCCCCATAGCGCTTGGAAAGGGAGGAATAAAGAGGCTCAGTGCCTCTGCCAATGCTCACTGCTGTAGGTCCTTTTTCCACGTGTGGTCACAGGCGTGCGTCTCAAAGACCAATAACCTTGTTAGCTCCCCTCACTGTCATTCATAATGCAAATGAGACAGCTTGTGAACGGGCCAGAAGCCCGAAAAGGCAAGGCAACTGGCATACAGGGAGAGAGAGAGCAAGGGAGACAGACAGATAGGGAGAGAGAGAGAGAGAGAGAGAGAGAGAGAGAGAGAGAGAGAGAGAGAGAGAGAGTTTTTCTCTTCACAAACAGAAACACACACATCCAAACACACACACACACTCGCTCCTTTCTCTATTCTCTCTTTATGTCTTGCTCAACTTCTACCTTTCTTTTTTGACAACACATGGCCTGCTTAGATGGGGCCAGTGAATGGCACACATGCCCCAGTCTTTGTTGCTACAACAGGCAGTGGTTTGCATTGGCGGCCCTCCTATCTTTTAGCATATTAATAGAGTGGCGGGCCTGCGAGAGGGAAGGCAGAAGAGTGTGACTCCATTGTCCAGAGTCCTCACCTCATTTCACCCAATTGAGAGACACAGCATCCATCCCCTCTCTGCTGATACCAATTCAGAGAGACAGGCTGGACAAAGAGTGTGGCTGGACGCGGGGGACAGGGGGTCGACGGGGGGAGGAAGATGAAGAAGGAGGGATGGACGGTATGGCGACAAGACAACAAGGAGAAAAGAAGGGCGAGGTGGTGGGCTTGGCGGGAGAGGAGAGGGGGTAGACAACTCCGGTGCACATCACTCTCAAGTCTGTGTCCAGACTCTTGTGAGGTTTTGGAAGAAGAAAAGAGTTGCCCTCCAGCGACCCCCCCCCCCACACACACAAGTATGCCTCTGTTCCTGGGCCACCTATGGGCCAAAGGAGTGGGCAGTGGGGGCATAGAAACAGCCTGCACATTAACATATTGCCATATTCAATTGCAAAGCAAACTGCGTGCGATGGCTCTGAAGGAGATTTTTCTTCCTTCTTTTTTTTTTTTTTTTAAATCTGGAATCAAAGAGGTAGGCCCTTTGATAGCTGTAAAGGCAGCCCCTCACTGCCTTTTTAACATGCACAGCCAGGCGCTTTCTCATCTTGTGGGCTCAGTGTTGACAAATAAATGAACTTATTATACACCCCTGTGTTAGCCGCTGGGCCTCTGCCAAGGGGCGATTTATTAAAGGCTACCTCGAGCCAAGAGGAAAGAGCACACAAAGCCCCTCAGCATTACATCACTGCTGTAAGAGCACAACTTTCTATAGAGGGGGAAAAGGACAAAGGCATACGTGGATTTACTGTACGTGTGTAGTGAGCGCAGACTGACAGGCAAGGAGGCAGACACCTAAGAGACACAGGCAAGAAACAATGCACTGATGCCTGCAATGCTTTAAGATGCAGACACAGACTGACACAGACTGACACACACACACACACACACACACAGCACAGACGTAGGTTTGTGGGAGAGCTGAGTGGTGAGCAGTGGGCAGCAAGCTGATTTTTCGCACTCAAGACAAGACAGGTCTGTAGCAGAACAAGGACGTGCGCGTGCAGCCGATGCGGGCTGACACTCCGGCCTGGTGGCTGCTGCATGTGGGGGGAAGAATGGCCGTATTTTAGGAGGCCCTCATTGATATTCATGTTGAGGATAAACAGTGTATGTAGCTGAGTGGGGACGCCTGCGATGGAAAGCTCCCTGTGAGCAGCGGCTGGCTGGCCTGGCCTGCACGCCTCTCACCCCCTTCAATGGCCCTTTCTCCTCCCTGTGCCCCCTCATCTCCATTCCTCCGTGTTCCTACCCCCTGAAACTTCATCCTCAGGCCTCTGGTCACACAGTTTGCTGCCCTACATGGCCCACTCCTCCTGGGTGGCTGCAATGCACAGTATGCACATTAAACTTGTTAATTAATTAAAGTTGGAAAGTTGAACAACAGCCAAAAGAAAGAAAAAAAAGCCCAAACTCTCCTTTTCACCCACTCCTCTCTTTCCAGCTCTATAAATCAGGGTCTTGTATTCTATACATGTAGCGCTTATTGACCTTTTTTATTATTGGAGTAGCATTACGAGGACCCAGGGCCTGTTGACTGATTAAGGCCAAAAACAAACATCATTTTGGGATTGGCATGACAGTATGTTTCACTGCTAATGCAACACAGACTGGTAGTCAAAACAAGGTCTGTGGAGAGCTACTCAGACGGTACACAGAGTGTGAGACACGCAGACAACAACAACTTCCCAACTGGGCTTGAGGAGTTCTTCCACATGTAACAAGGGGATAAATCACTGATTAAGAAAGGATAACTTGATACTGCTATCTGTCATATTCCATTACCTCTTCTTCCAGGCTGTCACTCTGGAGACAAACAGAAAACAAAACTTGGGAGAGTCTGAGTCACGCACCCTGCTCAAACTGTGATTTCAACTCATTTGCCAGAAAACAGAATTCCTGCTTAATTGTAGCATCCTGTGACAGCTCTCTTCAGCCTCGCACCATCATCTCCACTGTCACAGCTGCAGCCTGGAGGCATGGGTAACGTCAGCGATGAGGAGCATGCAGATTTGGATCAGATCAAAGGTGGGAGGTCACTTTTCTCCACACTGCAAGAGCATGAGACTCTCTCTCTGTCTGTCTCTGTAGCAGATATGATTTGGACAAAATTAGGAGCTTAGCAGAAGTAATTAAACTCTCTAATAGGAAAAAAGGAAAGTTGGAGGACACTCATGACAAAAATGCTCAGGTCAAACTAGCTGCCACTAACATTTACTTTACTTCAAATCACAAATATTAGTCTTTGTGGTTAACTTGACCTACGAGGTAAACATGTAAGCTGAAAAAAGATTTTGATTTCTAAAAATTTTGGTGAGATAATTGCAGCATCCAAAGCAAAAATCTCTTTCTTTGTGTTCCTGGTGTGACTCAGCTGGCCACAGTATTTAAAGTGTGGTGCTGATTACACCAGCGAGGTGAAAGGGGGGGGGGGGGGCGACGACTCAGGACATGCCACTCGATGATTCACTCTGTGTGTCACATTTTTGTCAGTCAGGAAGCTTCTTCCTGCTTCACGTGTTGATGATGCAGCCGGTCCGGACGTGACTCCTCACATCAGTGGAGCGTGTGGAGAGATGATAATTTGTCGGAGGAGGTGGCTAATTTGTTGGGGTTCTGAATCATCAAACATGAAGGGGGGGTTTATGTAAACAAACACCAGTGTAGACCATTTCATTGACCACATCTGAGATGAATCATCCATCTCTAGAATGCGGAGCGGAGCCCGGAGGGGGATTCTCCATGCAGCAGCCACTTGGAGAGGAAGCTACAAGGAGTATTCCTGCCTCTGGACCAGTGAGACTTAACAGCTAAGATGAAAGGAGGACTTATGAATCATTTTAGAATGATTCACTGCTCACTGTTACATAAAAATGGGCATGTTTGAATACAGTTAGTCTCTTCCTGTATGGACAAACAGCTTGGAGACACGTGTAGGATACAAAAAAATCTGAAGAGACAAAATCTAAATCTGTCAGGCTCTGATGACGGCTTTGGATAGCTTTACTGATCCTCTGTGCATATCTACATTACTTAAAATAAAAATGAAATATAGTGGAGGAACTGTATGTAAGCATGAAGAAGCTGTACAACAAACTAAACACTTCTGCAGTGTGCAGAGTATATGAATCTAAAACCAAAACAATCTAAAAGTACAGGGTTTATTATACTTTGTCACTCCATTAGGTTAAATAAATATGTCTTACAAAAAAAAAGGGACAATTTTGTTACAACTCTACAGTAAAAAACAAAAACAAAGAGGGAATGTGAACCCATGCAGCAAAGCTTGACTTTTCTCATGTTTGTTAGCTGGTGAATCATTAGTTTGTCTCAGAAAAAACTAACCAGTTAATCATCAAGTTACTTCACACAGTCCAAAGACACTTCCACACACCAGAAAAAAAAGGAATCAAATACTA
Organism: Macquaria ambigua; assembly: GCA_008360985.2. Classification (NCBI taxonomy): domain Eukaryota; kingdom Metazoa; phylum Chordata; class Actinopteri; order Centrarchiformes; family Percichthyidae; genus Macquaria; species Macquaria ambigua. The sequence goes on along the minus strand of VMKM01000278.1, from coordinate 347,993 downwards.
TGATTAAAGAGTACTCAAATCACTTGTTATTTACATCCCAACTTGTAGCAAAATCTTCACCGTGTCCTCCAGGACAATTGACTCTCTCTTGGACAGCACTGTTGGCCCTGATCCAGACTTTTCTTTTGATCAACTTCTATGACTATTGTCACCATTCCATGCATACCATTACAGAGAGGGCTATTGGAGTCGGTATAAAAAAAAAATAGACCATAATCCCTGCCAATATGGCAAGAAGACGGAGCTCAATAACCGCAGCAGACAGGTTGGGGTGCATCTGTCTGCCCCATGCACCCCGTCCATTCTCCCACTTTACCTCAATTGAATAAGAATAGAAGAGGAAGCTCGGAGTGCTTGGTGTCTGTGTGTAGGAATGGAGGTTCATAATCTCCCTTAATGAGCTTGTTTCTGGGCTATTATCCGGCGGCCTGCCTGAGGGAAACGCTGGTGTTTCCTATCAAGTGGCCCCGCAGCGCTGACCCTCGCATGGCTCTGCATATGAAATGTAAGGGCCAAGCCTTTTGTCTCCTTTCTCCCAGCCTCTAGCTGAGCTCCCGAGCCATTTGCATAGTCCTGAAAGGACCAGCCAATGTTATTAATTAATACAGAGCCAGCCTGTGCCACCTGACAAAATCCCACCGAGTGGCCCGAACGGAACTGTTTCATCAAAAGAGAGGAGCCATTAGGAATGAGAGGCCTTATTCTCCACTTCTCCTCTTCTCTCTCTTGTTCCCTTGAAAACAGAGAGCCGTGGTTTTTATGCATGTTTTCTTTTTCAGTATAGGGGCAGCAGTGGTGGGAGTAGTGGTGGGTGGTGGGTTGAATGAGACTGTATGAAATAGGAAGGCCACAGGTGACCCGTTGTCAACTGTCTTGCAAATGTAAATCCTCCTGAGAGATCTCCTCCTTCTGCTGCGTCTTTACCTTCTCAGCTCCGCTCAGAGGATGTCTCAAGGAGGATTCGCACCAGATAACCCAAAGATTTACGGCTGGGAACGTTCCGCAAATGGGGTTTCGAATTCCCAGAGATCTTCAGATGCACCAAATTGTTGACTCACTCGCGCTCTCTCTTTCTCTGTCTTGCCCCTCTCTCTCTGTTTGCCTGGATACACGTCTGAGGAGAGCATACACAGATAAATGGCCTGTTGCTAATCCAGAGCTATCTCCAGAAAGTCTCTCTCTCTCCTAAAACACAATGTCAGGAGGACGACTCCATGAGGCTCGTAAATTTATTTCCACTGCCTCATTGAAGCAATTAAGGACAAAGTGCATGCTGAGTCTTTCACAATGTTGCTTTGGGAATAGGTCCGATCACTGACACGCTGTCATTCCACACATTAATCCGCTGGCACAAAATAAGGGGTGAGAGATGTGGGGTGAGATAGGGAGAGGAGGAGAGCAAGAGATAGTAAAAGAGAGTGAAGGAAAGGGAGACAGAGAGAAAGAGAAAACAGGCGTTTCTTCAAAAAACTTTGCAAACATGAACTTTTGTTGCAAACTTCTCTCACCCGTGCACGTCCATTGCACCATCAGTGCAGGGGATTCCATCACTTTATGTTGTAAATACCTGTCACCTCCCTTGTATCTATTCATCTAACTATACACACACTCCTCTGAATGATGTCAGCACAAGGAGCTGTTTCCCATGAGGGGGTGTAGTTAGCATTCCTGTTTGAGGCCTGCAAAAAAGGAAGCTGCTGGTGGCGGTGGGGGTCACGCAGAAAGTGAGAAAGAAAGGAGTGTCAGACAGTCTTGTGGGTGAATTGTGTCATTTTCCTCATCAATGTTAAGATGAATCCTTAAGGATGTTTAGGACCCGTTGCCCATCACTACCACTGCCTTGTTTGTAGCTTTGAATGTGGAGTTGGAGGTGACGCAAACAGGAGAAACCTGCCCTACGGAGAATCTCAACATGGGAAAGCTATCATGTCCTCCAGCTGTAGGGCGGGGAGGCGTGAGAAGTTAGGGGGGAGAGAAAGAGGGAAGGAAGGCGGCAGGGGAAAGAGATATGAAAACATGACATGCCTTAGAATTGGCAGCGCAAAAACAATACACTCCTCTGGCTTTCCCTAACTCCCCTGTTCCCTCCTGCATCTCCTCCGTCTCGACCTCGCTGTCTCTTCAGATCATGTTAAAGGCTCCCTGCCCCTCCCACGACTCTGGATGTTTGATCTTGAGGGAACAATTCACCTCAAGAGCAGACAATGGCCTGCCTGCCTCCACCCGTGTCCATTCCTCTTCTCGACCCTGTGCAACATGGGAATGCCCCTCAACCAGGCTGAATCTGCTTTGAAGTGTTACTGGATGCTCTGGAAGCCACTGATACGCCTCTAAAACATGACCACATACCAGCCTGGGAGAAGACTAATGATGGACGTCAGGCCTAAGAGTCTAACGCTGAAATGTCTTCCATGACACATGCTTTTCTTAGGGAAGAATATTTTCCCATCAGAGGTAATGCATCTCACTTGAGTTACTGCGGGCCGTGACTGGCCCACAGCACACCTCTGAACAGAGCTGTTGCCGCATGTTATTGAGAGAAGAGGGCTTTAATGGTGCTGCAAGAAGAATGTGCAGATAAAGATATTTTGCAACATGAGAAAGTATGTTGATGCAAGCCATTATCACTTGGTTTGACTTGGCAGCTTATCCATGATCAGTGTCACTTGCAACACCAGAAATGAAAAGAGAAAAAAAAAGAGAAAAAGATATATCAAGATGACATCGCACTCCGTATGGTCATCTTTTGGATTGTTTTTTCTTTCCCAATTAAACATCACAATTCATTAGGACAAACATCTGTTAATGATACAGGACTTGAAATGCGTGCGACATAAGCTCCCATTGTGTCCTACCTGTGGCACAGAGGGCGATGAAGGTCTGGACATGTTTGCGTATAAGTGCCAGCTTATCCTCGGGCAGCGGCAGCCTCCTCACAATGTGCTCGATGAAATCGTTCGGCGTTACTGCTGCCAAGTTCCACTTCAACTTCCCCAACACCACCAGTTCCCACTCCTGGAGAGAGAGAGAGAGAGAGAGAGAGAGAGAGAGAGAGAGAGAGAGAGAGAGAGATAACAGAAAATGAGAAAGCCTGAGAAAGATAAAGTGACACAAAGTACGACCACATATTTACATACTATAGCAGTTTACACTCAGCTACAACACTGTACTTTACTGAAATTGTTAAATGTTACACTGCAGCCTAAAGTGAGTGAGTGAGCCTCTGTAGGCCCCTGGCGCTTGAACGTTAGTATGTGTGGAGGTTAAGCATTATTGTTGTTACGTTAGTCTCTGCTTGGCCGGGCGTGGGACAGAGAAACACCAGCAGCGCCACCAACCCAGGTGACCTCACAACACTGTCTCCCTCCCCGTCTGTCTGTCTGGCATCTGGGGACTTTCCTAAAGAGGCCCACCAGAGGTTCTACTGTGTGTGTGTGTGTATCATTGAGTAGAGTGAAAATGGATAGGAAGGCTGTGCTTGTTGAGCAGGATCAGCAATAAATCTGTGTTACGTTAAAAAAGTTAAACAGTGTTTCAGTATTTAATCTCATTCTACTCATCATTTAAACTATCGATACCCTCCATAGTATGCTGCAACAGGGAATGGGATTATTTTCTTCATTTTTCTTCATCTTGCTGCCAATTCTGTTCAAGCCCTTGGGTACTTTTCAATAAATTCACCCTTTTAGCCCATGCTATTCTCCATATAAGCAACATTAAGCGCCAAATATAGTTCAGGACTTTATTTTAAATCATTTTCAACGTATTTCTGGCTCAGAGGAAACAAAAACCTTGGGCAGCGTTAATGTGGATCTCTTGGCAAAATGTGATGCTAGTGGAGATGAGACGTGTCTGTGTGTGTGTGTGTTAGCGGAGGGGGCGTGGGAGGGACACTAGGTGTGGTGTTCTCTTCTCTTAGAGCATATTGTTACTTTCACTTCCTAGAGGAGGAGGTGATTAACGGAAGACTTGGTGACTAATTTGGGAAAAAATTTTGTGGTTTGGTTCCGGACTGCAGCCTTGTGACTGGGACCTCCGATGCTCTTCATTTTCCCTTTCAGAGAGCGAGAGAGAGAGAGAGACCACATGGACTCGGTCATGAGACAATTCAACATGGCTGCCACTGACCCTGCTACCAGTCTGCAGTTCTCTAATCAAAGTGACCTTTTTCAGCCTTGTAATGTTTTCTGATCTCCTTGATGCCAGGGACATGGATAGAGGGGGAGGAGAGGCTTTTTTTTTTTTAAAAACAGGGATTTTGTTTAAACCCACAGTTACTCACGTGGGAGGGAACAAGAAAATAAAAGCACCTCGGATTTAAAGGTGAAAGGGATCTTCCTGTGCTTGCTTGGAGATCTGTAACCAGTATCTTAAAGATTCAATTATTTCATCATATGCAAATCATAATGACCAGCAGTGGTTTGTTGACTGTGGCTGCTCTAATGTTTGCAACATGGCTGCCTCCTGCTCTCAAAAGCCTTTTCCATCAGTGCCAGATTCAACCTACAGCGAGGGCTATGACAAACCTTGCAACACAGACTCTGTGCTGACAGAGTGGCAGGCAGGCAGGCAGGCACCCACTTCCTTCTGCTACTGCCTTCCTCTGGTCACACCTTCTTTGTAACATTGCGGTTCTCTTTACAAGAAATTGTTACCAAAGACGAGGACAAAAAAACGATCACATGCCCTGAGCAGCTGATCTCTGTTTCCTGTATCTGCATGTCAGCCAAAATACTGCCTTATACAGAGACACTGAGAAGAGGCCCCAGCAAACCAGTTCAAGGACTGAGGGCTTTGTCTTCAGACTGAACATAAAGGTAGGACGGACTCAGTTTGCTTGTAAAGTGCAGCATGACATACTGTTGTGCACGAGTCCACCCCGGGCTAACAGTGCAGCACTTTTTCTTTTTAATGCACATTCTGTTTACTTGTCAAATCTATAAAACTATATCACGCTGACCACTGAAACCTTCACTGAAGAGAGGGCAAATTCAATCTGACACAATATTCCCAAACAGAAACACAAGTCCAGAAAATGATCAGAAAACCAACAAAACCATCAGCAGCTCGACAGGAACTCCAATATACTGCAGCAATCAGCTCAGCGAGTAGATCTGCCAGTCAGGCAGCGAGGCAGGTCTACAACCATCAGCCACGTCTGAATCATAATATGTGGCCTCTTTCACAACATGGGTGGGATTGGCTGTTGTTTACTGAGGAATGTTTATGTAGCACCACAGAGCAGTGGGGGAAACACTTATCTGATGTGAAACTGAGTTAATTAATTGGTTTGCGCTGGTGAAGGCAGCTGGTATTATCGGGCCAAATAGGCCTTATCAAATGTAGGACACAGAGGAATGACATTTTTTAACTCCAAATCACACGTGCTCGACTTTGCGTCATCAGTTACATGTATAATTCTGACTGTAAGCTGCTTTTCTGCGTAGAAAAATGTGTGAGAATCAGAAACAGTGCAGCATGACATAACATCAGAAATGTGTGCATCCGTGGTTATTTTTGGATGAAAGCTAAACTGTAAAAGGCAAACTTGAATTTCTCTGTGTCTCTCCCTCTCGAGCCGACAGGAACAGAGTCAGAACTTTGGCTGGAGTTCAAGCTGACCTCGTTGCTCTGTGCAAATATCTGCCACTAGATGGCAATGGAGACCATTGCACAGACTGGATGGATACTGTAAAGCCCAGAAGGTCGTGTACAGTAAAGAGAGCCCTTGTGGGACAATTCACAGTGAGGCTTTCGCTTTTCCATGCACCTTTGATTATGGCGCAGCCCAAAGACGAGACTGGACAGCAGATTCAGTGAAAGGAGAACATCCCCTGTGTTTAGTATGTGATGTTTTCAGCTGAATGATTAAAATGAACATATTTGAATAAATGAATACCTTAAAACAACTGAAATAAAGCAAACATGAAAAAAAAAAGCCAAAAATATTTCATGAAGCTATGTTTGGCTTTAACCAGCTGATGATGACAGCATGAATCCTCTGTGAATTTTGTGAAATGTGTTGAACCAACTGTTGCTTACCAGCAGCTCTTGTGGTCTGATGGAGTTATCTGTGTAGATGCAAAGCTTCTCTGCGGTTAATGGACGAGTCTCTTTCAATTTGGATGCAAGAAACATGCACACTGCTCCCAGCAGCTGCAGGTGACACTTTTTGGTGGGTACCACGGCTAAAAATCTGTCTAAGTAGTTCATGGCCAAGGGAAAAACTTCTTCCTCGCACTTCTGCTCCGCACAAACCTGAATAAAGACACAGCAGACAATGCAGCAATGTTCAGCATTTGGAATCAGTAACCCACCCTGCAGTGACCTGACTTATTTTTCCAGCACTTGAAATGTATGTAAAACTTTTATGAGATAACGAAACAAAAGTCTAATCACATAAAGAGCACATATAAATTCAGTGACACACATAGTTGGGGGCCGGCCAAGAATCTGCGCCCAGCCCTAATCTGTTGCGACATCATAAATTAATTCGAAATAGATTATTTTACAAAGAATGAAATAAGTCTCAGACACATAGTGTCAATAGAGTCGCATTCCTGCAGTTCATTCACTAAGAAATGAATTCAAGTCACAATCAGTCGAGCCAAAAAACACCCCGACAGCGCAGCACACGGAAACACACTTTTTTTCATTCGTCATATTTTCATAAAATAATTAAAAATATAAATAAATTATCTAGACCGATTTTCTTCGCATCATAATGTTCAGGGGGGTCTTCCACATCATACCCGACAATTCATATCCAAATCCATACGCGATACATATGAATAAAATGTCAAAATAAAAGGCGAGTAGCAAGAGGTTGGTCTGATGTGCGTCACCGCCGACCCGATATGTTTATTTCAAAAATTAATTAAAAATCTCCAGTGGGTCGGACCCTGACAATATTTACATGAAAATAACGCTCAAAGGCTCAAGATTGTTTACAGATGGATGTTGACCAGAAATATCTGACGAAGTGTCAAAAATCGAACATAATTCCAGAGTGAGGCATTGCGACGGGGGGGAGACCGAAAGGACAGATAAGGCCCTCGCCCCTTCCGACATTTAAAATAGATACCTTAAATGTTTGCAACGCTTTTTGCGATCATTCCTATATTCAGCGGACACCCAAGACCCTCTTCTGTCATTGCCGATGGGCTTTAACCGCTGTTATTGCGTTTATGACACTGTAAAGTCCTCTTAAAAGCACAAGCGCTCCTGTAAAAACCAACATGGCGATAGAACAGCGCAAGGCAGCATTGCATTGGGGAGTGCATACGTGTGCATGGAAATATTCAGGCTATCTAAAATAATAACATTAAAGAATCAACGGGCTGCTTGTACAGACAACATGCGAGGCATATCAAAGAAATTCTCTGGTGTCACAGATATCATAGCTCGAAGTTTCATAAACACAGTCTTCATGACCGGACTTGAAAAACGGTAAGAAATGACAGAAAACGACACATTTGGTTAATATGAGCAATAAGCAGTCGGAAATGAGAGCAACACGTCTAATCTACTGACCGAAAATTGCAAACAGCGCTCAGTAAAGCAGTAATGAAACAAATCAGGAGGCTTTAAAGTCGAGCACGGAAATAATAAGACTTGTCAGCACTCGGTGTTTCGGTATACCTCCAACATCCAAGAAGCGACCATCCTCCTCATAAACGGCTGAATATCTTTCTGGACGCCTTTGAAATAGGAATATTGGGGTAGAAACCTCTCCTCTATGGTCAACAAGCTCTGCAGGACTCTGTCATCGCATAGGAGGTTCGGATCGGGACGAGCTCGTATGATGGTGTCCATTTCGAGGCAGAGCAGCTCCATGGTGCTGCTGCTTTCACTAAAAAAAGTAGGATTTTTCTCTCGGGAACGTAAAAGCGGTGTTGCAGGGCAAAAATGCAAAAGGATGGCAGGGAAAGTCTTTTAGAGGCATAAAAAGTGAGACTGCAGGGGCTCCGTAAGAGTAGTCCTGCCTCTCCTTGTTGAGAACTTTTTCCTCTCTCCCCACAGTGCGCCTCTACTTTTCATCAGCCTGACCAGATCAGGCGCATTTCAAGCCTGCCCTGCGTGCGCCACTGACGCAATTCACTTCATTACCTCTATAGACCAGACGCAACACGCTGCAGCTCCTGTCCCTCTTTCTTCTACCCTGACATGCAAGACAACTTTCAGTAAACTTGTTTCATTCCAAGATTTAAAAGGCTGACACTTTCCCAAAAATAGATGCACAACAATACAGTGAAAGGTGCAGAATGAATGCATCTAAACTCGAGTTTAACCAGATTTTGTCGCATTTACCGACTGTTTAGGCTAAAACTAACCAATTATATAAATGATTTGGATATATTAAAGTATGTGACTGATTCATGTTTAATTAGAACATGGTGCTTTCAGGTAAAATAAATGCTTTTCTGTGTTTTTAATAGATATGTTTCTTTACTGTGGTGCTTGATTGTCTTATGATGACATTACAGAGTGGGGGACATAATGATTTATATAATATAATATAAATAAAGGAATTACTGTCTTATTCATTGTTGCATTATTATTGTTATGCACACTTTCAGCTTTAAAAAGCCTTCAAGAAACCAACTTTACTTGCTAAAGTGCAGCAAGTGCCCCCTTGTGAAAGTAATTTGAATATTAGTTTGGATTAGGAAAAAAAGGAAAAGAAAACTCTAAAAAGCGACTAATTCGTATCGCTTTCTTCTTAAAGCAACTTGTTCTGCCAGCTTTTTCAAATGGACTCAGTGAACCTGCGCGCTGCGCATGACGCATATAGATACTGTATGTATGTGGTCATAAACACTGCATGCTAACTTACAGAGGCGTGTGCACGCGCCTGGACACGCGCACAGGACAGAACCCACCCACCCAACCACATACACACGCGGACACACATGGTCTTGCGAACTATGTTTTTTTCTATTGCAGCCAAACTGTTTGTGGTTTATGAGATAGCTTTCTAGGAAACTTGAAGCAGCGTTGAATTTTTTTTTTTTTGCATAATCTTCTATTAAAGATAACACAAAAATGAGAGTCACTGGCTTTACTCAGCCCAAATAATGTCAACCAACTTAACAATTCCTGCTATAAATCACTCTTTTTTTCATCGGGCTTCTGTAATGATTTACATGGAAAAACAAGCAGGTGGAAACGAAGCTGAGAGTGTAAGTCATTGAGCAGATAATTAAAAAAATGACTGCCAAATGATTTAGCCTCACATACAGTCACAAAGAGAATCTGCATTGGTAAATATGTTAATCCCCCTCCTATTCTTAGTCGACTTCAAAGACTGAGCCTTGAATGAAACGAGACTTCAGTTCGTCAGGGGAAGACTACGGACTGTAAAGTCTTCAGAGCTTTTAGAGCTGTTAATTTCCATCTGAAGCTTGTTGGCTATATAGCAATGGTTGTGAGAAAAGTGGGGGAAATGTCTCTTTAAAGTTTTTTTTTCCAGTCTAAGTTGTTTCCTCCTCCCTGTGTGTCTATTTGCATAGCCAATAGTTCCTCAGCGCTCGACCGAGGCTGTGAGATTGTTACTGGGCAGACTTCTTCTATACCTTCCTCTCTCTCTCTCTCTCTCTCTCTCTCTCCCCTCCTTGCACTGCTGTGGTCATTTATCAGTCTCACCCCTTAAAGGGTGTCGCTGCACCTTAAACAGCCTTTCTGACACGCACATCAGAGCGTCTTTGAGTGGCATCATGTAGGGTTGAAGTGAAATGGATTCATGTTCGGTCAGAAAAGAGAGCTGCGAGTCTTTTCTAGTCATTTAGCCTCATATGCAGTGTTAAAAAATAAAGAGGAGAAAAGAGGAGAGAGACACATCATCTCTTCCAGTGCATACTGGATAGCTGACATTTTAAAAACATGTGTCTGTATCTTGAAACAAGGCAGAATGAGATCACCCCTCTGATATCAACACGATGTCTCCCAATTCAAGAAAATTAATGAAAGTTCGAATTTAGTAGGAAAATAATCGATATTTCATCCTTAATGGCAGATTCTTTCTATTGAAAGAAAAACATTTATCTATAACATACTCTACAATGGATTCAATGAATTATTAAAATGTAAAGAAGAGAAAGTTTTTCAGTTCATTAATGCACCGAAACGTGTAATCCTCTCTGGACAAGAATACACTTTGATGCATAAAAGAATCCTTTTGGATGAATCGAAACTATAAGTGATGTGCTATTTCGGATAAAAGTGGCTACTAAACAGAGTTTTAAACAAGCCAAACCGAATCAAACGGGCGCTGCGGTGGAGAGAAAGGTGCTCCAAATCCTCCTCCACATCCAGCTCCATCAGCTGTCTCCAGCTCACCATGGATGCACAATTACGCACCTCAGAGCCGCCGTCTCCAGCATTTCACCACAGGCTGATGTCAGTGATGGTCACTTTTGCTTTGTTACAGGCAAGTGAGTAATTTAAAGAAGTTAAAATTAAAAAAAAAAAAAAACAGTGAGGAAATGCTGCAGGTCTATTTAAAGTCATCAGCAACATGCACTAAAAAATGTCCATGTGAACACACTCAATCTTAAAATCTTGCTGCCTTATAAAAAGTGAAAAAAATGTAGTCGATATGAATTAAATGCCAGCTTGTTGAAATTGTAAATTCAAAGTTTTAAGTTGTTTTTTTTTTCACCAAGTAAAATCTTTAAAAAAGGCTGATAATATAATCAAGAGATTATCAAACGAGGCTCATTCCCCTTCATTACACACTTGAATAAAATAACTTGCCAAGACACACTACTGTATTAACACACACGTCAAGAGAAAGACGGTTTTTCTTTTTATCTGCAGCTCCTTCTGCAGCGGAACAGTGACGCCAGCGGCTCCTCTGAGTGAGATCAGAAGCAGCAGCAGCGCATTTTGTCTCCGGAAGCATGAAATTACCATATCAGAATAAAATCGGAACACACCCAATAGGTCAGGCACGTTAACAAGCCATGACACTATACATTCAAATGTATCCTGGAAGGAGAACAGTCAGTACATACTGAAGCTTGTGGAAGTGCAATTCCTGCGCTGCACACTGCAAGAAATATCCGTCGGGTCAAATTATTTTATACAGTTTTGAGTTTTGAAGACTTATTTTCTTTAACAAAAGTGAAAAAAACATCAGCCAGAGAGCAAAAGAGAAGTCCACTTGTTTGCAGCTTATTAAATGGTGCTATATTCTGGATTTTTTCTGGACCCAGTGGAGGCATCTGCCTTTATCATGCTTTGTTTTAGTGACAGATGAGTCTAGACAATTCCCGAAATTAGTTCATTAAAAACAAGCAAAATTATTAAGCCCTACATGTTGACTTTTTCCAGCTTTGTTTCGATTAAAATTAAGATTTAAAGACGTGAATAAAAGAGTTAGGTTGGTCACTTTTTGCAGCGAGGATCGACCAGTGAGTCACCATCACCGCACCTTTTGCCAGTTTAAACCACCGTTACACCGACCAGTGACACGCAGGCAACACCCCGGGGTGTCTGCCGATGATGAGAGTGGCTCTGCGCTTTTTTTTCTTCTTCTTTTACCGACATCAACATGGGGATCCAGACGCTGAGAAAAATGTCCCACATGACAAGAAAAGTGTCGGAGGGGAATTTGGCAGGTTCGAAGCAGAAAGTGAAATAACAGCAGGTCAGGTCTGACTGTGTTTGTTTGGGCGCAGAACACACAGGGTGACACATGAAACAGCTCTGCCTTTCAAATGAACTATGTAAGGTGTATTTTCTATCATTTTGTCCGGCCCCTTACAGGCTATACTTTCTAAGCAATGTGAAACAGAGGGAACCCTGATTTTTATATAATTTTATTACCAAAAATAATGCACAAATAGTGCATTTTTATGTCATAATTTTACACACACTAAATGTAAAAATCTATGTATTAAAATAACAACCATCATGTGAGGCAGGTTTTCAGGTTTTCCAGTTAGGCTACATGTCCATCAACCTAAAAGTGAAACTAAAATGAATGGAGATATATGGAGATGTATGTTTTTAAACAAAACTTTTCCAAACTGTGGCTAAACTAATTTAAATAGATAAGATCTCTTCAGGTATGTGAAAAGAAAAAGAAAAAACCTCCAACACAATCTAAAAACAACACACCTGCATCAGCAGGTCAGCAGCTGCCATGCAGGAAATACACCTCTTCAGTAAATTAAATTAAATTAAAAGATTACTAGTTATTATAATCTGACATGATCAAACTCTTCATCATATTTCTTTTAAGCATTCAAAGAAACAGAAATATTAAATACATTTGGTGTAACAAAGAAACTTTGGTGGATTTATGTGAAATTCACCTGTGTCTGTTCAGTTTGAATTATGTATTAATTGTTTATATACTGTGTATATATATATTATCCTCATTGTTATCATGATTCATCTAAAGAAAAAAATTTGGAAGATTTTTTGATAAAGGTTTTAATACTCCAACTATAATAGATTATTGCTGAATGGTTGAAGAACTGACTTATTTACTGAAATTAATTCACAGATTTAATTATTTGTGAGAAAACAAAATGAATAAAATGAAACATTTCATTTTTAAAATTCAAATGTGCTCATTTCTTAATTTTCTGGACAACAAATCTGCTTGATTTCTGTTTGGTTTAGATTCTATGAACATATCAAATGTATTGCTATCAAATAAAAAAAAAACAGAACACACCGGGAGTAATGTTTATGAGGAAGGGAAACAAATTTAGCGTATTAATGGTTGAAATCTTTACTTCAAAAATATGTCTCCTTATCAATCATAATAGAGGTGTTCACAGTGTAACAAAAGCAGGCAGATTAACAAGAAAACAGTTAATTCCAACAATCAAGCAGCAGGTGAGATGTCTACAACAGCCCTGACATGAACATCCAGCAGCCTCCTCCCTTTCTGCTTCAACTAACATTTTTTGGGATTCATCTGCTAATTAAACCTCTCAGGTCACTTCCTGCTGGGTGAATAAAGAGCAGGACACAGAGGAACATGGAGACAATCTCAGAGAGTAACATCCAACAGCAGCAACACGCTCCAATCATGGCGTCTTTAGGCAGCTTTATAACAAGCGCTAATAAAAATCTATAATGAGAAAATAGCTTTCAGATGCTCTAAATGCTTCTAAACTGATCTATGTGTGATGGCTACTGATGAATCACCATTTAATTCACATGGAAGCGTCACTCACACACACATAGCATTTATTTATCATGCCCGCATTTCCCCATTTTTGCTGAACTTGTCTGTGGTTGAGTAACTGCAGATGTGTGTGTCAAACAACAACAATACAGAGAAAACCTACTCATCCATGAGAAAAAAAACACCAGACTTCATGCAAAACTTCACTGGAAAAATCTATTCTCCAACCGAACAGTTTGAAACATCACAAACGGTTTGCTGGTAAAAATGCAGAAATAAATGTAGAAATATTTTGCGCATGTTGTGTCTTAGAATGCTTCATTGCCTTCTGCTGCATCTCACTGATCCATGAAATACAAAGTGCTTGAGTCGTTAAACACAAAATCAGCAAGTGTTGCGCTTTTTCTCGCCTACATTTTAAATGGTCACTAACTGTGTTTTTGCTGTAATCAGAATCTAAATGACCATGCATCCCAGGGTTAATCTAAACCCAATTACACACAGAACAAACTGAAAACACTCAAAATGACTGTTTTTACACTTTAATTCTGCATGTAATGCTGTTTAGATGCAGCACCAATAAGATCAATCAAACAGACGTTTTGTCATCACATCAAGGATGGAAACAAGTCCATTTGTCCCAAATTAACACACGTACACTGTTACAGAAAAGGAAGTCACACAATTGCCATCTGACTTCTGAAAAAGTTTGGATCATGATTAAGTGGTTAACTTCTGAATATGCGATTAGAATTTCTAAAGATTAGAGACAAACATCAGTCCAGCAATCAGCTGGATTAATAAATGGCACTTTCTCCAAATCAAAATGAAGGAATCTTAAGTTTCTACCTCCTGCAGTGTTGGGAGCATTCTCCCTGTTTTGATACTGTATGATGTGAGTGTTTCCAGCAGTGGTGCGAAGTTTGTCCTTGACATCTCCACTAACCACCTGTGGGATTTCTCTGATTCCCCTTCATGACTGGTGTTACAACAATGCAGCTTTGGCATTGAGCGCTCGCCCTGCGGACTTCCCTCAGACATTCTTTATGCAAACATGTCCTCCCGAATTCTTTGAGACATGCTCTTATCTCATTAACTGGAAAAGAAACAAGGGGGAGCAAAAAAAAATAAAAAATGTAAAGAACAAAGTCTTAATTGTTGTCTTTTGATGTCTTTGGGACAAGATGCTGACTGCATGATGCCAGGGACAGGTGAAAGCCCTCTCTGTTGAAAAGAAGACATCGAACTCAGGTAGAGACCTTTCAGAGCTTCTGGTCTAAATGCATCCGCTGCATGGTGGTGCAATGGTGCTAACAGGCATTAAACTGCCTTCAATGGCAGTTTAATACCTAATAGGATAGGATTACAAACTCTATTGTGAATATGTGTGTGATATACCTCTAGTAATCCTCATTCATTTAGCTAACAGCATTAAATTGACAGAAGACCAGCTTCAGGCAGCGTAATACCTTGTTTATGCTTGCAGAGGTGTTGGGTGCGCATGCCGAAGATGATGGAACTGTGGCTCTTGCACAGGGCGCGCTGGTTCTGCAAAACACCCATGCATAGCTGCGTTGTGAATAGACACTCATCCCATGCGCTGCACTTACTTTATAGAAATTAAGTTAAATGTATGCTCTGTACTTTGAGACGAAACTGCCTAAAACTCTCTAGCTCTACTTAGGTCATAGCTGCGTCCTTCTCTGCGCAAATTACTTTCTGTTAGATTTTATGTTTGTAACGAAATGTATACGTTTGTGTGGGATAACTTGCCTTTTCTACCTTTAAAAAAAAAAGAAAAAAACAATACAATACCGTAGTTTGCTGATTCTATTCAAAAACCTCAGGTTATTCAGTGTTCCTGGATTGTTCGTTGTACTAATTAAAGGTGTGTTTTCTCTTTACAACATGGGTTTCAACTGTTTTTAAATGGAGACCAGCATTGTCTTTACACAAAATGTTTATAATAAAATGGTCGCAACATCTGTTGGTACTCTTGTATAGTATATAACAAGCAGGGCATTGGTTCAAACAACGCATTAGCTTGACTATAGTCACCAATGGTATGTCTCCATGCATGTACTTGGCAGACAGACTATTTCCTCTTGCCTCTGTCTTGTCTCCTTCTCAACCAAAAACTAAATAGTTCACTCAGCATGCGTGATAGAGTGTGCTGCCATGTTTGGTGTATTCTTCAGGTAAACACTCTTCTTCTTGCTGCCTCACGTCATAATTTGTCCGCATACTGCCGCCTGGTGTTATGGAGATTACTGCTAAAGACAATGCATGGACCATAAAAGCCTCTGTGGCCAATGAGTAAGTGCAGCAGTGGGGACTTCAGCACCTTATTGAAAAGTACTCTGACAACAGTTGTTGAGTGTTTTCTGTTCCCTCCTCTTGCTTAAACCTCCCTCGTCTGGGAAGCACTTTTAGAGGACATACTTTTCACAGGCGCAATTGTCCACAAGGATTACGTTGCAGCCTGTTTGTGGATTCTGGCGGAGGCAATCTACTGGACCAATTCCAAAACTTTTGGTAAGTATTCGTCATTTAGACCCCAAAATTTGTAAAAATAGGGCCCAGGTTTAAAAACACCAGAGTTTCCCTTTAAATTTAATAACCACATTGTATCTGTTGGTCTTGCCACTGTGTTACACTCCTCTTTGGTTTTCACGATGCTGCAGGTGCAAGTGCCTATGGGAAAACAGACTTGAATCATTTGTTGCACTTTGCTCTCGGACAAAAGGTCCAAACCGCTAACTAAAGTAACATTTTTTCCCTTATGCTCTTGGAAAAGACGGTGTCCATCATTTCACACACAATCAGCTCTTCAGGAGAGCTGAAAATGCAAAGCGAAAGCATCATTAATAACTAAAAGCAGCCTCGTACTACGTCACAATCCATCACAGACATTAGCGACAGCTTGTTGAGTGACAGATGAGCCTCTCTGCAGAGTGCGCGTTGTGGAAGGTGCGTCACTGGAACAATGAGGCCTGGTAGCTCTGGCCAAACCTTCAGTTAGCACAAGAAACAAATCATCTGGTATTCATTTACCTTTCTTCTACCCCTCCACCCCATTCCTTCATCCCTGCCTCCCTCCCAGCTTCCATCCCTCCCCTCTTTCACATGCTTGACCCTGTCTTTTGAACTCCACCAACAACCTTTCATGCGGTCATCAAATCTGGGGCCAAATGAGCCAGATAGAGAGGTGGGTTTGGAGCACCGGCTGCTAATTAATGTCAATATTTCCTTGCCCTAACAGAGGATAAACTGCTTTCTTTTCTGTTTCTCACACTTTTTTTCTCCACATAATAGCAACAGTGAAGGCTGCCTCGCTCCAGACAGAGCAGTGCAGAGTGGCTCAGCTGCTGCTGCTGTCTCTTCCCCTCCAGCTCCTCCAGGATTTTCCCATGTTCATATCACTAGCCCTTGACTTTGTCACTCATGCAACAGCTGCTTGCTGATACCACACCACAGATCCAGCCTATTGCTCTCCCTTCTTTCACTGCGCACACCAAGAACAAAGGCATTGTTAATCCAGCTGAGTCCTTGGTGCAGAATGCAAGGACTTCTACGGAGAGGTTGTGTACGTCAAGACAATAACTACATTTTTTTGCAATTTTGTTTGAAAATTGTGTCTGTTGGTGCTTTGGGAGGATCAACATCCTGAGGACTTCCACCTGGAATCACAACAAGCTCAGACTAAAACACACTGAACTTGAGGTCAAAGAGATCTCACGGCTGGGCTTATCCACAAAGTTTGCTGGCAATCGAATAATGGCTCCAATCAGAAAATCAACTAATCTCATCTCACACAACGAATCAAAAACTATCACAGCAACACAAAGGGATGCAGGGTGATATGAGAAACACAGTGCGCTGCATGCAGAGTGACTGAGCCGCAGAATAACCCAGCAAGTCAAGCCATTCATGCAAATCTTGTTTAATCTATGATTCACATACCGCTCCCAATAATGAACAAAAGAAAAGCTGCCTATTTAAAAACAGATGGCGAGGTATGCACACAAAAAAAAGTTAACCATATAGTTCCCAAAATAACTTTTAAGTCTTTAAAAATAAACCCAAACACCAAACATAGTGAACACCTGAGCATATACCAGCCCTCTCATGCACACATGGGTGCACTAAGTGGTGCTACTGTTGCCCTTGTTTCCCTATCTCTCCCGCAGATGGTAACAGATGGCACATAGGATGTTAAAGCGTACGGAGAAGAGATGAGAACAAGATTACTTCAACAATTATAGAGGGTTTCCCTCCTGTTGCAACTGCATCAGGCGTTCACCTATCTGCTGCCACTAATAATAAACACTGAGGGCTCTGCCTCGCCATGAAGAGCTTAATAAAGAAAGCACACGTGTCAGAGGGAAGAGAAGATGCAGGCAGAAAGCAGAAACACCTGATCAGGAATGATCAGAGAAAATGACACACATTAAAATAGACAAGCAAAGAAAACACATGCACACCCACCCACACACCCACTCCATCTGATCTTCTTGGTGATCAGTGATAGAGACAAATGAGTGGGGCCCACCACAGTGGCTCCCCTGGCAGACGTGTAGCTTCATTACAGCACCACACATGAATGTGCGCCATCCTCCCCACCACTCTGGATCAGGCTGCAATAATCTGATCCTTTTGGGAAACTGAGGTGTTGGACTGTAATTTATAGGCCGTATCTTTCAAGTCGTTCCCTCGGCTCCGCTGGTGGCGTCAGCGCCTGAGCCACTGTGTGTGTTTAACGGCTACATGTGTCGCTCCCTATCTCGCTCTCCGAGTGGCACAAAGGTAAAAGGAAGCTTAACAGCCTGGGAAAAAGTTGAACAGTGTGAAATTACCTTGATCCAAAGATTCCTGCCACATACCAGCCCAATGAACCCATAACAGAGCAGGCACTCAGTCAGAGAGCCCTGCCTGCAGGGGAACAGCTGAGACATTACAGAGGGAGAAAGAGGGGAGGGTGGAGGGTGGAGGGTGGAGGGGGGTTGCAGGGAGGTGAAAGAAAGAAAGATAAATGGGAGCAGGAAAAGAGGCCCACCTCCAGTAATCTCCAGTCTACAGTCAGTGGTAGGGGTCAGAGTATCTATATGTAATGTACATCCTATGATAACGCTGGACAACTGGTAGGTGGGGTACCACTGATTTGGTTAAGTCAGATTTCGCACTATAAGAGGACCTTTTGGGGAGTTCTAGGAGGAGCAGCTGTAGAGCTGTGTGATGTTGACAAAATACTGTGGAAAAAAAGATGACAACACTTAGAATTGATTCTAGTATATTGAAAATGAATTTTCAATGTGTCATTTTCATTAATTGATATTTATGCATTTTTTTTGGTCAGCCTAGAATAAAAGCTTGTTGGGGGAGCTCAAATTGAAACTGACATCTAGGGCTGCAGCTATCAATTATTTAAGTAATCGAGTATTTTACCGATTATTCCATCGATTAATCGAGTAATCGGATAAGAAATACTTTTGCTTTATTAAAGAGCAATAGTAAATACACAAAAGAGAATATACAGGTCTCTTAAAATGAACAACTTATTGGTTTCCGTTTTTTTTTTTTCAGAAAAATCAAAGTTTTTATTGTTTAAATTGCATACAAATATAATCTGTCAAAACTAAACCCATTTAGTGCATTTAAGCGCTATATCCTTTAGAGTTCACGCAAATTGCAATTGCTTTTATTTCAAACAAAAAAAAATATTAAAGACACAAAAACATTCTGTAAACAAACAAGGCAGGGCTCTGTGATGTGAAAGTATTTAAAAGAGTTTATTTAGATGGATTTAGATGCTTGTTGACCTACTTGCCTTGGCCAGAGAGCCGCGCATTGATGCCCTGGTAAAGGCATGCGAGCCAAAATGTGATGGTAAATCATCTACAGTAAATAGATGCTTTGAATAAGTTTCACTTCACAAACCTGAGCCTTGCTGTGTAGAGAATGACTCTTACTTTCTACTTTATTTACTCCAATTCCTAAATATTGGTCAGTTTAATCTCCCCCACCAAAGAGCACATTTTTGATTCTATAAAAAGTTTAAATGCTGCAGCAGAAATCTTTTTTATTTCAGTTTCAAGGGAACCTTTTGTGTGAACTCAGATTGATGCACTTATATCATTCTCAATAGAGTTTCCCTGTATTGGATATGTCTCATATTAATCAAGAAAATGATTCATGGTTAGCAGCAACCTATTTGACTACAAAAACCTATTGGTTACTTAAAAACTTAACAACACATTCTTGCAACCATCGCACATCAGCTCTTAATTTTATTTTGTTCATACTCAGGACAGCTGTATTAGTTCTGCATATTCTGCTATCAATAAATATATAGATGATACAGAAACAATAAACCAAGACAAGTTAATGGCCAGCGGGTAAGACAACGAGCCATCACACACCGCAGTGTGGCTTCGGGCTGTACAACAAGCGATCAGTCATGTAAATGCAGGTCTGGGATCAATACAGATGAACAATTAAACACCTCAATTCAGTGCTGAGCTGAATACAGCCAGTCAAGAAAAGAGCAGGAGCTTAAATTACATAACCAATCAATATAAGACTCCTAAATCACATGTCGTCAGTGTAAGGGCAGCATCAACAGATAGGATTAAAATTAAATTAAATTAAAGAACCACATAAAAAAATCTACAAACTAATTAACTATATAATATTATAATAATAATAGCATAATAAATAAGGTGATATAGTCAAAACAAATATTTGCTGTAAAGTGTCAATGCAATGTGTTAATCAGGCTGTTAATTACAACAAGTGGCTTGTGTTTAATACACTTATTATTGGTCAATTTGATTGATTGTACTTACATGAGAATAACACAACCTTGGCATGATTTAAGAATTAGACTAATAAGTAGCAGATAATACAGAAATCACTAAATGTTAAAACACAGCAAATAAGGGAAAAGGAAAATAAATGAAAAGGTATAAAAAGGTATAGTTCATTCTATTTTTGATCATATTTATTTTTTAACATTTTTTTCAGTTATGTTGACTTTTCAGTTTATTTATTGACAGATTCATCTGGATATTATGAAATATTTGAACAGATATTTAATTATGTTTGCATTTATTTAAAATTATGTAAAATCTTTGGACATAATGGTTGGACACTCACACCAACCAATTACCCAAATATAAACAAACAAATACATTTACTGTATTAAAAGAATTCCTGTCCTGTGACATTGTGTGGGTTTATTTGGGAAATAAAGGCCACCACAGGTCTGAATATATTCATGTGAATGATGGCAGACGGAGGTTGGTGTGATTGTGCCTCTATCTCAGACACAACAATGGAGGGATACATTTTGTGTTGGCAGAGGACCCAAACACCCCCGCCTGCTTCCCAGCATTTCAGTCACCGTCTTTATATATTTACATTTCACTTGCTTTTTGATATGGCAGACATATAACAGAATTACTTAGTTATTATTGTTAGTTATTACTTATACTAGCACTAATTGACAATCTGGGCACAAAAGAAAAAATGGTGGTAAAAAATAAAAGTTCTGTGTTGATTTAGAAAAGAAATTCCCATTTCCAAAATGGAAAATAATGCATTTGATGAGTAACAGTGACTCAGATTCATTGTTTATTGCAGTTTGGAGTCATTAAGGAAGAGATGTTTCGGTTGATGTCAAAGAGTAAGTGAAGTTAAGATAAAGAGAAGAAGGAAAACAGCACTGATAAATAATTTATTTTGCTTTGGTTCTTTAGACATACATGGGTACGTTTTTATAGCTATTTAAAGTCATTTAAACATTCTGAATTATCTATTGAAATATTAGGGATTTTTTTCTTATACCCTTTATCACTGAGGGGATTCCACTCCTGCAAATGACACCTCATCCTTAATGCACTAGATAGGTGACTTACTATAACTCGACACAGTCGCATTGACTAATCAAAACATTGATGACAGCTGGGGGAGGCGAACCCGTTTCGGGGTAATTCAGAAGCGACCAGTTCCTGTGTTTGTTGGTTGCACCTGTTTGTTGTGAGCCATCTTGTGAGTTCACTCTTATCAGAATATCTGCAGTGCCTCTGCAGGCGTGCTCTCTCTCTGGGTTTGGAAGCGTGACAATTGTTCATACTCAATTAGAGAAACGTGCTACAAATGTCTGCTGGAGGTACCGATTCCGACAGCGCCGGATATGAGCAAAGGTGCACTGTGTGCCACATCTAGAGCAATGTAACCTGAGCGCTGATGGGGAGTGTGCCACCAGGTTGATCAGGTTCAGCTCTCATGCTGCACAACTGTAAGGCATAATCAAATGTTGTATGCACATTCACATAAACATGTTTATATGCAAAGGGAACAGACTCCCTGTCTGTCACACACACACACACACAGAGAATCAATCAGCGTTTGCAAATAGCACATTAATATACTGGTTAAGTGAGTTGAAGCTTCCTAGGAAAGATTTTTGTTGGCAAACTCCAAACTGACATCATCCATCTCCAAAAACAAAACTAAACAAACATGCTTTCCAAAGAAATATAGATATTGTTTGTATTCCAGCGAAAAAGATCAAAATCAAATTCTGCCCTTGACAACCCTGTATCAATAAGGTGAAGTCTTTCTTCTCTTTCATCTCTAGTAATCTATGAGCGTCTAATTATCCCCAAACCCTTGTTCTCCTCCCTTCAGCTGAGAGAAACACAGCCGTGCTTTTACCAGTAATCAGATGATAGGCCCACTGAATACTTCATGTTTAACATGTTTTTTCCCTTCCCTCTTCTTTCTCTGTGACTGGAGTTAAAGGCATGCTGCAGATTTTTCATTGTAAACAAACACTGCTTTGTTTACATCACATTTTTCCCACCAAAATGCATTGTGGGCTAACAAACATGTTGAATGCATTTCCTACCTCATAAGACATTGGCAAAGCCAGTTTTTGTAAATCTGCACTGGTCAAATCTCACACGGCCTTCTTCTTCTCCTCTTTTATTGGCACAGTGTTCCCTGTTATTGAGCATTACTGCCACTGCCACTTACGCCCTCTGCAGTCAACAGACATTTGTGTCCTGTGCTCTTGGCATGCATGTGCGTGCCGATAGGGCAGGAGATAAAAAACAATGCGGGGGACGCGCTAATCAAAATAACTGATCTGCAGCACATCAGACAGCAGATCGCCAGATATTGCTCTATATGGGTTTCATTGCACAACATGTGATAAGTGGTAACTAATCAAGATTTTGGTGTAAATTCAAGCACGGAGACAATTAATTTTTCTTTTTTTAACCCTTTGTTTTTATCCTGTGAACTCACTGATATACGTTCATGGTCTTTCGTCAATCAATGATGAACCTTGATGAAAGATATTCCATTGACCTTACCTGTTAACATATCTTTGCTAATTGAATGGCAACCTGCATCGCCAGACTATGACGAAGAGAGGTCGCTGTTCGCTTCCCGTTTCCTACCGACAGTCAATGTTGGTTTCTTTTAACGACCATGACTGTTTGACATTAACCAAGCTGTTTTGTGCTTAAACCTGACCAAACTTTAACCATAGCGGTATCACATCAGAAAACGGTTTAATTTTCCCAACAGGGATTTGTAACATTTTTGGAAGGCACTGAGATGATGTCGCCTTGCTAATAGGGGGGTCAAATTAGAAAATGCCTGTATGTGTCGTTTTGGGGGGGCCAATTACAAACACATATTTTGTTATTTAATTTGGAGGACTTGTTGGATCGAAAATGTGGTCAAAGGACCCAAATAGGTATCAGACAGACGAGACCTGCAGCAAGACAACAGGACCCTCCCCAGTCCATCAGACTTGGACCCAGGTCAGATCTCGGTCACCGGTCACTGGGACTGGTGAAGACCTCTATTTCCAGAGACCAAGCTAAGTAATGTAATTCCTTGGTATTTGATTGGTACCCTGTGAGGAATACACATAAACTCAACTTTTGGTCGGCTGACTCATTCATGTTCCATTACCTCTGGAATGTCTACTGTGGAATAAAGGAGCAGCCGCACATCACAGGCTGGCATTCACCTTTCAATCACCCCCCCTCCTCGGGCCCCTCACCCCTGTAATCATGTTAGCTCATACATAATCGCATTTCAATTACTGACAGGAGTGTGACCCTTGCCTCCCAACATGCCTAATCTAATACATATGTTTCCTAAAAGACAGAGGGATGCCTTGTTTTGGTAGAAGGAGGAGCAAAAAAAAAAAAGAAGCATGTATCAACATGCTGTGTCATGCCGAAGCTATAAAAAGGGATGCCGCAGTTTTCTTCTCATTCAGCCTGGGAAGTCAGCAGCTATTTTTAGCAGGAAGTATACTGTATGTGGTGCCTGGAAGTGATGTAAACACTCTGTCGGATTTGGATTGGTGAGCAGAGTAGAAGAGAAGAAAAAAGTGAGGGAGAGAAAGGAGGATACGACGGAGGATGCATGCAGCAAGAATGCAAAGCTAACAGTCCCACAGAAGGAGTGTGTGTGTGTGTGTGTGTCTCTATCAGCCTCTCAAAATCTGCATGTGTCTGTGTGTGTCAGGGGCCCTCTGAACTCCAGGCCTTTCTGCAATCCCACCGTTCAGGAGAGTGGAGAGAAAACACCACAGATACCCTCAGCCATAAATCTACTCCCCTGTCTGTCCCACTGGGTAAGGTAATTCTTTCCTCCAAGACTTTTTCATCTCTTCTCCGTCTTTCTCTCCTTCTCCTTCTCTTTCTGTCTGCCTGGTCTTTCACTATGTAATTCCCACTCTGTCACCCTGTGCCTGTGTGCTTAGCAGCCTTGTGTCATTATTATGGGCCAATTTGTGTCAATGCTAACATCCCATTCATCATGGGGGGAATGGTTTCCGCCAGGGCTCGGGGGGCTCACATACCTCACCTCTCACATTTTCACCATGGTGGCATCCGCTCTGCCATGGGGTCGGAGGTCAGAGTTCCAGACCTCCTGAGTGATCACTGACTTCTCTGCTAACCCCCTCTCTGCCCCCCCCTCCATTCCTGCTCCCAGCCCCGCCAGCTCTCTTGCATTTCCAGGTCTTCCCCCTCCTTCACTCGATTGGTTTTTCTCTTGCCCTCCTGCAGTGATACTCCCAAATCACCAGTTCATCTTTGTCTTAAATCTCTTTCCATTTCCAATTCTGGCATTGACTCATTTTTTCCTTCCTTCTTTTTTCACTCCCACTGTCATTTTACCTGTAACAAGACAAACAAGACTTTTGAGAGGGCAAAAGACGGGTTTATCATGTCTCGCCATAAAAAGCCAAATCAAGTTTGGTCAGTTGTAACTTGTCTCATTAGCCTGGTGTTTCTGCAGAGAGGTCTGCACCGTGCTCCATACATTATGTTCCTTATCCCACCCACCCACCCAACAACCCTCCGCAACCCCAACCCCCCTATCACATCAATGGCTGACAGCCCTTACTCTCACTAAAACCCCTGCATGCGGGTCGATGGTTTATTTCTTATGAATGAAGGGCCCAAACGAAAGTGCATTCCTGTCTTAGCTCTGAGAGGAAGCAGCTGGCTGTTTGGTGAGTTCATGTCAGACGTTGGTGTTTTACATCCATGTTCCACACAGGAGAATAAGATAAAGCATATGAATGAGAGCAAAGAGAAGAGGAAGAAGAAGAAAAACACGAACAAGAACAAACGGGGCCCAGGAGGATGATGTGTAGAGAATTGGTGAAGAAATGCTGCCACACCACCTGAGGTTGCTCCTCCTGTGAACTCTGTGCTGGGACAAAGGAGGAATTGAAGCTGATGTCAAGGTGAAGGGTCAGAACGCAGAGCTAATATCTGCTGTGATGGTTTAGACTTCTTTATTTCATACATGTTTCACACGTCTGTGTCAAAGCCATCTCATGGGCGATTTAATTTCTTGTTTAGAGCGTGGCAAACGAATTAAGACGTGTGCAGTTGACCCTCACGATTACACAACGCAGAGGTCTGCGAGTGAGACCTTTCCTGCTATAGCCTGAAAATAAGCAGCTGAGCTGAAAGGATCCTTGTTGTTGTGAAGTTTACCTTGCTTGTTTAGAGATGGTATTTGCTGTAAATCTGTGCAGTGAGAGCTTGGCTCCGGTGTGTCGCAGGCTGCCAGACGGAGGCAGGCATGGGGAAGGAAGGCATGTGGGGCACGCAAGTCCGTCTCCATTTCTCTCTCTGCCAGCTCCTAATTATGCTCAATTACACCTTTAACACAAGTGGGCCGCTGTGGACATTTCTCAGGGTGTGAGGTCAAGCATTTCCTGTGTCTGTGAATGACCCAACGTCAGGGGAATTGTCTTGCATGGGCCTCCCTCTCTCCCTCCCTCCATCATTCACTCTCTCCGCCTTTTTGACCCCTCCTCCACTAAGCCTCGATCCCAGACCTCCACCATTCACCAATGAGTCAGATAGTTGGGGCTTAACCTCTGTGACTTGCTAGGGCTCTCTTCTCTCAAACACAAGCAAACAGGAAAAGGCATGCACACCCTGACTCCCTCACGTACACACATGCATGAACATACATGCACACTCATGCATGTGTACATGTCTTGCATGCAAATAGAACTAGCATACAAAAGTCAGACATGTTAGCATCCTGAAACTCAAGATAAACCATAAGAAAACAAAAGTGACATTTGATATCTTTTCGGGCAAATGCACCACATTTTAATTATTGTGTCTTGCATCCGGTTTGACGCTCATCCCTCTACAGTTAGAGACAGGTTTTCTATTCTATTCTATTCTATTCTATTCTGATGGTCCAATACCTTTTTTATCCTACCATTGTCAACAAAACACCTTAAGGTGGCTTTTGGTGTGGGCCTAAATGTTAATAATAGATCTGATCTAATCTTATCTAATCTAATTGAGTGTTTGTGTGCGTTAACATGTGTGAGTCACAGCTTTAGCAGCAACCCGCCTCACAATGGTACTGTACCAACAGGTTGGGTTCCCACACCCAGTAGGAAAATAAATACTCCATAATCACCGCCTATCAAAACAGGCAACGTACGCAGGGTGAACCGAAAATGGCGCATTCCATGGGAAATCCATAGCGAGCAAGTACATGCTCGCTCCTCTGCACTGACATTTCAGAGACACAAGGGAGAGATTAGAGGCACATATGGGAGGGCCACAAAACCAGGATGAAAGATGGTTGAGGGAGATGGGGGTTAGGCCCCCTATTTTTATAAGATGAATCGGTGGTTGAAGTGACACCACGATGATTAAACTGACTGAAGGTAAAATCTGCAAGTGGCTCACTGTGAGCACACTGGCACATATTTAACATAAAAGATGGAAGAAGGAAATTGCACAAACCACTGGCAAACCGAGCTTATGTAGGAGGTAACATGTATCATATCACAGTTTTGTGACATTTTTGAGCACAGTGGCCAAGCTGTCTCTGCAGGAGAAAGAGACATGAGAGGAAACAAACCCACATGCAAAATCCAAAAAAGAGAGTGGGAGTAAGAAATAGTTTTTTGGTGAATGAAAAACCTCATTGGCAAGAGGATGTATGTTTTGAACATCTTTTAAACCACCCATTTGCCCACCCACCACCCCACATAATCTTGCAGTGGACACAGTTACTGCAGTGACCTAGCATTTCACTCTGCCAAGAAGACAGGAGTGGAAACAAATATGAGAAAAAAAGTCCTCCGAGAAAAACAGAAGAACTTTTTTTTCCTTAAATGCTGAGTAGAGGAGTTTGGTTATTATTGGAGGTGGGGAAAAATGAAAGAGGTCATTCATGACAAAGAGCCAAGATATGAGGAAACCACACTTGTGTCTGAAACAGGCAGTGGGAAGGCCGAGCCAAGTCTTAGTCTCAGCTGTTGTTCCAAGCCACACATTTATCACACAGGCACTTCCCCAGCAAGAAAAGACCCTCACAGGCAGCCATGGAGGGGTGCAGACTTGCTCTAGTGACTAGATGACCCTGAATACCAGAGAGTGGCAGGTCTGTGGGATGAAAGGAGACCTTGTCTTGGCCTCTGTCTGTCCATGTGACTTTAAGTGCTGTCCCACGTTAAGGTAGAGTGAGCCTTTAGAGAGAGACAAACTACCTGGCAAATATTTGTGTGCTGGAGCCACATTGTGGGGTATATGAAGAGGTGGAAAGCTGAACTGGGTGGAATATGGCCTAAAGCTATTAAACACACTGTGTTCTCCTCCTTCACATTCTTCACCTTGGAAAAAATGAACAGGATAGAGAAGGTGGAAGGAGTGGGTGAGAGAGAGAGAGAGAGAGAGAGAGAGAGAGAGAGAGAGAGAGAGAGAGAGAGAGAGAGAGAGAGAGAGAGAGAGAGAGAGAGAGGGAACAGAGTCCAACCTCCACTATACTAAAGAGCATTGTATGTAGCACTTCAGTGGGCTAACGATTATAGGAAAGCTTTTCCAGGTTTTGGCCATCTGTCACTTTTATGAACAGTGCGGTAGGAAATTGGGTCTTTGGGTTGTTTGGCCTGGGAATAATGAGCCACTGAAAATGATTGTTATAGATGACCTCTCGGCACTGTTCTCATATGGAGCCAATCGAGACGCAGCTCCAGAGGCCTCCTAACAATCAGGGATAAATCAATTGGATTTCCCTGGGTCAGGGGTACGGGTGCTGCAGGAGGTAGGCCTGGGAACAAGGTAACGACATTCTTCCTGCGTGGAGGAGGGATCGGCTATGAAGTGTTTCTGACAGAAAAAAGGCCTTGTTCCAATCAAAGTATCATCAAAAATGTTTTAATGCTGTACCTGAACTCGTGACAGGAGCTGCATTTCGGGTATTACTCCTCCAATTAACCTTAAGAGAGGGGAAAGACGGTGCTTTAATGTTGGGTGAAGTTAAGAAAAATGTGAACAAACGAGGGATATGGGAAAAAGGAAGAGAGAGTGCTAGAGAGAGGGAGGGAATGATACAGGACGAGAGGGGGGATGTGTAAAGAAAGAGGAGAGAGGGGTGTATTCCAAAAAGCCTATCAGTCGTAACGCCAAGCTCTCTTCGGATGCCCCTCAGACAAAACACCCGATAAGGTTGATTGTGAGAGACATTCCTCAGCTGAATGGGTGTGCGCCGATGAGGGCACGTTGTGTGGTCAACGGGGCTCACACAACTGATACGCAAAATGTCACACAGGTAGGTAATAACAAAGCTTATCATCAATACAGGAACTCTCAGTCTGCCTGTATGATTACTGGAGATGGTATAACTATACTTTTATACTGTGGCTTACAAATACATAAACATTAATAAAAGGTATTCAATGCATGTAACAAAAGGAGTATTATTCTCATTTGTAGAAAAAGAATGATACAGTATGATGTAAAGTCTTTAACCATTTAGAAACGAGCGTAGCATCGATGCTACGCTAGACATGTTCTACAAAACATTAAATAACTTTGGAACCGTTTATGATAGAAACAAGCTTTAAAACACCCAGGACAATATCCAATAAATGGCTGTAACTCACTGAGGAAAAGGTTTATTTGCACCAAACTTCACATGGAGTTCCGAAACACCTAACTTTTCACACTGAAAAAACATTTTTTTTTTAAATTTTATGTAAGAGATGGTATGCTCACACAAAAGTAATGCATGATGGTGACTTTACACTGCACCAGAAAGAAAGGGTAGGTTCCCCTGAAACATATGATGTAAAACACTTGATACTGACTGAAAGAATAAGCTCAGAATTGGCAAAAACAGCGTTTCTTTGTCCGTAGGTTTAAGAGGGTTAAGAATCATTCTAAAGGGATAAAGTTTACCTAAAAAGGTCCTGTAGACTTATGACTTATTTTTTTTACTTATGTCAGTAATTCTTGGGGAGACTTTTTATTGGATAATAATTATTCCTGAGGTACAGCTGTAACACACTACTTGTACTGCGTTACAGTAATGTGATTACTTGTTCCAGTAATGAGTAGTGTAAGGGATTACAATTAGAAATTCAGATCAGTCATTTTCTGTTACTAATCCCAGTAACGCTTCTTTACTTTGACAATTTGGGGTTCGGCTTGTTCACTGTCATAACAGCAGTTCGATGAAGGGTTGATATCTGTTTGGTCTGGGACATGTTATCCTGGCACAGGAGCTGGAGGTGTGTGGAGGCGGTTAGCCTGTGCCCTGCTACATAGCAACTCCTTGAAATTCCTACTTCTAATAGGCCTCACAAAGAAGTCCCAAAAAATCCACTAAATATTTTTCAAGGACGAGAAGTACACCAATAATGAGATAAAGGCTCTGACATACAGTATATATTCACATTAGATTAGCGACCCCATATTGCAGCAGGAAAGTCCAGAGTTGTATTTTATTTTTTATTTTGCATTTCCATCACAGCATTTTTTGACAGGATTAAATTATATCACAACAGGTAATACTTCCAATTACTTCACCTATACTTGTTTGAAACATATCATGTCAGAACACAGCTTTAACTCTAAAGTGAGTCTAATAAAAACGATAATGAAAATGTTGAAATATATGATCACCAGCGTTGGAACCTGAAAGACGATTCCTGACATCCCTGTACTACTTCAGTTTCCAGCAGCAGACACGTGGTTGGTCCACTTTCTCGGCTCATTTTGGGGAGGCTGAAACCTCCTCAGCAGTACTCAGCTCTCTGTGAACTTCCTGACAGTTTGTTCCCCTGGGCTTTTTGCATGCAAGTTGGAAAAGTCAGTACAGTATATCCAGAGGGTAATGCAAATGCAGAGGGTAATAAATGTGTTATGTGTGAGCTTTTGTTTCAGCAGCCCCTTGTGAGGACAGGGACAGCTTCATTATTTGTCACCTGCCCAGGATCTATCTTATCTCGGATCTCATCTTGTGGTCTCTCTTTGATCCTGTAGATCCTGTTGATCTCCATGACTCTCTACAGCCTCTAGTGGATCTGTAGCTCTTGGTCTACTGTAATGGAATGTGATATTGAATAAATAAGAGGAGACCATGTTTTGACTGCTTTAAAAGACACCATACTGGGATTAGTGTTACTGTTGTGGATGTGGGTGAGAAAAGTGAGTTAGATAAATAGATGTCTAGAAAAACAGATGATCAGACTACTTCTATTTTCAGTATTTCTTTTCCTTCTTTACATCCTGCTCTCATGGACAGCAGCCTTGAGGAACCTTCCTTTCTGTCCCTGTCCCCACAGGAGGCATTTTGCAAGCAGCACACTCTACACTCATAGCTCATATCAGAGGGAAGAGAAAGGGAAGGAGCTCGGTTGGACATATGAGTGTGTGTGCGAGAGAAAAGGGAAACAGACAATATATTTGTGTGGGTGTGCGTGCATATCTTTAGTCACTATGAATCCCCATAGTAGACTCAGGACTCGTGCATGGCGTCTTAATGCCGTCTGCCCAATGCATGCTGGGATAGGCCCCAGCCTGCTTCAACCGCAAGAAGTATTAAGCAGGTAAAGAAAATGAAAAAAAAAGAACTGCAAATTAAAGGGAAGATCTTTGATGAAAATGAAAATTGTTTGAGAAGTTTTGAACAAAACAAATTCTCTCTCAGCCAAGTCAGTCCAACAGGCTTTGTTGGCATGAAGTATATCAAGTTGCTCTCTCTCATTCTCTCCCTGTAGCTTGAGTTATGAGGTGCACAATCACTTGCTGCATGCAGACAGCTGCCCTGGCAAACTGCGACAAGTAAGACAGTGTATGAAGTGAGGGCTACAGGTCCTGCTGGAAGGAGACGGGGATCACTGGATGACGACAGCGGTTCAGTATTAATAATACATACAAATATGTTAAACATATAGAGGTGCAGTATGAAAAAACATATACATACTGTATATGTGAATGTACACACACACACAAAAAATGCACAAAAACATACTCACACACACACAGCTGGTCTGGAAAAAGAAAAAAAAGAACAAGAAAAGAAACAAAAACCTCAACGAGCTCTTGGCTAGTTCTCTACTTCTGTACAGTTTGACCATGAAAGACACAGATTAGAGGCCACTGTATAACTGTGCCTGTCAACAGCCCATTGTATTTGGTTTTTAGAAAGAGCCCATATGTTCAGTTCTTGTTACCACTGTTATTCTAATAGACCCCTACATAATACAGCCTAATGAGAAGCATCATGACAATACAGAGAGGGGTCTCAGTGCATGTACATCTGTGGACTATAAAGTGTATGTTTATGAACAGGGAAGCAGGGCCGACATGTTGCCTTGGAAACAACAGTGCCACATAAAGTGGCTTAAAAACAATAACAGATGCACAATCTGTTAGTTAAAGTTAGTGGGAGATTAGAGTTGTTGTTTTTCAATATATATTTGAGCATGTAGTTAAACACACATATGCCAACTGCCAGACACACACAGAAACATGTACACAGAATAAAGGTGCCTGTGCCTTTCTGCAGCTGTGTGCGCACTGTCCACAACAAGTCACTTGTACATAATTGCACCTTGCGCAGATGCCATTGCTCTCCGACACTGTAGTGGGCGTTGTGGACAAAGTGAGAACCCAGCAAGCGCATATAAAGCTGCTCTTGAAGTCGACGAAAGCAGGACAAGACGTCTCTTTTCCAGTGGCTGCATGTAGCCATTGTCCAGCACGTGTTAGTTTATTATACTTGCTTCCTTGTTCTTCTTGTCTTTAAAAATACCATGGCTAGCTGGTTGTCGGTGTGTTTTTGTGAAGAGGGTGGAAGTGATTGGCTCGGGGTAGCGCAGACCGACGAGCCAATCATTAACAGGAAGCTGAGTGCGGTGTGCAGACCGTGATGTTTTAAATTATGAGAGGCAGATGCTGGATATTTCGGTTACATAATTGCAAAGGTTTGTGGTTTTACACCTCTCTCACGCAGCACAAGAACCTTGCAGAGGGCTTAAGTTTCTCTACAGTCTCAGCTGCGCTCCCTGCTGGGTTGGATGTAGAGTCTGATACGTCACCATATAATTTATATAATTTATTCATGCTGAGGAAAAGCCAAAAACACATATCTGAAAACTCAGACACTTTCTTCGTGTTTAAGATTCTTCGTCTCAGTCCTGCTCAACGGACAGACTGAGGAAGTCTTTTGTCCCCCAGGCCATACGGGTATTCAACTCCTCCCAGCGATGACGGGGAGGAAGTGAAACTGAATGCTCACCTGCATTCTGTCATTTTTGAATGTGCATTATTTGCACTCCTGCAGGTGCTGTTGCTGATAATAAGTATATGCATTTATTTAATTTTGTTTTGCCAAATCTGCTATTCTCACACATAATGCAAGGCCAGTATGCATGGGTTTTGTATAATTGAGGAGACACCAAGGAACATATTTACCAACTACAGTGAATTTGCACCATAAACAACTTAAAACAGCAAATAATACCATAACAGTCTAGAATGACCACCATAAATTACACATGCATTGTTAGATATGAAGCAACAGAGAGAGCAAGAGAAAGTAAGAGGAGAAGAGGGGAAGGGGAGGGCACTCTGCACAAAGAAGAAGCCTGGATTAAGTCATGAGTGGCAAGCGACATAGGTTGGATTTTTAACAAGTGAGATCACATCCTCTTCCCTAAACAGAGGAGGAACTCATCCTTGGGTGAACAGGACTGCCGAGCTGAGCCCCGCCACTGTCTGTCTGTCTGTGTGTGTGCAACAAACGCGACATCCATTACTGAGCTGAGACAGTGGCATGCAGCCCTGGCCCCGCACGCAGGAGGCTCCGCACATGTCAGCAAGCTGCACACTGAGGGACCCACAACCAGAGTGTGTGTATGTTTAGGTGATCCGTGTGGGAAGTACTTTGCGTTCATGAGTAGTATGTGTGTGTGTCTTTGTGAGTATGCTTCAGCATAATGCGTCAGCATGTATTACATTGTAACATTTTGTTAATGAGCATGTGAATGTGTACATATACACTCTGCTGTATGAGGGCTGTGTAACTCTGTGGATGAGATCACCAACATTATAATCACTAAAATCCTTAATTGTGCCTCTTCATCAAATCACTTCATCTTCAGAGCAATACTCCTCTAGGATCCAGTGATCTACACAAGTCATTTACATTTCTAAGGATCACAAATTCTAATAAGTATCGAAATAATCTCTTCAATTTTCACACAGTGATGATTACCAAGGGATTTGCACAAGCAACACTAAAGAGAGCACCTTGAGGTTTGTATGTGGATAGACAAGTGTCTCCAATGACAACGCAGACCGTCACCACTCCCTCAACCACTTCTTGCTTTTAAACAAGAAGGAAACCATTTAGCTCTCCAGCGCACCTGTAGGCCACAGCAGCCAGTTAGTGTCGTCAAGTTAAAGACACTGAAATTATTGCTCTTAATTGTCTGAAAGGACTGTTTCACCTAAAAATCATATTTTTTGTATTCCTATTAGAAATTGTGCCCTAAATTATCATGCCTAAAATAGGAATATTTGTACTTGCATTTTTACACAGAGAACGGAGCTTCAAAAAGTAGTAACCGCTAAATAGCAAACCTATGTAAAAAGATTCAACATCATAACCAGACAAAACTGGATTATGTTCAATAACAATGACTCATGCAGCATTATGTAAGTCTTATGGCCGCTCTTCCCGGTCCAGTGTGTCCCTGCAGAGACACCTGTAACACCTGTATTTTTCACTGTTACTATAGAAACTACTCATGCAAAATCCTCTCTCTTATGTTGAGCCATAACTCACACTGGACCAGGACCAATGAATAAAGGCGGTAGTCTCTAGAGCTGTGGGAAACAGAGACTGAACCTCCCTAAAATTTGGACTCATTCATAGATGAATCGTTCACGGACAAAACCTTCGCAACCTGACTACAGCGAGGGTGCTGAGAGGAAGTTAGTGCTAAAAGGTTCATAGTCAACAGTAGTTCTGATTCTACTGGAGATTTGGGAATTTGAAAACTGCAGACATTTGAAAAGTACCACTACATAACATAGCTAGTCTTTCCAGGAAAAACGGAGCTCAGCGTTCACAGGTCTCGGGGTCTATAAATCCTGTTTCTTGAGGGAATTCTATCACAAGATCAGCCTGGAGGATGCAGAATTATTTTGTAGATTTATGTGACAAATGCGGCCTTACTTTTGTTATTGAAAAAGACACAAATGTGGAGGCACCGGAACACCCCAGGAATGCAGGTCTAATCTTGATCGCTATCAAATATGTTCGGCACCTAACCATTTCAGGACTGTGAATCATGCTTATTGCATAAAAGAAGGAACACACACACACACACACACACACACAGGCCCCACGCTCCTGCCATCCCTACTTCTCTCCCACTTTCAGTTCTGATGTAAAGAGATGCAATATATATAACGCCAATCAAAGTTTCTCTTCCTCCCACACTCTGTCCTTCCCTCCCTCCTTCACCTCACTTCCCATCCCCGACCAGACATGACCCTATGTGTAGTCTGCAAGGTGGAGTAGTAAAAGTCTGGGCTTGGTGAGCCGAGTGGAGATGGTGCACAGATGGAGATGTTCTCCCCTTACAGCCTCAACGCTGTAAAAAGAAATTAGAAAGAGAGAGGAAGGGCTAAAGGAAGAGATGGGGTAGGGGGGTAAAAACATTTGCAGCTTGTTATGGGAATTTTCCTCCCTCGTGGAAATATTTCCTTCATGTCTTTAGACGAGTAGCCTGTTATTCATCCCTCCACCTCTCTCTCTCTCTCTCCACCCCCATTCTACCCTCCCCCCACCCCCCACCCCACCCACATCACCCCTCTCCAGACTGGGCTTTCACTTTGGGGGGCCCTCAGCTTCCCTCTCGGCTGACCAGGGAGCTTTCAAGGTACCCTGATGGATGCTAATGCTGGACTCTTTCAGATCGTTTTACAGCCGGAGCCTTTGATCTGCCAGCAGGCCTCTCTCCACGGGCTGCCTGTCCTGAGAAAATGTAAATCCCCGCCTTACAGACACCTGTAAAAAAAATACAGCAGAAAGGGGGACAGAAAAAGAAGTTACTCTAAAGAAAAAGGGGAAGAAAAGATACAGTACTGTGACATTTGGAAAAAGGGGGCATAGTTTAGATTGCGGCAGAGCGACAAAGAATAAGATGGAAATTGTGCGGAAATAAGAGCGAGTGGCAAAAAAAAGGGGACAGAACTGCAGAGAAAGGAGTGGAGAAACTGAGACATGGCAACCAACAAAGAAGGAAAAGAGGAATGGGTACCACAAAACAGAGACAGAAAGGACATGGATGGAGGCAATAGAAAGAAAGGCTACAACAGCAAAAAAAGAAGGAAAGTCCATCTAAAGACCCAGCATGGAAGACAGGAGGAGAATGGGTGGGAGAGAGAAAGCAAGATGGAAATAGTGGAGTGAAAGTTGGTAAAGGCAGAGACAGATGGACAATTTGACTTGGGAAGAAAGAGAAAGAAAGACAGAAAGCCGGCCCAGACAGACATATGAGGCCTGCTGTGCAGCTCAAGGGCGGATGTGTCTGTACGGTTGAAAATTTAGGAAAGGAGAAGTGAAAAAGAAAGTATGGTGAAGGGGACTCCAGTCAGCAGCGACGGTGACAGCAGTGAAAGAGGCCCTCCTCACCAGCGGCAGCAGCAGTGCTCTGAATAGCGGGGGCTGCTGCTAGACAGCTGGGTGCAGCTGATCGGTGGACAGGCTCTGTGGAAGAGCGCTTGTCTTCCTGCAGCCAGCTGCTGTGTCCAGAGGCCAGCAGTGACAGCACAAGGCTCAGAATTGATTACCAGAGCTGGCAGTTCAATGGGGTGGATGGAGTGCAGTGAGGTTGACTTCTCTGAAGTAGTGTGCAGTGTACAGCAGCAGCAGCAGCAGCAGAGCACAGCTGGCACTCACTGTATCCTCTTCTGAGAAAAAAAAAATAAGAGGAAGGGAGAGAAGAGAGATTGCTATTATTGTGATCCTCCCTCCTTCTTTCTTTCATTCTGTCCTCTCTTTCTTCTGCTCTTTCAGCCACTTGCTATCATTTCTCTCCCCCTCTTCCCCCAGAGAGCGGTGGAGGAAATGGCTGTCTTGCAGAGGAGATAAACTGCATTGAGAAGAAGTGCCCTACAAAACTACAAAGCTTCTCTGAGTCTTGCTGTACGGCTGGCTTGCAGGTACAGAGCTGTACACTAAGACATGAGGTTGCTTTGTATAGCCGGGGCTCTTCCTGTGTGAGACGCAGGCCGTGCGCCTGCAAACTCCACGCTCCGTATTTGAGACTGACGTATAAAAGAACTCTTGTGAGGCACATCCGGCTCTAGCCTTAATTCACTTTATTGATGTTATTGCTTTATTAGATTTAGGATGAGGAGGAAGAGTGGAAAAAAAAAATGTTTCTGGAAATAAACATTTCCGTGCAGCACATCAAAGCCTCCTGCAGAACCTGAGGTCAAATACACCTCCACTGGCATGGTCATAGCTCTGCCTCTTCTCTGATCAACACTTACGTTTCCTTTTGTTTCCTCATAGTCCTTCATGCTCTCACCCACACACTGTGCTGCTCTCCGTCTCCCTCCACCTTCCTGTTGTCCTATCAAAACAGGAATGATGTCATTCTCCTTGTAGCTCCGGATGGGAAGAAAACCTGAGCCCAATGTCCACAGTAGCAGCAGCATCCTCCTGTCTGCGTGTCTGTTCCTTGTCAGTCTGTCCGTCTGTGTGTCTGATCGGGGCACATCCGGCCATCCTGACTCCCCTGCGACTCCCCCAGGCCTCTGTGTCAGGAGGAAGGAAGGAAGGAAGGAAGGAAGGCCCTGCGGTCACACAGGAGGGAGGGTTTGGAGAAAGGGAGGGATGAAGTGTGAAAGGGTGTCTTAGCTGGAGCTGATCCACTTCATTGGAGCCTCTCACTATAGAAGGGCTGTTTGGACAGGGACAAGGCCAAGCACAAGTGTGTGTGTCTGTGTGTGTGTGTGTGTGTTTGCATCTATGGCTGCGCACCAAGATCATCACAGAGAGGGAGAGAGTTGTGTTCTGTTGTGTTTATTGATGGCTCCATTGAAAATATTCAGCATATAATCTTAGCTGGCGTGTAAACTAGTTGGGGACATTAGATGGCCTGTGTGTGTGTGTGTGTGTGTGTGTGTGTGTGTGGTGAGTGACTCAGTGCTTCTGTGAGTACACTGTTCATCAGCGAGTGACAGCTTACCTCAGTGGAAATTCAACTGAGTCATCATGTTCAGTGACTGTGTTGAACATGGAGGGTTTAGCACCTCTGTCTTCGCAACAGACATATATACGCGCGCGCACATACACACTAACACTTCAACCTAGACTGCTCTTATCCATTTTTGCGTGCGAAATGTTGCGTGACTTGTGCTCAGCTGAGAAAACAGTAGCTCATTTATGCAACGTGAGAACAACCTTGAGCATCCCCTTGCAGATTTTGCTTAGCAGTGTCATTTTCAAAGCCGCATTTGACGAGCGTATGAAGTGCTAATGACATCTCTGCCATGTACACAATTTCTGCAAAAGGAAAATCAAAGTGTAAAAGTGGTGGAGGAAGGCAGTGAATGCTAGAGGAGTGCTAGCAATCGCCAGCAATAGATCTCTTCTGCATTTGGCTTTGTCGCTGGAGAGCAGGGAGGAATTAAGTGCACTGGAGAATGAGCTGGAAAAAAGACATTTCCTGGTGTGAGCAGAGGGGCGGCTGGGAGGAAGACTGCCAGGCACAGAGGCAGTGAGACAGTGTCCTCCGCTTAGCTTCCCCACTGCTGCAGGCGCTGTGTCTGCTAAAACAGACTGGTGTTACTGGTTTGATCCCTGGAAGTAAAGGGAAGGTATGAGCTGGATGCGGACCAGTAATCGAGGAATGGCTGGCAGCTACGCCTGAAGAACGCTGCTGAAGAGCCAGGGAAGAGCAAACTACCGAACTGATCTGTGTCTGTGCTTTGGCCTTCAAGAGAAGCACATTTGTTTGGCTGGAATACATAACCTATTATTATGTAAACAAAAAATTAAGAGTAATCCGCCTTTTAAAGGTGTCACTGAGAGGGAAAATCCAGATGACGGAAGCCTGGCGTCTGCAGCTGATCACTTAAGACTGCATAAATACTGCACCAAATGATACAATATAATACACTTAACTTTCAAACTAAAATAAACGTAGTACACCTTGAGTGTGTGTGTGCGCAGTGCATCAGAGAGAAAGAGAAAAACAGAGACAGCGAGACAACATTCTTTCCCTGCTGACCCAGTCTTGTCTGCCAGTTAAAAGTTAAACCATAAATCAACACATCACTTCCTGTATTGTGTCATTATTGTTTTGTTTGATTTATAATTTCTCTCCTTTTTTTCTCTCTGTGTATTCAGCTGATAAGACTTACAGTTGAGGCTTGAAAAGGCACACCCTTGCCTGCTCTTGTTCAGCTACTAAAAATAAGCGGTGAAGTAATGTGAAAAACACTGCTCTATTTACATTCTGGTAAGTTACAGCCTCTACACTGCCTGCCTGCCTGCAGTGTTGAATCTGGGCTAAATGACTGAGGGGAAATTTCACGGCTTTTTTTTTTTCTGGCTGAGGGACAGGGAGAAATGGTGAGAAAGTGGAGATAAAGAGAAAGAGGGAGAACTGAATAAGAAAAACTGAAGCTAGACATGAGTAAAGTCGCTTAATGAGAGAATATTTTACATGAAAGATGAAATCAGTCAAGTAGAAACAAACCAAATGATGGACATAAAAAAGTCAGAAAGTTAGAAGATATGTCAGAGATGCCAGAGCATGAGTATGAGGTAGTATGAGTAGAGGAGACAGACGGCTGTCATCACCATCAGACATGTGAGTGTGTTTGTGTGCGTTCCTACTGTGACATCTCATTCCTGCCTAATAGCCAAAGGGAGGCGGGGGACGGAGATAACAGACACTGCAGGGCGGGATGGCAGATACAAATCTCTCTGGCTGAATTTATGAATGATTGGGATCAGAGGGGCACGTGGACAGATGTGTGTGCTCTGCTCAGACCCTGCCTGCCATCACGCATCCCCTCTGACGACACTGATGTCCTCAAACAGAGAGAGTGAGACGGAGACAGGCAGGGAGATGATACCAAATGCCAAGAGGATCCACAATCGCCCTCACTGTACTCAGCCGGCATGTCTTTATGACGTAGATTCTTGAAGGAGGACGCACATTTGTTGTATTTTTTTTCCTTAGAGGTAGCATTTTTATTTTTCCTTTTCAGACATCACAAGTACACAGCACTAACTGGCTACAGCACTACAGCAAAAACACGCAAGGGGTTGTGGAACAGATCAAAGATGCAACTTAGTAAATGCCAAGAAACCATGTGGCGGTTTTTACTCCATTCAGCTGAGACTGGACCGTTTTCAAAAGTTATAATGGCAGCTGTACTTTCTCCTCCGTCTCAATGCTTGCAAGGTGATATTAACATGAAGCTACAAGATACACACTGTAAGGTATTCCATGTGGATTGTGCACTTGCATGTACAGCACAGTGTACTGCTGGATGACGCTTCATTGCACCGTGTCGTCATACAACTTCAACTTCAACTCATTTAAATGATTGATCAAACGGTTTTGATATTTATAACACGACACGACTAGAGAAAATCATGTGTGTGTGTGTAATCAAAGATTTATTTGAACGAAAGCCGGCTCGACAGGGAGATGAGGCAGAGCAAGCTGACGTTGGTTGTCTGCCTCTATTGGATTGATTCACAATGGATTAAATCCTTCGAGAACATGTGTCCTGTCACTGATGATCAGTAGTCAGAAAGATGTTCTCACTTACATGGTTAGGGATGATAAGTCATCATAATCTACTAACAATCTAGATAGTAATTACGACTGATAAAGTCAGTTATAAAGTCCTCTAATATGTTCTAGTCTTAGTTATCTGTGCCACCACAAGGTTTGGTAATGTAGAATCTCATCTTTTTTGTTTTTTATTTTTTTTAAAGAATCTAGGAATTTATTAGTGTCAATTTTGATTGAAAAACAGATCAAATCTGATATTAAAAAATGTATAATATTAAAATACAGATGAAAATCAACAAACGCCTTTGTAGCAAAAACACTCTTTCTTTATGTTTCCTGAGATGTGATGCTGGTTTCCAGCAGAAAACACAATAACTTTTGGATGCATGTTGAGCATAAAATCCAGGGATCATTTTAAACTAATCTGCTTCTTTTAAAATTCTAGGTATTTTACAGTGAAAATCTGTCAAAGGCGTGATTGTTTAGCCATTTTTTGACTGCAAAGGTTCTTATCCAGTTCTTATCTGGTGTCTCGAAGAAAGACAATGTGTGACCACAGAGCAGCAAAGCAGGAGACCATTTCCATGTAGCATGAATATCTCCAACAATCTTCTTTTAAGCTGGAAACAATTTAGAAGGTCTTGGGTGAGTAAAATAATCACGTAACAAAGCCTTGATTAAGCCACTTAGGAAAAATGGTTCGATATGGATAACTAGATTTGGTCCCATTCCACTGTTTCCACTTCATTAATGGCTTCTCTGATATTTTAAATTATTGTGATAGCAGGCCTGATAGCTACAGTGAAGCTGAGCAACACTCAGCTGATGATGAAACAGCACGTATTCTGCCACCGCTCACCCTCCCTTCACCTCCCAAACCTCTGATGAGGAAAAAGAAGTAAAAGGAGCTTTTTGCATCTTATCTGCAGGAAATAGCATTAGCCAAAATTGTACTCTTGGGTTGGGGCATGAAAGGGATGGGATGGTTGCGGCCATCATTAGCCCTGTCCCCCGACGTGCGGCCTGCCTCTGATCCAGAGCCAGGGCTGGGCAGGAAGGCAGAAGGTGGGCAGGAGAGGGTCGGCAGCCCTGGGTGGGCTCCACCACTTGGGCCCTGCTAATGGGCCAGCAGCCATCAGCCTGGTATGTCGGTATGCACGCCGCCACTGCTCGTGCCGACGTCAGGGGATTTTAAATCGGTTGGAGCAGACGATTGTGAAACAAGAGTGGCCACCCTGCCCACCTCACCACACTCACTGCCACTATCACTGACCATCCACTTCTCTTCTTCCCACCTTCCCAGTGAAGTGAAGCCAACAGAGCATAAACTGCAGTGAGTTAGTTCTGCTTGGTCTGGTCTAATCTCTGTGCTTTTTGTGTCCATGTTTCCATGTTTCCTCCTTCTCAGAGGGAACTAAACAGTCTTTCTCAGCTCCCTCACATCCCACAATTCCTTGCACTGCTACCAATGAGAACTCAGCCTTTTCCCAGCAGTTTCCACAACGACAGCTATTTTTCCCATGCTCTCCTTTCAGAGAACCTATTTGGGGCATTGAGGCTATCAAACCGGCTGAGAATGAAAAAATAACTCTTTGAGAAGTCAAGAAACAAAAAAGAATCAATTCAATGGGCACAAATCACTTCTCAATTTAACCACACTATTGTTTCTAATTGCACTCACTCAAATTGCATCAGTCTTTAAAAAAACTCTGTTTTTTTAAACAACTTTCTCCCAGCACAGCTCTCTTTTTTTCTGTAACTATATACTAAAGTGTTAGATGATGTTTCCTGTGCTTTCAGAAACAATGAGCTAATCGAAAAGCAGAGTGCCTGCATTTACAGCTCCTTTTGTGACCAATGTGTTGGGGTGAATGGCTCGTCTGGCCCTGAGGCAAACATACAACCTACCATTCAGGATAATGGCTGTGTCAATGAGAGAGGCATATCACCTTTGCTCCCAGTATTTTACGACACAAGGCTCCAATAGTAACACGGCTCTGGGGCAGCGGGCAGCATCACAGCCCTGACACAGAGCTGAAGAGAAAACTATCAAAGACGCAGTGTCAAGTGTCTACTGATGGGACACTCAAGTGTCCCCCATTGTACTGTAAAAAGGTTGTGATGTACAGTGAAGCTGTAGGGAGCTGAACAAAAACAGGAAGGCAAGGAAATGTATATTCTATAAGCTCTTTGATACTATAACAAGAGGTTCTCACAACAAGGAGACTTGACAAGGAGACGCAGGCTGTGACACAACAAGGCAGCATACTGGCCGGCTTATCAGAGGAATACTATTAATACCAGTGAGACGCTGTCCCCCTGTCCCTTGAGGGAGAAAGATGGAGGAAGTCATTGATTCTTCCCACCATAATCTCTGGGAAGGACAGACCTTGCCTTTTCCCTTTTGGGTGATGAGGGTTATTATTCTAAAATTTTGAAAGGGCCCACACAAGGGCTATTTCTGTGTCTCAGTGATGGTGAGGCATTAGAGTCCGATCCACACAACTCATGTAACTCTTTTGAAAAATATCTTGCTAAATGTGTTTAAGTAACTACTGTATTTTT
Source organism: Macquaria ambigua (assembly GCA_008360985.2). NCBI lineage: Eukaryota > Metazoa > Chordata > Actinopteri > Centrarchiformes > Percichthyidae > Macquaria > Macquaria ambigua. The sequence goes on along the minus strand of VMKM01000278.1, from coordinate 305,631 downwards.
ACTGTACCACAGTGTGCTTGTTTGCTCATTTGTTTTTTTTACTTATTTACTTATCATTATCTTATTTATTGCATTGTATTTGCCCATGATGGCAACAATAAGTGTTGTCCACTTACTTTATTTGATGTAAACCTCATCCATAACAACTTTAAGGACTTAAATGTGGTAGATAACAAGACAATTTCAAAATCTACCACACCATAATATCATATTTGGTGCATTTTTACTTGTTTGGGTGAATGTTTAAATTGTTTAGGGCACAATGCAGCCTGTGAAATGCTCGCTTGTCAAGACAGAGGAGGAGACGGAGAAACAGAAAGAGAACAGACAGACCAATACAAGGACAGACAGAAAATGGGACTGATAGATTTGGATGCCAGAGCAGCTGTCGGAGCAGGTCCTGATGGCAGAGACAGTGGGGTGGAGGACAAACTGCACAGTGGTTGTGACAGGATGAGGAGGAGAGGAAGACAGGCAGCATCTGTGTGTGTGTGTGTGTGTGTGTGTGTGCAAAAGTATCAATGCATGTGTGCTTTGTGTAGTAACACTCTTCCTCTGGCAGGCCCAACCACTAGGCCTGCCTGTGTGTGTGTGTGTGTGTGTGTTTGTGTGTAGATCTGGAGCAGTTAGAACAGCAGTAAAGCAGATGTTTCCTCTGTTTGGCCCTAGAACATGAACATGATGAAAAACAAGGGCCTAACCCAGAAGCCAGGATCTCATTGATCATACCTACAGTAACCGAGTTAAAACCAATGGATAAGGGGAGCTCATACTGAAGAATTACCACAAAGTTTCATTCTATTTAGATAGATATTGAATATCTTCTATATCTGAGTTTAAAGTTCCCCTCCACTCAATTATATGTTTTTCTTCTTCTTCCTACAGTTGAATGTTTGAGCTTCACTGTACAGAATGACGTATGTGCAGAGTTGGAAACTATAAGGCTGTTTTCACATTCATCTGCTGAAAGTGGAAATTTTATATGTGCTCAATAAAAATCCCATTTTCAGGGACGGGCCTACGAGCATGATCTGTGACATCACAAATAGTTGGGAAGCCAATCCTGGTTCAATATTCAACTTGCAAAAATGTGATGTGGAAACTTGAAGCCTCCAGTGCACACGCACTGAGAATGAACTTTACAGTGAAGCAGGAGACACCTGTTGTCCAGCAGTTCAACTTATATTTATAGATTCTGGATTTTTAATGAAGGAGAAAGAGTAGGTGTCATTTCAAAGATTTTAACAAGATAATTTAACTTTTTTTTGTGTGAAAAGAACAAATCAGATACAAATTATTATTCAAAGTAGAGCAATTTATATACATATTAAAAACATGTCTGGAGGTCAAAACTGACGCAATTCAGTAAAGATGGCTCATGATATTCTATCACTATACTGCACATCAACTGGCACTTGTTAACGGTGTGCCGACTGCTGTGCATTTTGAGTAATCACGTTTAGAAGGAGTGATCAATCTGCACAAAAACACCTTGTGAAACACCTACGAATGACAAGTCAACACAGTGTTTGTGAATGAATAGGTGTGTGAGAGTGACTGAATGACTGGTGCAAAGAGGTCCGCTGAGTTCCACCTCTGTCCTAATAGTCTCAGTTTTGGTCAGCTGTGAGGAGCAGAGCAGCTGCACGGCGCTAATCCTCGCAGGCAAACGCTGTGAACACAAGTGTTCTGCTGCTGCTGGACAGCCAATCACATGTCAAAAGTGTCGAGTCACCCTGAGAGCAGCCACTTGACCCAGGAATGCTCTTCCACACTGGACTACACTGTATGCATTTTTTTTCTCGCAGACTGCGGCCAATTAGCGTTGAGACAGCGTACGGTGAGGTACAGCGTGAACGGAGTGATGACAATCAAGTCTTTTTCAATTAAGGTGCAAATTTATGAACGGTGGGCTGGTCTTTTAGTTATCACCTATCAAACCCCCTCTTTTGTGTCTGATGAAACACAACCAACCCTGAATGTGCCAACATATGTAGAGAAATGCGAGTGCAACTCAACAGGGAACAACACCAACCAATTGTGTCAGTGTATGCAAACCATTTCACAATTATAGTGCCATCAAGGTATTTTATAAAACTGGATCAAATGACAGGTCACATGCCAACTGTTTAAGCATTTACTGTATTGGCCTGAATATAAGATTTATAGAAATATATTTTTTTCCCCCTGTAGATTACATATGAAAATACCAGGGTCGCGTCATTACACATCCAACAGTCTCTCTTTCTGATTCTCTAATTGTCCTTTTCCCTCTCTGAGTGTTGTGCTTTCTCTTCCTCATACCCCGCGGCTGCGTTGTGACGTTGGTGTGTGTCGGACTTTAATTTGTCGCCATCTCTGCCTCTCTAATTGCCTCTCACACCCTCTGACTATCACTGTGTCTTTAGTTGGTGTAGAGGAGGATAGCAGCACTCGCGACTTGTGCAGGCATCTCCACCTGCTGCTTCCATGAGAGATGATAATGGTTTGTTACTGATTTGCCCTGTTTAATGCTCACTCTCTTTAAGGTGGTAAAATGGCATTAGAAATACCATCAGGCTGTAGTTTGTCCTGTTTACTGTATTCTAAAGGAGATTATTTGTATGTTGTTAGCCTTAGTTTTGTTGATTTATGGATTTTATTTTTATTTAAAAGTGACGATGCATTTAAAAGATATCAAATATGCGAGTGCTTCTTCAAAAAATTCAAAACCAAGTGTTGCAAAAGGAGGGGGTTGTCATATAATCGGGGTCTTCTCATTTTCTGTCCAATACAGTCCATGCATTCACATGAACCCCCCCCCCCTGATTAAACATGCATTTGACACCATGTGAGAACACTCTATTGTGACTTTTCACAGCAAAAGAAAAGTTGATTAGCAATTTAAAAAGCAAATCAGTCATTATGTGCAAAATGATAGAAGCAGAGAAACCACCTAAAGCTAACAGTTACAGGAACCCCTGCTTACGGGGTTTCAATAGCAGAGAAAGACACAGTAGTGGTATCATATCATTGTGATACTGAAAACGACAATAACAAGGTCAATTATAGATTCTCTGCTGACCTTTACCTCACTGAAAGCTACTTCTGTTTCCCATTATCAGGGATTTATACACCTGTACCAAGTCTGAGAACAGATGTATGTCAATGGAGCACCCAACCAGCCATGAACATTAACTACTAAAACATGCGATTGTGAAACAAATGTCAACATCAGCACAACTGTAGGCAGACTAATCCCAGCTACATTAAGTTTCATTTCTAAATTAAGATCACTTGTTATGTAATGAGCAAAAATTTCCACTACTCCCTCATAAAGTTTTGTTGTTTTTCAGAGACAACCATGATAGAAGAAGACTGTAAGCAGGCAGAAGAAAGCTTTTCAGGCTCCTGCGCGAGACAGACAAGCCAGTGAGACTGGTTTCAATCAAAACAAGACTACAAGCCCAGCCGTGCTATGATCTATTGTTAACAGAGATGGTGGCATCTGGGGACAGCAGGGGTATTCACTCAGACAATCTATACTGTCTTCTGGAGGCATTTCCAAAACATGTGAATTGACCCTTTCCTGAAATGTGTCATCTGTATCTCTGTTACAGAGTACACACACCAAGCCAAGGGCCATTTGACATACCTTGCGTCTGCTCATACACACAGCCCAGTGAGTCATTCAGAATATGATCATTCAGGCTAGTTTGGCTTGAGATCCAGCGAGTTGAAACACAGAAATAAGGCACACCACAGATGAGAAATTGCTCACATGAATCAGCAGCTCACGTGAGCTCAGTGGAAAAAAAAGGTCATTCATCTTACCTGAGATCACCTCCTGAGGCTGAGCATATCCCACTGATAGGATCCCATTCCTGGAAGACATAATATACAATGAAGTATGAGGACAGTCAGAGTGACGAGGCTAAGTGTTTTCTTTGAACGGTAAGTTGTCATAATTTTGACAGAATGATGATAACAAACTGGAAATTCCTAGCACCAACACTCAGATAAAATAAGCTCTGACATATTCTGATAGAAAATAAAAAAAATCTTTGATGTGTCATACTTTCCAGTGTCCTGTCAAATAGTGTATCTTTACTGTTTAAGTGGATGTGGCATTTCCAGTACTGGGCTGTATGAAAAAAGTTTTCATAATACTGCAAAAGTGCATCTCATCACATGATCTCATCTCATAATATTGGTTTCCTGTAACATGAGAACTGAAGCTGGGTTAATACATTACTCTGCTCATTTTTTTCTCCACTCATATGCACTTGAGGCCTTATCAATCATCACAATGACTTAGATGAGAAGAGCGGATTATTCCACAAAGGAGCCAATTGACTTTATGCTAAGTCTCCTTCCTATCAGGTGTAATCTCCTGCTTTCCCCACAGAGATCACCTTATGTGAGCGACGCAGCGAAGCCTGGCTTCACTTCCGAAAGGTAATGCCCCACCCCTCTCTCCCGAGTTCCTGCAGAGCTTCATTTAACAGTAAGACAAGGTTCAATTCACCTAGAGGGAACACAAGGAGTGGGAGAGGAGTGAAGGCGTGATGGAGCAGGGGAGGCGGGGAAGCTGTAGCATGAAAGCCAGTGAAATGTGAAGTTGTCAAAACACATATTTCCTTTTTTTTTCTCTAGAGTGAATGCAGTGTGAATACAAAGCAGCTGAAAAGCAGAGAGGTTTGAATTAGATCCCTCAATCTTCAGAAGTCAGGAAATGGGATCAGATGAATGACGGGCAAGACATCCAGGACTTAAGATCCTGCATTGTCTGAGATGGCTTTTTAAACGTCTTCCATTATCCAGCCTTGTCTTTGAAACCTGAGCTCCTGGCAGAGCACATCAGTTACCCGCTTCCTGATAAACAAATGTAAGACAACTACACCAGGAAATTTAATTCAGTAGAACCCGACTTGACTGTGTGCTTTGTGTTGTAACTCTATCCAAACCTGTCTGATGGCATCTGATAATATTCATTACAGTTGATGAATGACAAACCACGCAGCTCTTGCGGAGGAGCTGCAACTTCCCCTCTCTCTTTTTGAAACTCTGTCATCATTTTTGCGTATTTCCATCGCGCTCTCTCTCTCCCTTTAGCTCCATGCATGAGTGTGCTGACAGTGTGCGACCAGCTTTAAGGCCTGTGTCGTGTCCTGAAATGACAGCAGCTGCTGGGATGGGTCACACTGAGAGCAGACGAATGCTTCAGTGGAAGGGGAATCTCCCACTATGAACAATGCTACTCTCATTAGGGCTTCAAACAGCCTTTTGCTGGGCATCCTCAGTTCTGAAGCAGAAGATAAACAGCTGCACTTTATCAGGGTATTAGAAAGTTTCTCTGTTGTGTGTGCGTCTGTTGTGTGTGTGTTACGCAATATTAACAGTTCATCCAGGTGGGTGACAACAAAGAGACAAGGGTGCAGGTAGAATCCCAAAGCTATTCTGGCTCCCTAATCTCTCCATTCTGACACACACTTTGATTTGTGAGTCAGTCCAAAGCCTGAGTAAACAGCCTGTCCCATCGCCACCCAAGTAAAGACTGCGAGCAACTTTCAGTCAACTCTTTGGTCTCCTCAGCGTTTGTTCAAGGAGGTTCACCTATCTTTTCACCCCCAGGTTAACTGGAAAAAAAAAGCTGTTGATTGGCAGACTTCAGTGTCCTCCCCATTCCCCTTTGTGAAGCGGTTTATTTGAGGCCTGTTCTGAATTCACCCTCTCTGTTTGTCCCTCGCTAGCATGACCAGGCAGATGTTCCTTCAGAGGTCGGGACACACACTGACTGATATAAACGCACAAAAACACACAATGCTGACAAGAGATGTTTCAGATCATCAAAGACAGAGGCAAGATAAAGAAGAAATAATAGATAACCAAGCAGAAAAGAGAGGAGAGAGAATGAGAGAAAGGAGATGGAGGGAAAGAGCTGCAGGCACTTAATAGGAGGACAAAGCCACAGATTCCTGTCCTGTTTTTGCAGGTTAGCATCATTTGTTGTGAGAGAGAAAAAGAGACACTGTCTTTTCTCTTTTTTTTTTTGACTTCACACTTAAACTAAGAAACTGATGGCTCTGCTATTTGTATGGAAAGCTGAAAAAAAATCGAGTTATATCTATTCCAACTCATCTCGTGACACGACCCCACCCAAAACCAGCGAACCTTGCAATAAAACAAAAAAAAAATTTAAAAAAATGCATGACGTAAATACACATTGGGGATATACACAGAGTTACAGTGGCATGTAGCTACAAGGGTAATGTTGATGTTCAGCTGGTATGTGCCTAATGAAAGGAACCCTGGCAGTATCTTGAATGTTAACATGGTTTTTAAGATGTTTTTTTCTTTTAAATTAATGAATTAACAGACAAAATCACAGGTGATTTAACAGAGATTGATGTGACAAACAATGAGACAAACATTACATTACAAGGATTTCTCTCAGAAAGGCAAATGGCAGGTGGGGCACGGGTGCGAGTTGATATACATGTGTTGATTTGATGCGTGTGTGTGTATGTCTGCAAACAAAACAAGCCCACAAACTAATACGAATACTACCAGGACTCTCACTACTACTACCTACTGCTAATGATGGATGGTGACTTTAGTGGACTAATGATGGGATGGGATGTGGATGGAGTATAGGGGATGGAGCTACTGGGAGGAGTGGCAAAAAATACATTTTTAGCTAAATTCATTAGCAAAATGTATCAGCCAGGTTTGTGAACTGGTCAGAATGGATGCTGTTCATGTGAGAATCAACAAAAACCCAGAGAAATGATCCACATTGCTTCAGTTGGTGCTTGTTTGTTTATCAGATGCACATGTTTTGTGTTTATGGGGGACACATTTTTAGTCTGCAGTTGGAGCTTCACTCGACACAATAACAAAAAGACAACTTCAGCTCATAATGGAACTGAAACATTGATCTCGCTCACGAAGACGGAAAGAGTGGAAGCCAAAGGAGACAGAGGGAAGAAGTAGTAAAAAAGTGAAGGAGTTAGAGAACATGGAGGATAATAGTGATAAATCAGATCTGCTGTGACCCCACACAGTGTCCTGTAATCTTTCAATCACTCACATGCTCCACTTAAGACATGAAACCTGTGTTGACAGCTCAACCTGCTGACCTTTGTGACCCGTCTGCCCCTTCCCCTTGGAGTGGGACACCCCTGGAAAGAGGAAGTGACAAGGCGCGGAGGGTAAAGGTCGACTCAGACGATGCATTTCAAATGCGAGGGAACACGATGGATGGTGGCGGCTGCAGTGGAAGCGGCATGTTTTTACTAGTCAAAGAATCTCAAATAGTTTTTTTTTTTTTCGCCACGTACAACAAATGTGTCTTGTTGCTATGGTTCAGTCTCTCCCTGAGGCTGGGGGAGATACCCAAGATGGGGGCAAGTATAAGAAGCAAAGAGTGCTCAAAGAGTCTTCACGCTGCCAGGCCTGTCCTGCTGTACTCTTACTCAAGATATTTTTCCTACTGGTTTTCCTATGGTTTGGGTACTGGTCTCACTTTCTGCATTCTCAACTGAGACCATTTATGTTTTTTGTGTATGTTTTTTTTTTAAGCCTACTTCTCCAGCCCGCCCCCCTGACTGTCATAATTTTGGCAACAGGCTCTAGCAGGAGTAAACAAAACAGTAGGGAATGCCAAACCAAAAAAGGTTACCCAGAGAAAACATGAAAGTCTGGTTCTCCCATTGTTTTGTCATTCTTTTTATGTAACATGTCTTTTATAGGGAACAGTCTTTTGGACATGTCATTATATGTATATGAAGCTCAATAAACATTTACTGCATGCAAGTGTTCGGTGAATTCATTCTACTCATGTCAAACTGTTTTCTAATACACTGGATACAGAACAAGACACTAAGGCACTGAATTGGTTGTTAAACAGCAAACACATTAATTCTGTTACCTCTGTCACTGAGGCTGGAGTCTATAATTATATTGCTAACAGCACTAAAGCTAGACAAGGAACTGCAACATCATGTTGTTGTTGGCTCTTCACTAATCACTTAAGGTGACTGCCATATGGTACCCTGATACTTTCCTGATGCAATTCTAGATGTTCTAACTTTGGCCCTCATAAAGACTAATGTTACATTAAAATGAAGAAATGTCAGTGATGCCAGCTGCTCGTGAAAAACTACATTTCACACCCTGCACAACTGCAGCCTGTGCTCTATGAGGTAGTGATGTCCAACGAGTCAGTCTATTTCGAACACTTAAACAGATTGAAATGTGATTTTTTTTTCTGCATCACAAACAATAATATGACCGTCACTCCCCCACTGAAGGCTGCCCATTGGTTTTAAGTACTGCCCGCAATGGCCTAACACAGCCAGAAGTATTAAAGGGACACCTTGGAAGAACCAATATAGCAAAATCTCTGCCGGTTGACAAATCTGTATTGTCATATGATTTATGTTGTCATATATACATGATTAGTTTAAGTTTGATTAGGATATTCATGATTATGTTTAGTCACCAGAAGAGCAGTTGAAGGTTTGGGAAAGACGACTGTCATGGTTAAATTGTGGAAAAGTCAACATTGACATGTCCGACCACCTCCACTGACCTCCCTACTCCACACCCACAGCCTGAGCCTTACGGTGTGTCTGGTGGTGTATCTTTTATTTGTGTTGGGCTCTTAGCAGTAAGCACGTAAGGTTGTCATATTCAAGTGCAGCCAAAAAACATCTGTTACCCCTGCTGGTAAAAACACAAAAAATATCAGCGAAACAACTCTAAAGTATATTACAGGGGTTCTCAAACTTATTAGTCAAAGGTCCGCATCTGCTTTTTCTTCTAGGTCAGAGGTCTGAAACGATTGGCAATAACAAAACAACATTTAACATGACCTCACTTATAACTTTTAAGCAACATACATTCAAGTTCAAGACAGTCAAGATGGTCAAAATACATTTGATCCTAGTGGGGGAAATGGCATTGTTTGCCTGCAATCAGTTGCTGTTCTGTGGAGACTACTGTTTGAAATGGCTGTGCTTGGTGTCATAGTGACATTTTACATTACCACCATAATTACCACAATCCCGACTGTTTCTGTGCAAATCACACACATGGGCTTTGTGCTGGATTGGGGCAAAATGAACGCATATTTGTCTGTCCACTCCTCTTTGAATACTCGGTTTTCTTGGTCAACTTTTCTTTTCTTGGTAAATTTAGCAATGGCATTCACATCACTGGCGACGGCTACTCTGTTTACAGGATGGTTACTCGTTGTCGCAATTAATTAACGTCCCATCTTTTTTGATTTGACCAAAAACAAAACTGAGGCAGACACAGCTCAGACGGTTAGTCCATATTTATTTCTGACTCAGACATATTCTTACAGCTACATTTGCACTAGTTGTAGAAATCGTGTACTAGAGAAAACGAGACACATTCTGTATCTGCGATTTAGGAGCTGATAGCAAATTCTCCGGTGGAATGTTACTGCGTGAACTCAACAGCAACAGCACTCTTTCCTGCAGTTAACGTCGCCATGACAACGATGTCAACGATAGGGAGATTTAAGGCAGATTAAAACCACATTCATCTGGGGACAGGATCGCTGTGAACGATCTCCAGCTACACTGTATATTCAACGTCACTAACAATTTATTGATCAATATTGTATGTATGTATTTCAAAATACAAAATGTTACACTTCATAACGTAGGCTATTGTATTCACAACACGAGGTTTGGGCTGGGTCCGGGTTGACTTGCCGTTCGGTCCGGACTTTGAGAAGTCCTGGTATATTATAAAGCTGAAGAACAGACGCACCACTTTAGAAACTTTTCCTGTGGACATTGAAACTGTGACAGAGCCGTGAATGAGCCTCCTGAGCACAGCAGGAACGCGACGTGCCATCCGACTGCGTTGCGTTACACTCCTACTGCATTGGAAATAAATATGTATGTTGCATAAAAGCAAACAGTAGGGCACGGATATAGTCGATCTTGCTTTGACCTCTAGGATTTTGCTCTCAATTGAAAATTTAAGAAACATCAAAGCGTTAGTGATATCCCTCGACTGGAAAGAACTTTACATAAAATATCTGCTGAATAATTGGCTGAAATCTAATGAAATGAAAGTAGACGTGTAGTTAATGAAATTTGAGGAATGCTTAAGACTAGATTTTCTCTGATCACAGGTTATTTTTCAGTCTCAAAATATCATTAATGCCCCAAAGCATGCCTCATATTCCTCTCTCTCTCTCTCTCTCTCTCTGTCTGTCTCTCTAACACACTGAATAACCAGAAGCTGAGTCTGAGGGCCACATTCTTGCCCTCTCCACACTCAACTGCCAACACAGCACGTGGCTTTGTGCTGGCTTCGCCGATGGCTCCTTTTAGGAGTTCTTAGTGGGTCACATGCACAATACACTTTGTGTTACCAAGCAGTGAACCTCCACTGAGGGGATCGGTGGTGTCACCTGAAGGAGAGGGAGACAGAGAGAAGGAGAGAAAGAGACCCATGTTGGTAGTTGACAACATACTGGGCTGGAGTTCGGACATGCAGGCCTACTGAACACACTCATACTCAGTACCTCCATGTGTCACGAACCTGCAGTCTGACCACTCAGAGTCACTCAAAGGAAATGACGGAGAATGTGACGGGAGAAGACTTTGAGAGGTCAAATTCTCCAAAATGAAATGAAAGAGGAATTGTAGGCTCTGCTGGCAGTGTTGCACTATGAAGTACACACGCACACACGTATAGATATACATACTGTACATACATAAATGCATGCACTCACGCAACATACACTCACACGTATCATTGCATACAGATACACTCACAAGTACACACATACATGCATACAGGCACACATATACACATGTATCCACACACACAGGCGCGTGCACACACATGGATATGTCCAACAGTGGTGAACAGCTGCATGGGTCGGTCTGGATCGAGACCAGCCACCTCTTGGCCACAAAGGGCTGCTTGTGCCCCCGGCTAGCTAGGAACATAAAACACAAGAGATAAGACCAGACACTGTTTGCCAGGACCAGCGGACGTCCCCAAACAGGAACTGCAAGTGCAAGTGTTTCACACACAAACACACACACACACACACACAAAAAGAGGGATGCAGGAAAGCACACACATGCATGTGGATTACACACACATACAGTAGATGTCTGAATGTGTATGTGTGGAGAACATTGCTAAATGACATGCAATGAGGTCAAATTGATTGATTTGTTAAAGCCCACCTCTGCTGAGCTACTTGCCCCACATTTCCAAGCTCATCTGACCACTTAAGCTCAACAGAAAGTCGACCTATATCCTTAACAGTACTTAAAGTGAGGTTTCCCTCTGCAACGGGTGAACTGAGGCTCTATTTGTTCGTAAGAATTTGCTGCTACTCCCGTTCACTTGCGGAGCCTGTTTGAAATATTTTAGATTGTTGATAACGTTGTTGATCACAGAGGGAGATTAAGAGATTCATTTCTTAAGAAGTGATTAATTATCACCATAACAAACATACGTTCTTCCATTGCAACCAAACAAGGACTGAGTTTTGTTTTTTCTTTTGGACCACTGTTCTTGGGCACAATTCTCCGTATATTAATTATTATTATTGTTATTATTGTTGTTGTTGTTGTTGTTGTTGATCCTTTGTGATTACACACCAAATGCAAAAATATGTTGTAAAAGAAGTTTAAAGCAAGACTACGTCACACAATTTCTTCCTCTTACAAATGAAAATAAATGAAATAAAATGCATCATTGCTCAATTCAGCTATAACCTCACTTGGTCTGGTATGACCAGTAGCTTTTGGTGTGTTAGAAAATGTTAGAAAACTTTGGATAATATTTGCGGTGTAACTGACATTACTCAGAACTGACAATCATTTTGCTGACTTTCTGACTCCTCTATACTTGTGCACTATTTATCACGTACTTACTTTTAGTATGTATCAGCATTTGTGTCGTAACTGCACTTGTGGCTGCAGTGGCTGCTGTTCAGGAAAAGTCACATAAGCTCACTTCAAGGGTTCTTTAAAATGCAGTGACAATCATGTATTTAAAGAAACCCTCACACAGCTTTCTTATAAGTAGCTGATAGAGGTGATACTTCAGAGGAAGAAAACTCCTGCTCTGAGATGTTCTGTGAAAAGAGCCAGATCTATTGTGTCCTGAATAGCGGCTAATGTGAGGCCAAAGAAACCTGCTTCAACAATGAAGCTGTGCTCTATTCTATTCTATGTGGCTCTATTTCTGCTGAGTCATGATTTGTCCAGTCACCACTTGCAGGCCCACACAGACACAGGGCCACACACCCCATGACACAGTAGAGTCTGTGTGGCTTGGATCAAGGTCCACTCGCAGAGGGGAGGAGGGAAAAACCCCGAAACGTGACTGATGTCTTTGTCCTTATCGCTGCCCTTCTTCTTCCCCTCTTTCTCCGTTTGTCTATCCATCACCAGCCCCGTCTCTCTTTCTCTGTCACCTCCCCATCTCTGTCCATCTGTCGCTATCACCACTCCCTTCTATTGCTCACATATCTGTCCTCGTTTTATGCAAAGCAGACTTGTTTCATATGAAATTGCACAAAATTAGCATCAATTCATAACCTCGTGGGAGTTCCAGCTAAGTGCAAGAACAAACTTGATGACCTTTTGGTGTGTTTTAAATATTTGTGTCCGTTGCATCAACAGGGTGTGCATCTTTGTAGAGCCAGATGTGTGAGGAAGATATCGATGGGGAGATATGGAGGCCAGACGCTTGAATGTTGCTGTATCACCCAGCAGTTTATTTTAATAATTTCCACTTTATTCATCAGCTGTCCATACTGACCAGTGGGCCCTGCAGCTGTGGCTCATTCATAACCTCCACTGGCTGCCACCACACACACACACACACACACACACACACACACACACACACACACACACACACACACACACACATACAGATATGCTCCCTAGCCAAAATGACTTAAATCTGCATCATGCAAAAGAGTCAAATGTGCACGTCCCTCAAAAAAAAACCAAAAAAAAAACCCAGCACACTCAAACACACTCTTGGGTGAAATGTTAGCTTGTATGGTTTAGAATGAGGCTCGGGGGATTTTGCAGAAGTGCAGTATGTATACAGAAGGTGGAAGCTTAAACATCTGTGTACGCAAATGAGAGAGAGAGAGACACACACACACTATGGTGTCTGAAACACCTGGGACTTGGTCCCTTTTGGGAACACGCTCAGTGTTTAATCCTCAGATCAGTCAGAATCAAAAAGGAGCTCACTGATATAAAAGGGAGGGAGATATGGATGGACACACATGTATGCACATACAGTCATGCATACACATAAATATGACTGTTTTGTTCTTAAAATACATTCTGAGGCAAGTATCCCGCAGTGTTTTCTTATCTAACAGGTTTTCAATCTTTGGTTCATTTAAGGTCAAAAGGTTTGAGACGTTATGAGTTGTGACAAACGTTTATTTTATAACCAAGCCTGGATTCTGAATGATTCAGCCATGGGACATGCAGAACATTCAAAAGAGACATCCATCCATGTAGGGTTATTTGCACACCAGTAAAAATCTATTGCATTGAGTGAGTGAGACTGAGAGTGTCACAATGATGAATGGACCAGAGGTTTGCTCACAGTGTGGCTCTGCTTTCAAATTCCACTCATTCATGATCGTGAAGGGAAGTTTGGACGAAGCTAACTTAAAAAGGGGAAGTTCAGAGAGACAAACCAAAATGGCCACAATCAGCTGATGCTACAGGGCCTGGTTCATGTAATAGATCTTACTTTCAATTACAGCAGCATAAATGTACAGAATAGCAATGGAACTATTAATCTAAAGATGTTAGTACCAACTTCCTCTCAGACAGTCCTGTTCCTGCACCAATACTCAATACAGTATATGTGCTGTCTACAGGTAATCAGAAATGAAAAGGCCTACGTTAAGAGATTTTATTTCTGTGTTGTGCCATATATTTGGCCCAAACCATATGGGATTAAAAGACACCCCTGTATCCAACATCAAAAATACAGGAAGACATCTTCTAGCATATATACAAAGTCAAAAGAAATGCACCGAATAGCAAAACAAATAAAGAAACTGCTTTACACCTAACCTGTTTGGTCTCGGTCCACTTCCAAGCGGACTCTGGTGCGGTTTGTTTGTGGTGTGAAAGCACAGCAAACCGTAGCAAGCCGTAGGATTTTATGATAGTAGATATGTGATTTTAGTATGAATTCAAAAGCTAAACTATTAGATCCCCCTGCTGATGGTGAACTGGTAAGAAAGCGATCTGTGTAAGTAATGTACATATTTATGCAAATCATTTGGTAACCATGGTAACGAGCAGGATTTTCCCTGATCAGTCAGAAAGTCCTACTCCATGTACTTGCAGCATGACAGTCACCTAAACTATCCAATGAATGAGCTTGCTGTCAGTCTGTATAACTTCATGGTTACAGCTTTGGTTCATTTGTAAAAAAAAACAGTGTGAACATGAACTGGACTTTTCATTGTTAGAAAATACCTCGCCAAAACCAGATTTATATTTATGTTCACATTTACCTGTGTTTGAATGGATGTTACTTTTACTCCTGTTGCCATTCGCCACTATTGTTGCTATGACGTCTGCTCAACGTTGGCCCCACCCACAGTTGTCTTTATACGCTGAGAAAGCCAGAGTCAAGCAAAGGGGTAATAGAACATGTCAACACAAGGTTAAAGGCACAGACTGATGAGGTATGATATCTTTCTTTATTGTTATTTTAACGTCAGAAAGATGCATGCTGTAGCTTTAATGATCGACCGACTCTCACTCCTACAGAGCACATATGCTTGTGTGTAAGTATATCATTGAATGAAAAGACAGTTTTCCATTTGTGTTACTCCAACAGTGATCAACTCTCTGGCACAAAGCAGCAGCATTCTCCAAGTGTTTTTCTGATTACAGCTAATTCCTACGTCACCTCCCCGTGCCTCAAAACATTCCACCACCGTTTTCTATTTTGGATCGAGGTATTTGCCTGTTTTTCTCTTCATTTAGCCACTTGAA
This sequence comes from Macquaria ambigua, assembly GCA_008360985.2. NCBI lineage: Eukaryota > Metazoa > Chordata > Actinopteri > Centrarchiformes > Percichthyidae > Macquaria > Macquaria ambigua. The sequence continues at coordinate 290,584 of VMKM01000278.1, read as the reverse complement.
AAAGGTCCTGTGATTGAGCTCCTTGTGAAGAACTCTCCTTCACTCCCAGAAGGATCTGACTAAACTTTAACTGTTGTCGGGCAAAATAAGTCCACATGACAAGAGGGGGACTGATTCCCATGTGATTGGTTGATAATTGCCATGTTTGGAATGATGGAGAGATTCTTTGAAATCTGTGTGGCCACTGTTCATGGGCAATTTACTGTACATGAAAGGGGAATGGCGGTATCACTGATTAACAGGAGCAAATATGTTAGAAGACTAACTCTACCTTTGGTGAACCCTGATACAGAAAAAAATACATCAACTAACCACCTAGAGGTAGGTTACTCACTCATTTCAAACACACACACCTTAGTGGTAGATTCAGCTTTCCTGAGAAAAGATAATAGCTGTGCAAGTAAAGTGAAAGTATGCACAAGTTAACACCCTTAACACTGATAAGATTTAAAAAATGTTTCCATTTCATTGCTTTCAATTTAGTCACAGTTTGACTTGTGTTAACTGCTATTGCAGTGACTCATAATCAAAAGGGTGGGCCGGCAGAGATCCTGTAAAAATGCAGTGCAGCTAACTGCCTGTTCAAATGTGTCAAACGGAGGTAAGCCGACATAATGATACATTGATAGCCTCTGATCAGCAGCAAACAGGATGTTTCTCTGGGTTTGCCGGAGAAGGATGTGAAACAAAAGGTGAAGTGTGAGGTGTGGCGAGCGGCAGACTGCAGGTTTGGAACAGCTGAGAGCTTTCGTTTTGACTCAGCATGTTGGTACACTACTTTTCTGCTACATCATGAGCTGAGCCACTAGTGGCAAAGACTGTAACATAGTTACGACTACAAACAATGAGGATGTGTCGTAACCCACGCCACTAATACCTCAATAAATCATAAGGTTTGCTTTGTATGTAAAATGATCTCTTTCAAAAAGGTGAAATGGGTTGGGGCAGTCTTTACATTCCTGTGAAATCAATTGCCCTTTCTTGATATTGATAAAATGATCTACTTCTTCCTGGATGGTCTCAAGATACTGATACTTTGTACTAAAAAATGTGTGAAAGAAGTGAAACAAATACATAAATGAATCCATAAAATGAAACAACATTTTAAGACTGAATATAATATGAGATGACTTTTAGAGTGCAGTTTAAGAGCCATATGTCTGTCTCTGCTCTTACTTGCCCTGCATGTACACTCAGTTGCCAGTTTATTAGGTACACCCATAGCTAAAACTAATGCAGTCTAATACAACAGTCCCGCAATAAATCCTACCTTCATGAAGTGTATAATGTTCAGGTTTTGTTGAAACTGTTTTAGAGAGACGTTGATTCAACTTTAGGGTCATTTTGGAGGATGTATTTTGTGGTGCTGTTAAACTGTATAACATTACACAGAGAGATGTTTCTATTATTTTGTCCACCCATTTATATCAGTGAGGGTAGGCTGAATAACAGAAACACCTCTCTGAACATTACAACCTTCATAATGGTAGGATTCATTGCAGGACTGTTGTATTAGACTGCATTAGTTTTTGTTAGGTGTGCCTAAAAAACTGGCAACTGAGTGTATGTGTGTAAATTCACTCTATGTCCTGGTTGCCTCTACAGCGCCCAGCAGCAGCAGGCTCTAACTAGTGCTTTCCTCTGCTGCAGTCAGCCAGCCTGACTAGCGCCCTCTATGAGTAGCAGGCACTAAATGTTTCTGGAGAACAGAAACCAACAGAGCAGGGCAGGCAGCTGGACAGGGACAAGTGCAACACGGCCACCGGCAGCACTCATGGCAGAGACAGTGGTGCATCCCCCAGGAAACAGCTGCTCTGCTATCAGTCACACTTACACCGCAGACACGGGATGGAGTAAGTTAAGTTTCTGGAATCATTCTTTATGTGCCTTAAGAATGTGTTTTACATTATTAAATAACCAAGATGAGTGAATTCATTTTGTTGAGATTTACGCATGTGCAAAATGTGAAAACTCAGTGATTTCCGAGCCAAGTTCATGACTGCATTTCATCTGAATTAAAGCTTATGTCACACACAGCTCACACAGCCCACACTTATATTGTTATGTGGCTTCTTTTTGTTTGTGTGTGTGTGTGTGTGTGTGTTTGCCAGCTATAAACACGTTAACCACAGATCAACCAGCCAACAAAACAACAGCACACAGCAGAGTCCAGGATGTGTTAATTCAGACCAGTGGTAGATGAGGTTGAGACCAAGTTGAGGTGTTAAAGTGTGAAAAATACCAAATTCAAAACAGGAAAAAAGCTAAGAGAAACCTGAGAATTTCTCATTGTGCGGACACTGAGGCAGAGAGAATTTGAATATGGAAATTAAAATCTAGGACATAAACTATACAAACTAAACTAACAAATACAAACTTTACATACAGCACCTAGTGAACATTGAGCATCACCATCAGTTTAATCATGGGAAAAATAGCTCTGTCTTTTCCAAACACAAAGCATTCCCACAACCTTACACTTTAAGAACTAGAGCATGTCATTTAAACTGTAGCGTTGGTTTCTTTCTTTCTTTCTGTTCTCTGACTTTAAATTACTGTACATACTTTCATGTCCTGGTTACTGTTAGGTCGCACCTTGTGTTTTCACTTTCTAGGCATTTAAGAGCAAAACCCCATTCTCCCTAAACTTTATGGTTTAAATTAAAGGACACCATCTTCTGTTTACATAGCTTGAATACAACCCTCAATTCTGCAAACTCTCAATTTTATAAAAAGAAACCTACAGAGTATCAAAGGCTCCTGCTACCTATCAACTAAAGCATAACAAAGTAGGTGGGGAAATTTACAACATGATTTATTCTGTATGAAATTACTCAAAATGAAACCTGATTTTCATTCATTTGAAATTGTTTATGCATGATGGACTGGGACACATGTACAGGGAACTTATGAGACTAAGGTTCTTGAGGACTAATAGCAATGCTTACGAAGAAAAAGATACAAGGCCGAAAAGAGTCAACAATTCAACCATTTTAAAACTTAGCTTTAAGGTGTGGTCGCTGGCAGTTGCTTCAAACCTAAGACGTGTTTAAGATGTGTTAAAATTACCACCACGTAAAGGACAACAAGCAACACATGTTTAAAAGACACAGGACATGCGCTATCTCAAACTTTAGTCAAGCATGTGTTGAAAATGAACCACCCTTCATAAAAAAAAACTTAAAAAAAGAAATTCATAATTAGGTCCTCCAAAGCACGAGACTGGAGCTTAACAATTAGAGCCAGAGTTGACACAGGCCACGGTGGCCTAATCTTATCAGCTGGGGTGGAGAGAGGAGAAGAGAGGAGGGACGGCTGGTGTTATTTCCGTTGGCACTCTTTCACATCAGTGTTTGCAGTGGCATGACCACTCCACATTAACCATGGCAGGGAAAGTTGGGCACTTATCAGTGTGAATAAAGTGCTTTAAACAAGGAACGTGACTACTTAAAAATGGAAAATAAACACCGGTTGAGATATAAGTCATCAATGCTTGTATTATTTGAGATATTATCTGTGAGTAATACACGTCCGTATCAAGAATCAGTGAAACCTTCCAGTCTCATAAAAGAGCGGTGCGGACATTTTAAAAAAAGCAAGAACAGCTAGTCGTCAGTTAACGTGTATGGATGACACGCCTGTTCCTGGTGTTTCTTTACTCGAGAGCTCTTGGGAATGTGGGGTCCCGGCAGGGCCACAGTTAATATCACGAGGGCAGGTGGGGAGAAGGGTGAAGCACAGTGGGGTTTCATATCATATGTCTTTAATGTCTGTCTGTCGGACATTCCTGCTTCCCAAAGCCCGGTGTTCCCATCCATCTTCATGCACACACTGTCTGCCACCTACCTACAACATGCACAATACCACATTTCTTTCCCCTGTCTTTTTTTTTTTTTTCTTATCCATACACACACACACACACACACACACACACACACACACACACACACACACGCATGCATAGACACAAACACTCACAGTCATGTCCTCTCTTTCCCAGTTGGGACAGTATGGCATTGAAAAATAATACTAATGGCCAAAGTGCAGTGCCTCAACAGTATCATTGGCCAGGCCGGATATTGAATCGCTGAGTTCTAATACGTGATAGGCAGACTGGGATGTCTTCCTCCCTCGCCCCCCCAAACACTCCATTCACAGATTATGTGGGAAACAAATGTGCGTAACAATCCATACACGTACAAAATCAATGTATCATATCCATGTTTACACTTAAAGAGTCCAACTAAACTACTGTTTCATTAAGCCGCCCCCTCCCTCCTGTCTTTCCTTCCCTAAGCCTCTGTTCACCCCAGTACGGCCTCATAAAGGCCCACACCTCACTTCTGGGCTTCCTGGCTACTGATTGCAGCGTCTGACTCACAAAAGGCAAAAAACAAGCTGCTGGTTTCCGTACCAGGTACCATCTGGGTCTGGTTACCCAGAAGTGGAGGCAGCAGAGGAGGAGGGGGCAGAGGACGATGGCAGGGCAGAATGTGTCCCCCTCTAAAATTAACTCCTAAACTACTAAAGGACATGGATGTATGTACTGATGATGATTTAATACAATCTGAAACACACTCACAACGACACATACACAATGTCTGGATGTCTTAATGTGTCCTGTTTGTGTTTCTGAAGTTTGAATTGCAGGTTAGCTTAGCAAAAACGTGGACTTTGTTGTTTCCTTCACACACAAGTTTCTCCACCCTTGGCTTATCAACTTGTTCAACATCAGTTGGGTGAACAGTTGGCACAGGTATTTGCATGTCCTGAGGTATTTTGGAATGTGATGAATCATACCATAAAGCAGAGGTTCCCAACATTTTTGACCTCCTAAAACAAAGCCCAGTCTAGTTGAGACGCCCTGTCACAGATTACATATGTCAATACAGGGAGGCCAGTTCAACCAAAGTTTCAAATTGTCTAATTCAAATACTTTTTAGGGGCCTACTAAACACACTCAGCTTTTTGTAAAGATTTACTAATGGTTCGATTACATTATTCTCTACCTTATCCAATCAACGCACATATATAATCATACTATAAGTGCCATTCTCACTGCCTGACATGTGAAAACATTTATGCTGCCGAACATATGAATAGCACTATAAACTCTCGGCCACATAACAACATCCTCATAGTGTCTGTACATCTCAGCACACGCTCTATTTGTACCTATGTGGTAACAAAAAACTAAAGTGAAACATTTGCAAGTACACCCATTGCATCTTTACCGTCACTTTAAATAAACCAAATAATACATTTAATAAATAAATAATACTTATATGATTTTCTTGAAGTGGCTGATCTTTATTGCATTGAAAAAATGTGTATGTGTGTGTAACAGTGACAGAAAGTGAGCTAGACTGATAGAAAGCAACAGGCAGCAGCAGTGGTGGTGGTGCTTTCCTATGCCTGCACACTGTCCACTGTCCTGTCTGTGTGTCCGCTGCACCACCTTTATCTCCCAGTCATGCTGCTGGGTGACATTACTGTATGAAGGATGTCCTGGACAGAGCCGATAACACGTTCCTCATCAATGAGGTCATTTCCTCTACCCACAATGCATCTGGGCCAGCTGGTGAACTAGTTTGTGGGTTAGCAGTGGGGTCAACCTGCAAACCCTCAGAAAAGATGTGTCATGTAAAGATATCATACCTGTGTAATAGCGAGTGGCTAATATCCTTTTTTCAAGTTTAGTTACTTAGTCACTCACTATTTCAACTTACAAGAAAGGACATGACAGTGAGGCACTGAAGCAATGAATCTCATTACATGGTGAGGTAATAAAAGCACTAATCAACAACACAAATCCATTTAACAGTAAAAGCTGTAATGATGGGACCAAAAAATTACATCAGATAGCACAATAACCACAGGAAATGAATCCGTCAAGATCCTGTTTTGAGATTTATATTGTAGCAGAAACTTATAACATGGATACTACTGCAAAACAATTAAGATAATATCGCTGTAGTGACTAATAATGTTGCTACTGCCTTCAGCAAACTCTGAAGCCTTTTACATAATGGGATGGGAGCACAGAGGCAAAATATTTGAAGGATGCTGCCAGTCATGGAACATTAACTCATAAAGAACAAGAGAGAAATTGAAGAAATAGGAACTGATTTTTATGTTCATTTGACAAAGAATGTGGCATTCACTCTGTAAAGGGCAAGCAACGCGACTACACTAAATTCTTTGGACATAAGTGAATAACCCCCCACTGTTTTCTGCAGCAGAGACGCAAGGGAATAGAAATTACAAATCATGGATCACAGAGATTTACATATATAATACAGAGCATGTTCTATGTTGAAATGCACAATATGCTATATGGTGTATATTATATACCCAGCACAGCCGGCACTGTGGAACGCTCAAGCTTCTTGGCCATGGCTTAAACTACTCCCCCAATAAAATTGTGTCCTGACTCTCAATTTATGCTTTTATGCAATTTTTAAGTCCCCCTCCACTCAAAAGTGTGTTTTGCTAATTACTTCACTTGGATGTGTCACAGTTTCACTGTGCAGAACTTCATGTGCAGAGTTTGACACGAGAAGGCAGTTTTCAAATTGATCTGCTGAAGAGGGAAAGTTTCTCTGGGCTTAAAGCTAAGTTTGAGGCGCATACCTACAAGCATGATTTTGTGACATCACAACTAGTTTGGAAGCCAGTTGTGATCCAGTATGCGACTTACACAAGTGTGATGTGGAAACGTGAAGCCTCCAACCCACATACACTGGGAATGGACATTTTAAATGAAGTAGCAGACATCTTGTGTTCAGCAGTTAAACTTTTGAAATGAACAATATTTGCATATTCATAGAGTCTGGATCTTTCAATCAGGGAGAGGGAACAAATGTATTAAAAAATGTTTAAAGAGATTTTAATTACATAATTGATTTTTTCAAGCTATTATTCTAAGCAGAGTGTATTTATATGTCTTAAAACATTACCAATTACATTACCAATTTGAACAGGAAATACATTTAAATGCTAACAAATAAAATAATGTGCAGAGTACAGCATGTGGTGCAGGTGAGGACTACAAACTGTGCAGAGCTAATTGGGTTGACTATAAAGACTGTAGGATTGAACAGAGGGACAGGGGAGGGTGTGTCTTTATACAAGAGGCCAAGCATGGCCAGATCGCTTCTCAGCAAAAGTTTGGAGAGGAACTGCTGCTGTTGGCTCTGAAAGGAGAAGCCCAGTCAGGGTGGCCGAGGATGATTCCTCTTTTGTTCCATCTCTGTCACCTAATCAATTTTCTTTGGCAAGTCCTAAATAAAGTCATATAGTGGTACTAATGTTTTAATATAACGCCATGTGTCTGTGGCACAGTTATGGCCCCAGACCTCCTGATCCCCCCTTCTGTATCTTGATTCATTAGCAGGCTAAGGGGGCGGCATTTGTGCTGCGGCTGGGCACAAATGAAGGGAGAGAAGATGAGCAAAGAAACAACAGAGAACAAGGGAGGGACACAGGGAGGGATGAAACAAGTAGAATAGAGAAGTGAGCAGAGAAAGAAAGAAAGACATAAAGAAACAAAGAAGGAAACAGACAGACACGGTGGTCCCTCCAGTTTACCCACCATGCAGAAGAAAAGCATCATCGTCAAAAGATTTAGACTTCAGGGAAGATGGAGTCTGAGAAGAAGAAAAGGAAGAAGAATAGAAAGAGTGTAGAAGAAGGAGGAGTTAAGGAAGAGGTAGATTAAGCAAAGGAAGATGACGAAAAAGAAGGGGTGAAAAAGCAGCCCGTCTGTACGGGACTGCTGGGCTCAGCAAGTTAGTGATTACTGATTAGCCAGCTCAGTCCTGTAGGGAGGCATGTCTGTCCTTGGCTTGGGAAAACAACATAAAAGGGAGCCGGCTGTTTTGTGACGGGACTTGAAAGCTTGGTAGCTATCGGGAGACATTAGCCTTATCAATGGCCGGTCACTAGAGCCGGGCTATATGAAGCAACAAGGGCACTGCTTTTCCAGAAGGAGATAACCAACGCATACCTCAGCCCACATTTGAATGCACCGGGGCAACAGGCAGGCAGAGACGCACAATATGACAGAAAGAGAGACACAGGCATGAAACAAAACAAAACATGTGAGGCTGGAGAGTGCTGCTTTGCCAACTGAGGTAATAATGCCAACCAGCCAGTCAGACAGCCAGTCACTCAGAGTGTCCTGCCCGGTGCCCAGATGGGTGTGGCAACCTGGCATGTGGAGTGCTATACTGTATGTTGGCCTGCCTGATGCTCCTTAAACCACATCACCCTGTCTGCTACTGTCCTTTACTGGTTTTCTACGTATGTTGGATGGAAGTGAGAGGTTAACAAGTGCAACGGCACCTTTCAATCATTGAAAAGAACACCTTGACACATGGTGTGTGTGTCTGTTTGGCTGGTTTGTGTGAGAGTTTTCCATTGGGTCAAGTCCACTAGTCCAATCTGCTGAACCTGGGTCAGTGAAAAAAGCAGCTTTGAAGGGGACAGGAGGACTACGGTGAACTGTGACAATATGAGAAAACATCGAAAGACTTTCTGGAAAGATCCCTGTTTTTCCTGCATCACCACTGTACATAACACATTGGACCAGTCCACACGCAAACTGATGCACAAAGAGACCAACACACACACACACACACACACACACACACACACACACACACACACACACACAAACACACACACACACACTTTTTACTACTCCACTACCCCAGCCCTCCCAGTATGTTTGTGCTGATTGATTTTTGTGGGGTAAGGCTATTTGGAACAGCTGCTGATAGACCGGCAATTCATCTGAAGTTCAAAGAGTGCTTGGGTCGGTCAGTGCCGTTCCTGTTTGTACTTTACCGAATGACAACGTCATCAGGCGCCCTGCCTTGTCGACAGCGTGGGTGGCAGGGCTGTTAGTCCCTCTGTCAGTCAGTCAGTCAGTCAATTTTCTATCTGCTATCACAGTTACCTAATCAATGCAGCAGAGCCACAGAATGTCAGTTTAATCCTTACATGTGGAGTTTTTAGTCTGGACTCTAATTTGGCCTGTAGTCAATGTAGCACACTTAATATCATCGGGGGTTCCAACTTTGGGAGTCCCTTCAAATTAACATAATTAACCTGGACAATGAAGAATCACACACTACATCCTAAAAAAAAGTGAAAGAAAATATTTATTGTCCTAATTACCATGAGTCCATGAGTAAGTGAAGCAGTGAGTAAGATCAAAGCGACGGTGAATGAAAGTTAACGAAAGTTACCTGGGCATAGTACACCTGTCATTAACTAAATGCTAGCCTAATCCTGCTTGTGCCTGCTATGTTCGCGATATTTGCAATGCACAAACATCTGGAACACAGTTCAAAGCAACACACTCCGCACTCTGGCGCCACTTTTCTGCATTCGCCCCTGTCTCTCATTCTCTCGCACTCTCCCTTGTTTTCTCTGTCGTCTCTGTCCCAGTTCTAACACCATGGCCTGCTTCAGATCTTGTTTTCCTCTCTCTCAGCTGACTGGCTGGCACACCTTTCAGAGGACAAAGTTCCTGAGTGAGAAAACAGAAGAAAACACACGCGTGCAGTGCGCGCACACCGGAGCAAAAGTGAACGCGTGTAATCATATGCAAACACGGGCATGCAAACTGGGATGCAGACACATCTTACACACAAACCAATACACAGATGAATAAACACACAGAGAGGCAAACCTGCTGCATACACACACAAGCACACACTTCCAAAGTCCTCCAGCGTCATGCCTTCCCACCCTACACTTGATAAACCCTTGTGTGAGCCTGACAAAGCAGGAGAGGGCACTCAGCAGCCTTTGAACACTGGAGCAGGTTGCATAAGACAGCTCAGTGTACCAGTGAACTGTATTCACACACTGAACTGTAGAGTACTGTACCCAGTAGTGTATGACTCAGACAAAACTTTGAAGGAATTACATCTAAATGGGTTTGCAATTTCACTTCTAATACATTGTTTTGAAATTATACATTACGATCATTAATATGGCTATCGGTGGCATTTACACTATCAAGGTAATTGTAGTTCTACAGCTCAGCTGTTCACATACAAATCTGTTCCATCTGATGCTACATTATATAATCAAGCCAGCTTGATTTGAAGTGTCTGAAGCTCAAAGCTGATAGGATGGCTGAAACAGACTGTGTGTGTGTGTGTCAAATCCAAACATGATTTGGATTTGAAAATTATTCACATTCCATTGCATCATCCAGTACAAAAGAGAAACAAATGTATCAGCATCATGTGGTACTGTTTCCGCTGAACAATAATAGATGATTGTTGCACAAGTAAATGTCAAAATCAAGGAAAGACCAATGTGAACGGCATGAGTTACACTGGCACTGCACGATCAGATGCCCTCAACAAGGTGAAGTAAATACTAAGAAAGTGTTATTCTATGTTTTGACTCAGTACGAGTTTCTGATCAGGAAGGTGGCTTAGAAGTTAGTCGGCACGTAGTAGTTTACATGTTTCATCTCAAAGTCCAGTCAGGTGGACTGGAAACTCCAAAGTTTCAGACATGTGATGTTAGGGTATGCTGCATCCCCAATCCCTGGCAAGGATTATGTGGGAAGAGAAACTAGATGAATGAAAGAATGACATTGTCTTAATGTTAAAAATGCAGAATGTCAGCTATAATTTGAGGGTATTATCAGCCATATCAGGTGAACAACAAAAGATCTACACTGGTGTGTTAAAAGCATTTGGACACGTTTGAATGTTTTTTTTTTCTTTTAGAGAAAGGTGTCTTTCTGAGGCAAAAATGTTGCATGTTATGTACTGTGTGTGCAATGCCATCCATATTATAAACACTATAAGCTCTTCACATTTTAATTACATCTCTTATGCATGTGTGTCTATGACAACACATGAATCTGTAGGCATACAGAGTACATGGCTTAAGAAAGGACTACGTACAAAACCAAGCGGTGAGGAGATAACTGATCACTGAACGGTTTGAAAAACCTTCGAGTTATCTCAAGCAGAAAGAATGGCCACTTTGAACACTTCAGCCTTCTCTACACTGGACAACTGGACAAAGACCACGCAGTTTACTAAGTTCTGTGAAAAATATTTAGTAATTAATACGAGAGAGTCTAATTTGGAGCTTGACCCATACTAGAGACTAAAAGTCATAATGTCTTGGGCTCTGATGCTTCAATTTTGACCATTCTTTTTTTAATATGTCTCTTGTGAGACACCCAACTTTACTGATGTGCAATACTAAATCACTGGAGTAACCCCTTTAAGTAGCCAAATCTTTAACTCTAAAATGGCAAAAATAGAGCTTTAAGCAATACATTTTTAATTGCAATAAACTGGCTCTGAAGAACATCATGTGGTAGAGCAGACTCGTGTAATCATTTTTGCTAAATTTGACTGAAATTGTTGTCATCCACTTTCTTCAAGTATAGTCATGTTACCTTTTGCAGGGAATAGCCAAATCTAACTGCTATCTCAACACAACCTGTAAAACACCAAAGAACATTTTTTATTTGTATTATTTTAAAGCATTTTAATAGTCACGCTTTACTGGAAGCATTTTGGCTGTCATACAGATGATGCAGGGCTAAGTTCCTAGTGTCTACATCCATAAGGAATGAATGGAGAAGCTGTTGAAGTTCAAAGCAGCAGTTTCCATCCCTGAAGAGGAAACCAGAGCGCTCTGTTTGTCATTGATGTCATCGCCAGCAAACCACACTTCAAACTGGTAATAAGGCAGCAGGGGTATTCACTCCAAAACACAGAGGGCCTTATTTGTTCAAGCCGCACACCCCGTGTGTGCCTCCGTGCTTCTACCGACACTGTGCGCTAATGGTTCCCACATCAGACTCTCTCAGTGGCCTCAGTCACATATGACTGCCATGCGTCGCCATCTCCACCTCCATCCACCTCACCTCACCTCCAACAGGCTCGGTCAATTAGTACATAGCATGTAGAGCCCAAAGCAGGCTTCTGAAGGGGCCTCCCAGTGGGGGATGTGAACAGACTGGCTGAGGAAGCAGAGCTGTATTTACTGAAAAGCACATTTGGGATGCACTGATAGTAATCTGACTTTAATTTAAACTGGTAAAATGGGGATGTGAGTGTATGCATGTGTGTATGGATGTGTGTATAAAGCTAGGGGTTTGTGGGAGCCCTGCACAGAGTAATTGAGACCGTATTTTCAAACAGCCCAGACCAGATCTTGACTCAATCACGTCTGGCCCCATGGATGGGGTAGACCAGGGTCTACATCATTGTTTGACAACGTGTATGCTGCAGATTGATTTTCTGGTTCCAGTGGAAGGGGGCAAACGGATGTGAAAGGGAGGTACAAGATAATGCATTGTGAGGAAGGAAGTACAGAAAAGCGTAGCATTTGGACCATGTGCTGCACTCTGCTCTGAGATTTTTCTTCTCCTTTCTCCTTTCATTTCCACTTTATTAAATCAAATGTTAGTTATGATGTTGTCTTGTAGTTCTAGACTAAAAGATGAAAGGTGAAATTAATTAAAATATTGAACTGCTTAATTCCAAATCTGTCAAATTGTACAATCAGCACATTAATGTCCAACAATGGTTACAGAAACCACCCCAGTAAATGTGATGCAGAGGTGATGAGCCTTATACTCCCATCCAGGGGGTGGACAGAGGGAGCTAGGAGGTGTGTGAGTGAGGCAAAGAGAGTGAGTAATCAATGGTGGTCTGGTAAAACTGGGACTGCAGTCTGCTGCCTTCATCTCCTCTAGAAAAGAAACAACTAATCATACTTGGCACAATGAAACCTCTAATAACTTATAACTTTTTTATGATTATTTAGTGTTAATGTGAAACAGCCGCTCAGTTTCTTTGTCTTCCTCTGGCTTGACGTGCGTTTTGTTTCCTATGGGGAACTTGCGAAATGACATGATTACCTTCTTTGTCTTTCTGGCTTTGCTTAAAAAAAACAAAGACCATTCTAGTTTAGTTAGTGTTTTGCTGGCTGAGTTTTACAGGACAGTCTCCTAAACAACACGAGACACAGCTATGGAAACCGCAACGCTGAAATGCTGAAAGAAGGTACTTGCAATACTGCTGCAAGCTGTTCATATATTCCATGTTTACACCAAGCAATACTTTTGTGACTTCTGAGGAATAGTAATGTGGTGTCTATGTGTTGCTACATGTTAAATTACTGTCCATTGTATGTTTTATTCTCATCTTTAGTAGAAGTAGCTTTTTGCTACCTTGAAGTCTAATTTTTATAGCAATTATATGTTGACCTCTATCAAAATCACAAAGTCAGATAATACATTCAGCCCATGGACAATGATGTTGCTCACATACAGTAAATGGTGCTACAGCTACAGCCTGTAGCTTTAAGATTACTGACTGATGCAACTGTGGAAACTCTGAAGCAAAAAGTGGAACTGAAATTTCAATACTCCGGACATTTTGCGTAAAGATATATAAATTCTGTACAGCTGATGAACGTTGATACAAATTTTTTCCCCCTTTTTCAATAAAGCCCACATTGGTTGGTTTCAGTATAACGTGAAGACAGACAGTGTTTTAAGCTGTCCTTTACAACATTAAACATTTGGGAGGACCAGTTGTGCTGTGAAATTTGTTTTCCACATGTGAAATTGAAGCTAGCAAGCTAGGCTAACAAGCTTACATTTGGAAAGTGATAAGCAATTAGGCTTTTATTAATGAACACGGTACATCGGATTACTATAACGCAAATGAATAGTGGACGGATGTTTATCAAACTTGAATTTGAACCATCAATGAACTGTAAAATCACTACAGACTGCAACTAAACTTTTCTTTGTCTTGTTAAGACATTTAAGTATGCGTTTGGCTGCATTTACCTCAGCATTAACATCCATATCAACACCATCTCCACCTCCAGCTGCTCCGCTCTGCTGGACCTGTTCTGCCCGTCTCTTTCTCTCTCTCTCTCTCCCTCCACTGGTTGCCATGCTGTGTGAATGTTGTGTATATTTTGTGCGTCTTTGATTTGTCTAATTATATCACTTCTCCTTTTTGTTTCCCGCGAATGTGTTTATTGCCTCCTAATTTATCACTAATGAAATATATTCTTAAGATTATAATATCATAATTTTATGAGTAATATTTTGGGTAATAGTAACAGTTTTTCTCAGGTGGAGTTGAACCACTGTGCCTATGAGCTCGCCTTCACTCGCAGAGTGAGATTGCGGTTGCAAACTCAATGAAAACCGTAGCGCACATTTACACAATGCCATTTTCTTGGTGAATCTGGCCCTCAGTGTTGTGTTCGTCCCGTATCATAAAAAGGAAGGGGTCCAGCTAGGGTTAGCTGTCTCTCTTTCACAAGTCATACAAAGAAAACTTACATTTCTTCTTTTTGGCAAACAGAAACACAAAGACTAGTTACCTCTGCTAAGGAGGTTATGTTTTCAGCCAGTTTGTCTGTGTTGGTTTTGTTCGAAAGTTGGCATCTCAAAAACATGTCAACAGATTTTAAGAAATTGCAGACAGGCAAGCTGTCGGCCAAGTGATTTGTTTTTGGCCTGGATCTGGATCAATGTGTGGATTCAGCAATTTCTTAACATTGTGAGATTTTGCATTTTCTACAACTGTACTTGGGTGAAAACAATCAAATACTTGTCTATGCGTATTCCTATGCAGATCTGGATCCAAATTCATTAAAACGATGTATTATTATAATAAATTTAGGAGATTGTTCTGTCTCTGTGGAATTACAGTATGCACGCTCTCTCTCTCAGTAATTTCTAGTTGCATCTGTTTTTGTTTTGTTTTGTTTTTTCTGATGCCATCGCCACAGCAGAGCAATGGTGGGTTTTTTAAAGGAAGCGAAGTGCTCAACAGCTCACACTTTCCAGTGAGTTTCTGGAATGTTCGATGTAAGCACAAAATTAATAGCGTGCAACAATGAAAATATGTCTTACCCATTTATCAGCTCAATGCTGCTGATATATTTGAGCAATGTCTTTTCTTTATAACAAGACACATTTTCAAACAATTAGTTGAACTGACAGCACTTTTAGCATGTTGTATTTTAATGGTACCAGATTTGGTGCAATTATAACGACACAATTAAGTCATTTTTCCTCTGGGTTCTTAGCACTCACCACTTATTTATTATCTGATGTCAAACACATGATCAAAACCAACAAACAACATGGTGTGAGTTTCACATCTTTAGGGATCATCCCACACTAGCTGGGAAACTGAATGTGTGTGGGTGGGTGTTTCATACTTCCAGTTTAACTGCTATACTACCTGTAGGCCTAGGAGTTTTTGTTCTCTCCTGTCTTTGATCTCTGCTCCATTGTGGCAGAATGATTGACCTCAGTCAGACCTGATAAAACATTCCCCACCTACAATTATTCTTGCAATTCACATGAAGAACACATTATTCACAAGAGGATGAACTCGAGAGTCATATAAAGGCTCCATTAAATCCAGGCATTGTATCACATTTCGGCTGCTGGGTTAGAAATTGCAATTCCCTTTGCGGTGCAGGAATGCACCACAGATGCAAGTACTCAGCAGGATAATGTATACAATATGAAACCAGGAGAAACAAATTTATTATACGGACCTGGTTACCGGTTTTACAGGAAGTTAATTAAAAAAAAACAAAAAAAAAAAACAACAACAACCTACAAGCAGTAACAAAGATAAGATGTGAATGTATGAATGCATGACCTAGCGTTTTCATAATGTCAAGCAACATATGAAAACAGTTTTCCTCAACCGTGACGTCAGATTATTATACGACAAAACACCATAACATCCTGAATGTGCTGTATACTTTCTTCCTTACTCAAGACGTGGGTAGCAGTACTAAAGGCGGTACAGATCTAACGTGGTGGCCTGGGGCAGATTAGATCCAATTCCACTTTGTTGCCGAGGCCTGCATTTATTTTCTGACATTTACCATACAGTAAAGTCAGACATAGCCCTTGTGGAGGAGGCCCCTCAATCGGAGTCTCCTAAACCTATCAGCGGATGAAGAAAGGAAAAGGGGCGACTTTAGACGGCAAGAAAGAGCCCGAGAGCATCTGACATCCATTGCCGAGCTCAGCTTGTGTGTTCTACTTAGCCACTGGTATTTTGAGGAGATGCACGGCACCGTTACCAGAGCCCCGCACTCAAACACTCATGATGTCATTGAGGTTCTATCATTACAGGCTGCAGATGATGCTGTGTTGGGCCGGGTTAGTTCCCACGCTTGTTTATGCAAATATTACTTTGAAAGCAATAACGCAAAGAGGCTTTCTGTCTGACACTTAAGTTGTGCAGGGAAGGAGAAAAGAGAAATCCAAAGGGGGAGATTCGGAGAGAAAAAGTGAACCACTAGACAAGACTTCCTGATTTCTTTTTTTAAATTCCCTCTCATGTTACAATCTGTTTTGCAGCATCCGTCTGAGAGCTTCTTCAGTCCTCTGAGGAGTTTCATAGGCAAACA
The DNA here is from genome assembly GCA_008360985.2 of Macquaria ambigua. NCBI lineage: Eukaryota > Metazoa > Chordata > Actinopteri > Centrarchiformes > Percichthyidae > Macquaria > Macquaria ambigua. Next base: position 274,117 of record VMKM01000278.1, on the reverse strand, counting down.
GAAAGCAATAAACTAGTTCCTGAAGCTCCTGCTGAACAAGTGGTGACAGCTCAGATTTCCTTTCACTTAAAAATGTTTCTGCTGTAATTGTAGTACTTTCTGACGAACAGCTATCATCATCTGTTTTGATCACAATACACAAGATATGCATAGTGAACACAGCAATGTTTTTTCCCCCAGCTGGCTATTACAGGTTTACAGTATAAGTGGGTGTTAACTTCCAGATAAGCTCAACTGTACTGTGCCGCATTTATAATCTGGACAAGCAGCTTTCTTGAAACATCTGAGCACTTGGAATGAATTCTTCACTTAAGATAAGGAGTACAGGTAATCTGGTCCAAATAGGCCATCTGCTGTTCCCACAGCCAACAACAGAGGCTAATAACATGCTGCATCCAATCAGATTGTACCAGAGTCAGCCGAGATAAAGGCAAAGCAATAAAATGAAACAATCTGGTGCTTTGACACTACAAGCTAGAGAGCTTGCTATTTCGCTGCTGGGCTGGGGGCAGGAATGTGCTCTTTGAACCAGCTTTATTTAACAGCGGAGCAGCATGCGCACAGCACGCCCTGAGTCTCCGAACTGGCCCAGGGACCGTTTGCTCCTGGCGTGGGCACGTCAGACGTGGGGCCACCGGGTCAGGGAGCTGGCATCCTCACCCCTGGCACAAGTTCCTCCCCTCGGGGGCGTAGGGGCTGACACCGGGCTCATGGGGAGCACCAGACAGACAGGGGCCTACCAAACAGCTTGTGACCATAACCAACAGTGGCAGAGAACAATGAATGCAATTATTTACAAGAACACAGTCCAAGTCTCTTTTAGTCTCTCCCTATTACGCCTGTTTACTCCCACTCTCCTTTTGCGGGGCAGCATGGAGGGGCTGTGACCCTGTCGGTACAGTCGTCAGCAGGATGTTTTCATAGTGCCCAGGGCTACCCTGCTATTCATGCTCTATCGCCATCAGGCCTGATCAGTGTCCAGCTGCAGCCTCTTTCCTACCAACTGCATGTTTTTGATGTTTTGAGGGGTCAAAGAGAGTGATATCAAACTGAGTTGAGTAGATCTTTTCTTTGTGCAAGAGCAAAAATCTATAAAACTGCATGAACTTGAACAGGGTTTTCTTTAGGTACGGTGTTGAGGTAATGCGGAAAAGATCCACCAAGGGTTCAAACAATAATACAGTGGTGAATCATTACTTTCATGCACCATTAGGAAGGAATTTCTCTTTCTATTGGTTTTAACTGCTGAGAACCTGGTACAGACCAACGAGTTTCTGTCAGCACATGGCTGTGAGTGGTAGGGAGGAGCTGAGACCTGAGTGGGCAGAAAAGTCTTCCTAAGTACAAATACTATATATTCAGCCTCATAAAATGGAATCATAAAATAAAATTTCATGTAATACTTTTTAATAGGATATATTATTTTTAACACAGTACAACCAAAGAGTGGTGTCATTGATTGAGATTCATTTGCTAACTGAAAAGATTTTTTTTTCTATGACTCTTAACACCCATCGACGGTTAAACCCAGCAATAACTTTTCCAGTCAGAAGCTGCTGCTGTCTGTTGAACCGTATGTTTTCTCAACATCTCCAGACTCCCACTGCTTTTTAAAATCTGCCAACATGAGCGTGCAGGGACATCCTGCTGCCTCATAAATATTCCATCATTACAACTAAAGTGCATTTTCTCTTCTAAAGACTTATGACACTGCATTCACTGCCCTTATATCACCAAAATTCAATCTCAAGAAATCTCTGCCCATCTTCACCTAGACTTTTTCCTCTACGTTTAACTTTTATTTTTGCATCTTCACTGTCACCAGGATCAGCGCACAATAATAGAAAACAGTCACACTAAACATATGTAGCATGATAAAGTCCTGTTAAAAAAATGCCAATACTAGTACTGTTCAGTTTGAGTTATTAATTTATGCAAGACTTTGCGCTGTATGTCAGTGTATGCAACTTTGTGACTTCTGTATGTATTTTTGAAAAGAGGGAAGCTCCTGATATTAGAGATGATTAAGTACATCTAGAGTGGAACAGGCAGTTCCGATATCTTGGTGGGTTTAGATACGTCTTCCAGGTTTCATCAAACTTTGTTTCTCTTACACGGCCTGCTTATTTTTTGGTGGGAATCAGTAAAAACCAAAAAATGATGAGCCTCTGTGAAGCTGCATGGAATCTACAAATGCGTTATCTTCTTTTTCAAGTTCAGTAACTTTTAATGGTTCTTGTGTCTGTACCTTCCCTGCACAGTTAGGTGAGCACTTCCTCTGTTGTTTTTAGATATTTCATGGTAAACGTATACTGTAACTACACTGATATTGCCTTTTAAAATATACAACAGTCCCAGTGAGTCGGAGAGCGATAGATTGGCATAAATCCAACTAAGTTTTTGTTGTTTCTGAATATTCCCCCTCAATCTAATACTCATCAAGGAGAATGCATCTTAAAATGTGCTATATGTATTACATAACATAGTAGAATATAGTGCATCGTCTGTCAGATCTGAGAGGAAGTACACTCCACCTGCTGAAATGACTTCATTGTGACTGAGACCCCAGTGGAACAAGATGGCTTCCCCGTCCCCTCCACACTGAACCAACTCCAGCTGAGCAAACAACACATACTCAATGCGGATGCTACAGAAGAATAATAGCGCCCAAGATTGTACAATAAGTGTACATTCCCACTGTACATGCAAACACAACTCTTTCATACACACAGAGGCACACATACAGTAGATACAGTGAGTTCCATTTTTTCTTTTCCCCTGTGGCTCTTGGCTGTGGCACTTTAGGAGTCTCCAGATGAAGAGAGCATGGAGTGTGGCAGAGGGTCCTTCCATAAACAATAAACAACAGTTATCTTGTGTGCGGCCGTCTGTGTCAAGAGGCGCATGAAGCCAAGCCCAGCATCTGAGAGGCGTCTGCTCCTCTTTCCGCCTTTGGTCTTGTCTCTTTCAATGGCTTATAAAAGTGTGGATATGTGTGTACGCCCAAGGGTGTGTGTCTGTGTTCACAGCACAGCACAGGGCTCCTCTGTATTGTATTCTGAAGCTGGCTGGAAGTAAAAAGGCAGAATTAAGAGTGGCGGGGGCAAGAGAAAGGGGGCTGCCAGCACACTGCAGAACTGCAGGGAGCTCCCCCAGATCCCAGCTGCCCAGGACTGGCTGAGAGCTTCAGGCGAGTGCCAGGCTTCCTCGGCCCTCATGGAGGTGGGCCAGAGACAGTGGGAGGAGTGGGAGGTACATGTCAGAAAAAAATGCCAAAAATAATGTCTGGGCCTATATAAAGAAGGCCTTGGGAGACACACACTGCTGACATACACAAGAAAAACTCAATCTGTTGGCAGGTGGGAAACATCAGGGGCATTTTTTCAGTTCATTTCACAGAGAGCAAAACAGTGTTTTCAAATAATAATTGGTTATATAAGGTATATAATATTTTATGAAGCACTGGAACATAGAACCAAAGAACTTCCTGAGTAGCCCAATGAAATGGTCTTCCAGTATTGGTGGCCTGAATGCCTCTCCTTCTCCACAGGGGCTGGCAACACAGTGGAAAACAAAGTTTATCTGGAACTGTTTAATGCATTATTTGTCTAACAATCAAGGAAGCGAGTTTATTTTGCAGATAATTATAGCTTTTGTTGCGTCGATGGCCAAGATAAGCCAGAGTTCCGAACCATTAACTGGTTGTGCTTTTTCTGGCAGCGCTGAGTTTGTAATGCAGAATGCACTGTAAGAGCCCTGGCAGCAAGCTAGAAGATCATGACGCTAGGAGGTAGGGATCCTTCCACTACACAATGCCAATCAATCAATCAATCAATCAATCAATCAATAACGTCTTTGAATAAAAGTTCATTTTTTTAATTTAACATGAGACATTTATCACCACAAAAGTTCCCACCCTCCTATCTCTTGATCCACTTACATCAAATAACATGACTCAATGAAAAATCGAGGCCATTAACTATACAATATTCAAACCATATGTAAAGCCAATGTCTGATCCGACTCCCACCACGCACTGAGAGGAGTAATGCCGTACAACCGTCCAAAGTGGAATGTGGGCCCTGAGAGTTGGGGCTCTACTGTAAGCAGTAATAATTACAGCTCAGGCAAGAGCCTGTGGAAATCCCCCGACTGGTCTAGACACTTTTGCCCTCTGAGCTGACCCAGGAACTGGCCGGGGCGCTAATCATGGCACTTGGCAGACATCAGCATTTTTCCATAGGTCCTAAGAGAAAGCCCTTCCTCTACAGAGGCAGGTAATCACAACAAGAGCACATTCCGCCCTGGTGGCAGGCCAATGAATGCACGCCTGCTTTGTCCACTCCAGGAGGAGTTGGGAGACTATTTCTGTGCTCCTGACAGAAACAAATAACCCCTGTGTCACCCTGACTGCCTGCTAGGGAGCTAATGTGGGTGGTGGTAGTCATTGTGCGCTCTGACCCTGGGGCCAGTGACAGGAAGTGAGCTCTACTATGACAAGGGAGAAACCCAGTTACATCTACAGGCTGCTTACTCACCAATACTATATAAGGGTGATGGGAAACTCAATAATGAGGTGTTGAGAGTTCAGAAATAGGACAGCATGTGGCATCATTGGCATTTTAGATTCTTTTAGTCAACAGACTAATATTAGTGGTACATGTGGAAAAATAAGAGAAAGAAAGAGATATATTCAGGGTTCTGGTGGTCTCCATTCTCTTAATACCTCTAATTTCCTGCCCTACACGTTTACAGCATTACCTCCAACCACCAGGGTCCCCAGGTTTGCTTCCCGTGTCAAAGTCCTGACGTACGCTGCCTGCGTTTTCCATAGCTGAACCTTTTCCTTTGGACACCTGGACTGTAATTGTCATGTCCACAGGGGGCCATTTGGATGCATTTCACTACCACTGCTGACACGCTGTTCTCTATAACTTCTTATTACTGCTACGATAGCTACAGATTGATGAGGATGTCAGGGATGCTATTGTTGGACATATTGTTCCATTACTGTGAGGAGATCAAGTGTGAAAACATCCTATATTATAACTGTACATATCAATTGCAATGATGAAAGACATGCTTGGTCCTCTGTTGTAGTTCACATTTTATGTTTTGAAAAGTGACATATTGTTGGGTATTGATGTTTTTAGTTTTGGTACTAATGAATCAATTAGAATAAAATATTAAAATGTATAACAACATCAAAAGCTAACTACAGCTTTTAAACTGTAGAAACTGGTAAATCTGCAAAACATTGTTAGATTGACTGTCACTTTTTCCATTATAATTATTTCCTTTCAGTTGGAGGCTATAGGTGAAAATCTTCGCAAAGCATCACAGAAGTTGTTTATTTCACAATGAGGAGCTGAAACACTGGTCGATTTTACACCAACTGCCAACAGTTCCCACAGTCTAAACAGGAGGTCCCAATTTCAGTGGCCACCAAATAGTTTGGTGACATAAATGTGGAGGACTTGGTGACAGATCTCATGCCAGACCACTTTTCCTCTTCTCCACAACTCTGAGTGATCTGAGTGATAAATGTACTTCAGCACAGACCAACGGAAAAATCTTATTTCCTCCCAAGCTGAACCCCAGAGACAAACCTAGAGCAGGTATGGAGCTCAGGTGGCGTTTCTTTCTGTTTTTCACACACACACACACACACACACACACACACACACACACATACACAAATACAGATGATCTATTGGAGGTACCACATCTCCACACAGCTGTTCTTTTAACAGGGACTTCACGTTCAACAACCACGAGAGGACCTGCTCAGTGGCAGGACAAGGTGGCCAGTTTACAATCTCCAGGCCATTCAATCAATACGTTAAAAGATAAAGCCATGTGACTTACATTAAAAGCTTGGACTGGTAACAGGTGGGCTCAGATCTTCGCTGGTTATTTCAGCCTTGTTTATGATGTCACTCAGGTGTGCCAAGAAAGAGCATGAGGTCTTATGTAGGACCACTTCTGATGCTGGTTCTTTCTGCTTTGCATCGCATCATTCCTCTTGTCTTCATAAATACTTTCTGAGGGGAGTTTGATTTCAACATCTGCATGGCTGTCTGTGATAAAAGAATACAGAGAAAAATTTAGAACACAGAATAGTAATGTGAGTGTCTGTGCTTGGGTCATGCTTGCAACACTGAGTGCCTCTGTGTACATCATCCTCTTTCCCTTAGTCCTGTGGACTCCCGATGCCCACAGTGATCTAGTCCGTCTTAGCCAGACCCACCAGGCCTAGCCCACCCTGGCATTGGCACTGGCACAGCCAAGCTGACAATTATTATCTACCTCACTGCCCTTGCTAGCAAGCTGACGGGATGGGCAGCATTTGTCTGGCTTGAGTATACAGTATCTGTCTGCCTGTGAAGGGTCAATGAGTGCATCCTGATCCCCCCTACCCAATATTAGACAAAATCAAACTCATCTATTATATGTCTGGTAATACTAGCGACACAAGTCTGGTGAAAGCTTGTCTAAAGAACATGCTGCTTTCAATAAGTTTTGTTGTGGAAATCAGAAAAAAAAAGCAAAACCGTCAATAAACATCCTTCTCATCATAGACAGACACTGAGATCTACATAATGTGGCAGCGTGTGTTTGCAGGAAACCCCACTCTAACTGACAAGGGCTGTGGTGAGTCATCCTGGGATCTTCTGATAATGTGGTCTCCTCCAAATCCTCCTCCACCTCTCCTCTCATTACCGACTGGTGTTCACCCACCAGAATCCCTCACAGTCACCACCATCATTTTTTTTTATCATCCTGGACAGCAAGTAGAGAGTCTCAGAGTCCCAGCTACTCTTGAAGAACCTGCAGGGAGTAAGTTGTTACTTCCTGAAATGAACTACTGATGCTTTCATTTCAAAAAGCTCTGGCAACGTCATTGTATACCTTTATGACTCAACCACAAGTGACAAACCGATCTGGGTCTGGCAAAGCCCAGAATTTCTTCCTTTAAAATGACTCAACTCTGACTTTTTACAAGAACCATCATCTCTACCACTGTCACCAAAGACGAGCCAGCAGCGTTTTCAAGACCTTTGTGACTCATCAGAGAGAATGCGGTGCTGAGGATAGGATAGGAGCAGGCGGTAGGCAAGACTATTGAGAGAACAATAAAATGCAGATAATGACAGATATGGCCTGTGACACAGATGGGCCTGGACTGTTTTAGATAGACACCCTCCTCACCAGTCTGAAATTGCAGAGTTGAAGAGCGCTCTCTTGAAGGAAACATGACTGGAACTGAAGGATCAAAGAGAGAAGACTTATGGACTTACATTATAGCCTACAGATGGTGCAAACTGGTGTTTTGGTGTGGTGATGCACACGACTGTGTATAATAATTCATACTCAGTCATATGACTAAATCTATTTATGACGGAACTTTTCTGTTGTTTGTCATATAACCTTGTGTGCCCCATTGCTAGTACTTGACAGTTTGGCCCAAACTATTAATAACTAAAGAAGTGACCAACACTCTTGACTCCTAAACTGGAAATGATCAAACATTTTTGAGTTAAAAATAAACACATTAGCTGCACATAAACATCTAAATAAATACAGCAGTTTTCTGAGGCGTGTTATAAGTAGTCTTTTTAGAGGTTTGGGACTGTGGTGAGGAGTGGGTGGCCCAGCCCTGACCCCCATTCATCTCAGTGAGATACAGTAGGCTAAGTTGTGGAGGGACGTTCAAAGGCGCTGCATCCCACATGAAACATGAAACATGCACAGCACATACATACACACACACACATACAGAGGTCAAGAAACAGGATAACCACAGTTGCAAAACTGGTTTGTTGACCATTTATCTATCCACCCATCCATCTGTACATACATCCACTTTGAAAGTGAATTCTGGTTAAGGAAACAGATGGAAAGCAACAGGTAGACAGAGAGATGAAGACGTGTGTATGGCACACCATATCACACTCCCTGTCCCAGACATGGGGATTAATATTGGCAGTTCCATATTATTCTGTGTTTGACAAAGTCTTCCCTATCCTTCCTTCTACAGCTGCCCTGTTTTTCATGCGCAATTGATGATCAATTGCTGAACTGATGCAATGGAGGAGTGTATCTTAGACTACAGTGGAGACAACTGAAGCTCCTTCTGTCTGTTCAGTAGTTCAGCTTCAGGGCAGGAAAACTCTGGTCATATTTTCCATGGGGAATTGCAGGAACAAAATGTGAAAATTAAGGACTGGTACATCAGAAATTTGTCTCCTGTCTCAAATACTTTTTTTGACATAATTCATTCAACTGTAACCACGCTATGTCAACCAGAAATTATGCTGAAAATATGACTACACAAACATCATCTGGGTCCACAAATGTCTACAATTCATGAAGATGCAACACCCTTGATAACCCTTCCTGTCTCCATCTACAATCTTTAAGAGCTGAAACATCAAAGCTTGGAACAGTGCCGCATTCGCAAAGTCCAAATGATCACTTGTCTCAGCTTGGATGTCATCCTAGAAGTTTTTGACATCGATGTCAATGAGACAGGCGGGCTCATTCAGACAAACTCCCTCCTTCCTGGCTCAGCTCTCTTGTTCTCACAAGATCCAAAACATTCATAACCAAACAGTGGTCAACAGCACAAGAGGATCAAGGACATAAAAAGCCTGTGATTCATAAGCAGTGCCAAAGGATTTTGCATAATACTCTAACTTTCTCTAACTTTGATCACTCATTTTAAATGTCAATATAGCCGATCTCACAGCACAGCTGCTGTCATGAACCTGTATTTTTGTTCATTTTGCCAGACAATATAATGATCATAAAATAATGATTTTATCTGCAGCACAACAGTTTGGTAATGACTGCTCGTTATGGTAGTATTTATGAGCCATGATAAAATTTCACACTACTTCTGACGTCTGCCAACAGAAACTGAAAAATATGTAAAGGAGAACATCTCTATCATAAATTCGGCTGCATTAAAAAAGTATATGTGATCACAGAGAGCGGGGGGGGTGGGGGGTGGAACGTAGGTTCGTAAGAGACTGTCTCCCTCCCTCCTTCTCTCGGCCTCTCTCTCTTTAATTATTACAAACATGAAAAAATTGTTTTGTTGTATATGTGTTAAGACAAAATCAGTGACAAATTAAATGCATAATTAAAAATACATTTTAAGTCTACTGTCAATAATCACAGGTGTTTATATACATTTACAAGTGAATTTCATGTTTAAAAGACGTGAGCTGGTCCAGCAAAAATAGACCCAGCACGTAAAGATAGCTGAGTGGGGAATAGAGCCTGTGTCACGCATGGCTCATGGACCCGGTGGGGACACACACACACACACACACACACACACACACACACACACACACACACACACACACACACACACACACACACACACACACACACCAGCTAGAATGGCACCATCTCCTGCAGCCGCAATGTGACGCAGCCGGATGTTAAAGACATCGGTGCGCAAAGCAAAGCTTTGGTGAGCAGGCATATGGAGAATGGAGATGCAGGGTTTTGTCAGATTGCACAGTGCACTTGTCAGGATTGGCAGATGGAAAAGGGATCGCAACAGGAGTCACTTGTGCCGATTAACAGTGATCATCATCACCGTGCGCAGACATGCCACTCCACCAGCAACATCTCCTGTAATGCAGAGTAGGGAGCAGAGTTTAGATTTTATTTTCTACAACAATTAAGTTCCTTAATATCGGCAATCATCGATCATTGTTGAAAGTCAATCTGATTGCCTATTGGCACAAGCCTAGTCCAGACCACACGAGTGGTAGTCAGAGGAGCTTCTTCCTCCACCGCACTCCTCCTCTGTGGTGTTCCCCAGGGGTCAATCTTAGGTCCGCTTTTGTTTCTGTTTTTTGTTTCTATATCCTACTCCCGGGTCACTTATTTCATTATTATATGCATTCTAAAGATACCCATTTCTCTCTCCTCATGTCATATCATATCTTTCTGATATTAAATTACAGTACTTCAGAACCTCTCTTCAGCTAATTCAAAGAGAAAGGAGCATATTACACAAATTCTTTCCGGCCTTTCTTAGTTGTCTCTGAGATTTGCAATTCATTTCAAGTTTTCACTGGTAACATTTTTGCTGTGGGCCCCTCATCTGTACAACTCTGGTCTGACCATCTCAGGCTAACCAAGTCGGTATCATCTTCTGTTCATTATCTACACCGTCTTTGATATGCATGCTTCAAAATGCTAACTTTAATTTAGCATATTCTGGTCTTAAAAAGATATTGCTTATATTTAATTTTGGTTTTATGTTGTTTTCTACTTCCTTGTGCTCAGTCACTGACATGTACACATTTAATCTTCCTCTTTGTCTCTCCTTCTCCCCTGTCTTGGACACACACCCCCATTATCTGTCACTCTAATCTCTTCGATTCTGCCTCTCACTGGCCCCTGGCACCATATTGAATATTCATAACTGTCCTCTGATGAGCATGCTAAATGGGTGTCAAGATGATTTGGCCACATGACAGAACTGGATTGTCTTTGATAAGCCCCGACTTGAGCCAGAACAAGGCAGCAAGGAGGAAAAGAGCCACAGAGAGAAAAGAGACATTGACCCCAGAGGGTTTTTTGGGTGCTTTGTTGAACCAATCAGAACCCGGGAGCAGGACCGTTGGAGCTATGACTGGGCAGCAATGGAGAGGTCAGTAGGGGGGCGGACCCCTGTGGTGGCCCCAGGGGTGAAAGTCATTGTCACCAGGCATTAATGGGTCCCAAAATTTCTCAACTGACCAAAACCTGTGAACGATTGAGAAACGAAAGACATTTGTGATTCAAATAGGGCCTCTGGGGGCTCCACCATGAGGTCTGCAGTTGGAAAAGCTTCTCAGAGGAAACAAACACTCTCCCATACCCACAAGGATAAGCCAACCTGGTCCCCCCTTTTTGCTAAAATTTCACATTTTCATATTTTTACATCACAAAACTGTGGGATTTAGCTTGGTGTACTTCGATTTGGGGACAAAAGCAACTTCTTTTTGGAAAATGAATTATTTAATTCATTTGGCCATATGGCAAAGTGAATAATCATGGTGGGAAAATAAAGCAGAGTAACAGTGTCTTTCCTGCAAAGGAATTCAACCTTTAACAACATAAAAAAAAAAGTTAAAGTCTTCTAGTCAAGTCAAGAAATGTTTGTTTGGAATCACAAACAGCAACATAACTTGTTTGTTGGGGCTCTCCATTAGTTTCTCTACAGCTATAAAGAGACAGGCCAATGTGTAATTTCAGAAGGGAATAATTTCCCTTTCTTTGTTTATTTATTTATTATTCCGCTCGTATTAGTTTGGCATAAGCTACACAAGCCACCTCCGAGTTCGACAGCAGCAATAATAGGAAACAGTGATTTCTTTATTTGATAGTCCTTTTGGAGTAGTCCAACTTTCCTATAGGCACTTCAGACAAAGGCCAGGGGGTAGAGCTGAACTGACTTTGCTTGTATATGTTCGCACTACACTGTGTGCTGCTACAGATGTCCAGGTCTAAATTGGAACCATCTCTACCTCTTGATAATGTGTTCATGATTTAGGATGCAAAACTCCCCACAGGCAACATGTCAACAAGACTATAACCATTAAAACTGCATTTTAGCCTTTGTTGTACACATACAAGCCAGTGGTTTGGAGTCTTTGTTCAAATCAGGTGTTTATAGATTTTATACAGTGATAATTACTTGCATGGCTTGTTAGTGACACAAGCATTCTTATGACATAACTTCTAATGGGCAATGACAAATATGTATGATTTTATCCATTATAACTTAAGCTGTAGGTAAAGCAGGCTGATCTGAGTTCATGGACTGAGCTGCTATACCCCTGGTTGCTACATAAATCTCATTATCCCCTGGGAGGAGTTGAAGGCCGGCACTGCAGGCTTTGTTTCCTCCGTCAGCCTTGCAAACTCATCTGCCCTCACTGTCCTGTCACACAGTAAACCCTGCCCAGCCTGGATGGTAGACAAAGACCACCAACCACTCTTGAACCATCCTATCCCACAATCTGCTATTGGCACCCCACATTTACCAGGCGCATATAAACATGTGCGTGCACACTCACACATGACAGAAACCTCAGTGAAAATCACAAACCTGCTCGCTAATCTTCACTAAATCTGGCCCCCATTTGGCTTTATCTGTCTTTTGTTATCAGGGCTGGGACTGGAGAATGGCAGGGGGTCACAAGGGTAAGACTTCTTTTCCAGCATCTGCTTAAAGAGAGGGGGGCAGGAGACGAGAGCTACGCAGGACAAGGGGCCTCCCCTTACTCAACTCCTCAACCCTCCACACCCCAGCCCCCAACCTCTGATATTTTTGGAAGTCTTTTTTCCTTTATTCTGTCTTTTTTCCTTTTTCCTTTCCTCTAAAACCCAAATAAAGTGTGTGATGGATGAGTGAGCAGAGGCAACACCTCCCCCATCAATCTAGAGCCAGCCAGGGTTTAGGGAGGAGGGGGAGGCCGTCCCTTCACAGGCCTCCAGAGGACCCAGCAGCATGCCCCCCATGTCTCTCTCACACACATCCACTGGACACACATATGTACGATCAGCCATATTACATTGTTGTCATGCACATCACCCAAAGATACCCACAAATGCAGATGCAGATGCATGTTCAAAGCATATGCACAGCACAAACATAATAACCAACGCTCTCAAACCTCAAAACATACACCCCTCCACTCCACCACAGCCAGCACAATTTAGCAACCCCTTTACAGCCCCAATAGCAGCCCTGAGTCTGTGGACCCCCTATGCTCACAGAGAGCCTGATTTCAAACCAAATAATGTAAAATTGCCATAACCCAGACAGGAAGGAGAACAAGTGAAGGGGAAAAAAATGAGGGAATAAATACAAAAGAGAGAACAGGAGGGGTAAAGAAAAGAGTGTAGAGAAAGGAGACACCAAATGGTCCTGGTTAGTGGCTGCAGAGCACAGAGAGATCTGAACAAGTCTCTCTCTCTCTCTCTCTCTCTGAGAGCACCACCAGCACAAGGAGTAAATTCCAAGAGAGTGTCGTCACCAGGAGCAAGCAAAAGGCAGGGAAGTGGTTTTAGAAGAAAAAAGAAAACCCTGGTTTAAGCCTCTGGGTAAGTTTGTGGGTGGTTTGGTGGGTGGTGTTGTATATATACACACTATACTGTATATACTGTATGTGTGTGTGTGTGTGTGTGTGTGTGCACGTGTACATACGCACACAGTGGGCGGGTAGGTGGGTATTGGAGGGTTAATTGCATTCTCATATGCACACAGGTTACAAGATCTACATTATGCATTAAGAAACCAAACAAATACATTATAAACTGCAGATGTGCACCGATTCAGCATGTCATTGCAAAAATAATGAGCGGATGACAACCTGATGGACTGACCACTACTATGACAACATCTCCATACCATACATTAAGATACCAGTTTATTAGGTTTACCTGCACAATTTAACACAGGCCAATGCAAACAAATTATTCCTTTGTGAAACAACAGTTCTTCTTGAAACTGTGTTGGACAGAATTTTATTCAACTCTACGGTAATTTCTGAGGTCGTAGTTAGTGGTGGTATTGTATTGGCTTTTACACCACAGCCAGGCAAATACTGACTTCTTCGTTATTTGGCAGCAGGTCTCTCCCCAAACATTGTGTCATGCAATGGTTTAACCATCACTTTAAATCATCTGTAGGGAGGGACCATATATCAGAAACACTTTTCAATATAAGGATCATTGCTTTTTGCGGCGCCCTCCACAAACACCAGCTTGGACCCTCAAACAAATTATGTAACTGTGGCCAGTGCACAGTCCCGGTGCTTGCCTCTTGAAATTTGAAACAGCTAACTGCGCTCACGTACACTTTTTCACTTTTTCTTTAATAATGAGAAGAACGAGTGGGCAAGTAGAAAACAACACGTGATGTACAACGGCACTGTAAAAATTTAAACAAAAAAATGTCACGTACGACTTTGCCTGCTTTCTTCTTCTACAGTGGTCTTTCTGTGTACTGCTGTAGATTGGTCCACAGCACCCACAAGCACAGTCCACTACAACACCATCATTAACTACAAGCATTGAAAATGGACGTAAAGCTTTAAAACATTATAAACTTTTCAAAGATAGAATATATTGCATGACTGTTATATTGGATTGCATTAAATTGTCCGATGTTTAGTAAACTGTATCTTTGTGTCAAAACTGGCAGGGATCCACGAATCACATCAAGTATTAGACCCACTGCAAAATGTCTTTCTCTGTAATAAAGATACAAACATTTGCACACATACACACACTGTCTTTCTTTAGACTGAAAATAACTTCTTCTAACAAAAAGTCTAGAATTAAGAAGAAGATGCATTTGTGCAAGCTGAAATTGATTCAACTTCAGTGAACAATGTGAGCTTTTGAAATCAGTCTAGGTCGGAGCTGTACCACACACACACACACACACACACACACACACACACACACACACAAAATGACACACTCCCCCAAACACACAGCTATGTCTATACTGTTGGTCCAATGGCTGTTTGTAGTGAATAAACATGGACAGCAAAAACTATCCAGTGATCAAATTCACACGAATAAAATGTCTTCTTTTCAATCGGAAATCACCTATACACCTGCTGGTTGGCTTGATCAGAGGTCTGCTCTTGTTTCATCCCTCAGGGAAAGTGGCTGCTGCTGGAAAGTGTGAGTGTTTGAGCGCTCCACACCTGAGTGCACATGTTTTCTGTAAGCCAATATGGTCGTGATGGAAATAAATGCACGCACAAACACACACACACACACACACACACGCACACGCACACGCACACACACACAAATAAGCAGACAGAACCTCTAACCAGCAGAATTATTGAGCCTGGGATATTTGCAGCCAACATAGCCCCAAAACTGTGGAGATCCAACTCATGTGTAGCCAAACCAGATTCAGACTGCAGACAGCTTGATGTGGGGACGGCAACCCTGTGTTGTTGTTGTTGTTGTCATTTTTGTTTGTGGGTCAGGAAAGGGCTTCCGGTATTTTAATGCCACACATTGTCAAGTGTGTGGTTTTTTTTAAACTATGTGTTTGGACACATAATGGACTGCAGCCCTTTTGCTGTTGGGTTCCCACATGACAAGATAACTAATATGTTTTAAGGAGCCTGAATCCCAGGGCATGACAATAAAAATCACTTTAGACTCCCATGTTGGCAAACTGAATATGCAAGTATGTTGTTTAGATATTAAACTCAAAATTCAGAAGAAAATGAAAAAATGGACCCACAGCAGAACTAAAAATAGTGGTTATCACAAGCACACAAGGAGTGGAGCTAAACATAGCTGCAAGCTTCTGACACAGTGAGAGAGAGAGAGATGGATAGATAGAGATGGAGAAATGGAGTGAGAGAGATAGCCTAACTAACAGCTGTGAACATTTTCCATTTGAAGTGAAACATTCCTGTGTGCTCGTGGCCCTGCACACTCCAGCGGGCTTCCTCTCAGCTCCATGTGGTATTTGTCCCCAGCTAAGATCCCGAGAGTGGGAGAGTGAGCTGCAAACTTTCCCAAGGATACCATCCAGCCACATGCCACTCTTGCCCTCCCTCTCAGCAGAACTGCCCTGCTTTCCTCTCTTCCCACTCTCCTCCTACGCTCCCTCGCTCCTCTACTGCCTCCTCACTACCATCTGTGGCTTACCAGGACATCAATTTCATTAAGAATTTGCTCCTGATTTGAGAATCATTTTATTATAATAATGGCCACCCACTGTCACATTTAAAGCCTCAAAATACGCACTTTCATGTCTGAGCAGTATTAAAAATATTTTGACATGCTAGCGGCATGACTCTATGGATAGCAATGTTGGTCTATCCACCACTGTGGTCCAGAAAGAAATCTCAACAACTATTGGATGGATTGCTATGAAATTTTGTTCAGACAGTCATGGTCCCCATTAACCTATTCAGTGAAATATCCAACAGCTACACGATGGATTGGCACAAAAGTTTTGTATGGACATTCATGGTTCCCAGAATATGTATCCCAATGTTTTTGGTGATCCCCGATTTTTCCTCTAGCACCACCACAAGGTTGACATTTGTAGTTTTTTAGTGAAATATCTGGACAACTATTGGGTGGATTGCCATGAAATTTGGTACACGCAATCATGTTCCCACAGGTTGAATTGCAATTACTTTGGTGATCCCTTAACTTTGGTTTATGACCAAATGCCTGCAGAACAAATGACATTCATCAAATGTCAAAAATAACATGGTGAACATGGTAAACATTAGCATGTTAGCATTGTCATTTTGAGCATGTTAGCATGCTGTTGTTAGTATTTAGCTCAAAGTACCACTATGCCCAAATGCAGCCTCACAGAGCTGCTCATATAGCTATGATGAGCTCTATCCACTGAAACTAATTGTGATGCAAACTTTATCTGCTATAAATACTAGTGTGACCATGGCCTATGTTTGAAGTTATTGTCATACTATATATGGTATTATAAAAGCTGAAAATGACCTGACTCTGCAATTATTCAATGCCTCTCTCCCTCCACTTTCATGATATATTCCCTGCCTGAACTCCTCTTGGCTGATGCCTACCTCACTAAAACACTCTCAGTGTTTGTTTTTAAATGTTACACATCTTTCTGTGTATTTCCTTCCGGGGACATTCTGCCATTTGGTCCCACCTTGTCTGGCTGTGTCCAAATGCACAATAAACTGCCTGCACCTCTTTGTGCTCTCTTCACTGCCACATCTCATGTCCGTCACAACTATAACTGCCATGGGATGTGTGTGTGTGTGTGTGTGTGTGTGTGTGTGTGTGTGTGTGTGTGTGTGTGTCCTCAGGATCTTGTCTGTGCTTGTGTGTCCTCAGGATCTTTGGGTCTCCAGTTGTGCGGGTAATATGACGCTTTGGCCCCAGCCAGTTGCTGCAGATGGTAAGAGCACAACAGCTAAGCACAAGAGGGGAGCGAGGAGGAAGTGCTGTTATCACCAGCTGGCTCAGTGGCTCAGCCAGAGCAGTCAGTAAGATGAGAGCAGCAACAGGAACGCGTGGGTGTGCATGTAGGCTGTACGGAGGCCCCTGAAGTCTGAGAGGGCAAGTGTTAGGAGTGTGTGCACATATGCTGTTTCTAGGTACAGTACGTGTATCCACATCTGCGTGTGTGTGTGCAAGTGTGGGTCTAAGTATGTGCGTGAGTGGCCTTTAATGCTCCCCAACGCCGTGGCCCACACATGACGTACTTCTAGCCCAGAGCATTTACTACGACCTTCATCTTGTTTGTTTGTGCAGCCTTCTGAGCGGACGCTGAGAAGCTCATACTTGTTGCTGTGTTGTTTTAGTGCTGATTACCCAGCGTTTAATGTCTAAATGTTACAGCAATTTGCAAACATCTGAGATAAGTCAATACAGTCTGGAAATATCACTAGAAAAAAAATCATCTGTAGTTTTACTTTCTCGTTGTAAAGATGACTGGGCAGTCTGTTGGGATTCAGGATGGTTATTAGAGTTTTCTTTTATCCAGATTGATGATAGGATGAGCAGACAGAAGAAACCAGCAGGAGAACATCAGCATTTGAACCCGTGCTGTTTGGGTATTTGGATGCTTTACATTAGCGCCTGTCTAAGCTGATGCCTCTTACGGTCTCTGAGGGATTCAGACCTAAAGGAGCAAGGGCCTCTGACAGTTGGGAGGATGCAGCCATGAGACCTTGCGTACCAGTAAAACTAAAACAAGAACACGTTTCCCGTAACATACATTGATTCCCCTCCCATTTTTAGTGTTTGTGTGTGTTTCTGTGTGTGCGGTGAGTGTCTTGTGTGGCCTTGTGGTGTCACTGAGTTCACACACTTACAAGTCTGCCTGGGAAATTTCTGCAACATACTGTATAAACTTCTAAAGATGAAACAGAAAGCTACTTTGAAACTTATCATTGCAAATATTTAAAAGTCTGTTTACAGTTTAGGGGTAGTCGAGGCTCCGCTACAAGCCTGTAAAGATATGACAACACATCATTTTCCAAGCGCTCTCTTTCCAAGCAGGCTCTACTCTTTCCACATAAATCTTTCCATATTTACATCTCGATTTATAAAAAGTCCAAGGCCGACATTCCCTTTCTCCCATCATGTCATCCCACCCTTTCCTAAAAGCAGTTATTGTTAGCATCATTACAGCCAAACAACAAAAGGGATTGTCCACTGCAACAAAAAAAAGGGGGGACTAAAACCTGACATCATCTCTTCCTTGTCTCCTTTAATAGCTTTTTGAAATCCAAATTCAGTTGCACCTCTGCCACACTACATCTTTAAGAGAGTGGAGCTCCTGTTAGGGAAGGCACTGTTACATAACAGAGCCCCCCCTGCCCCTTCCTTTGCACATGTTTCAGAGTGTGACTGCCATGAGTTCAACACTGAAAAGGGGGACAGAGGACCCTCTGAATGATCAGAGCTGGAGGAGGGAGGATAGAGAGTGGGAGCGTGCGTAGTAGTGCGATGTCCTCACAGTACATCATCCCTCCTCTCTCTGTCACCCTCCACCCTCTCCCCCAGGCAGTCAGTCGTCCCCAGTCCACGGACAATGGGACTGTTCAACCAAAATAGTACCTTGCTTCCTGCCTGAGTCCTGGCCTTGCAATATTTCTTGCCCCTTAGCAAAAGGGGATTCCAGTGGATTCCTAACTCCTACTGGTGACTGGAGTGGGGGGCAGTTGGGACACAAGGTCTGCTCAGTTGAGCAGACAACTGCCGATGGGGGAGAGATGAGGAGAAAGGCTACAGAAGTAAGGATGGGGAGGCTCAGGACTGAGGGAGGAGTAAAACAGAGATATCACACATTGCAAGAGAGAGCGAGAACAAGCAGGGAGCACACTAAGGACAGTCTAGAGTACAAGGTACCAACACTAGCTTCCTGTTAAGGCTCACGGTCGGTTAAGATCACATACAACACATCAACAGACTGACGGACTTCTGCTAACTCTCGAAGCTGGCATGTAACCCTTTTGAGATTAGTCGACTCTGACCAAATTAGACCACAGACAACAGTGCTTCACGTAGCAGGAACAACAATGGACACACATGCTGTCAAAAACAGGCTGTGCTTGCCCACAGAAAACACAAATGACAGCTTTAAATAGGCTTAGTGACTGAAAATTCCCCTAAAATCTTGGCCTGGGGAGGGTAAACAAAGTAAAAGGAAGTACTGTAAGAGTCATCAACATACACAACTTGAGAAACATTTGCATTATCTTCTGAATATTTGTTAAGTGCTGGTGAAATAAATGTATTGTAAAAAATGTATTGTAAAAAAAATAAATGTATTAAATTGGTGGTTGATTTTCATTGTTTACAGACAGTGATAAACAATCATTTGTGTTCATTGTACATTCAAGAACTAAATCAGAAATTGACACAGGAAAGGTTTTCAGGGCAAAATACTTATTTCAAAGCAGTTTAAATGGTATGAAAATATGATCATTAGTACAAGAAAACTTTGTTTCTTATCAAGTTCTCAAATCTTTGACATTCTTTTCATTTGTAATGAATACAAACAATAAAAGCAAAACAAAATAGTAGGTCGGGACTACAACAATTACAAAGTCTGGGCATGTTATCGTCTGAAGAAACAGTGTTTTGTGCTCATTCACATTTGAGTTCTTTGGCTTTCGGCAACGGACTTAATTGCAATCACAGAAATGGGGCACATTTCATCTGGCAGCTGGCCTATGGCCTCCTGTTCACAGCGTTACATTCTATTACTGCTTTATTTTGTTAAGCCTGTATGATAGCTGTCAGGTCCACATAACGCTGCCTTAATTGGTGCTGATCATTCTAGTTAAACACGACCACACTGATTTGAGCTCCAATCTCCATCACTGTTAGACCTACAACAGTTTTTGAATGTTCATCAGAACAAAGCAACAGTTGGAAAAACAAAAGTAAAACCAGTTTTGCTTTAGACAATTTTGCAAACATGGTATAAAAAGAGCATGAGACCACATGAAGGACTGAGGGTAATATGACACTGCTCTCCAGATTTCTGAGAAAAGCAACCCATCTCTCTTTCGCTAAAGCTCTCTCTTGCTCTGAAGCTCTCTATGCTCGTGCAGCCCGAAGACAGGCCTTGTCCTCCCTAAGGGTTCTGCTCGGTGCAAACCCAAGACAGAGTTTTTCCTCTGCATTGTGTAGAAGACATGTTGTGAAAGGTTTTGGCTCTGACTGTCTGACAGCAGTGGGGGCTGTCTGTGTGAGGGCCTCATTCATGGCTGTGGAAATATGATGTGGTGAGTAGATGCATATGGGGCTGTACATCTCTCCCCCTTTCCGTCTGAAGTGCATTCAAACCACGTTGTCCTACTGAGAGCTTTATTATGCTGCCCAGGGGAACACATCGTCTCTGTGGCTGCATCATGGATCTCTCTGTGGACTCTGCCTCTCTGGGTTCTTTCTCTCTTTCTATTATACAGTGCAGTGACTAACTGGGAATGCACCTTGTCTATCCCTAGAGGACCACCAGGACTGAACAGCACGCGTCCTCTCATCAGCAAATATCCCCAACTCATCCTGCCGCCACCCCATTAGTTTACTGTGGGAACTCTTGGGAAAATATATTTCACTCAGGCTACAGTGACTTTTAAATGTGTCCCTCTTTTATATCACATAACTATCAGTAAAACGATTTCTTTTATATTATCAATGTGTGGAAAAAGGTTAGGACACTGTATACTTTCAGGAAAGCTAATGCAATGGACAATACCAAGGGGAATTCTATAAGTGAGTGTTGAAAGGTATCAATATGTTGCCTTCAAAAGCACATTTAGGTGTGTGATTGCACAAAAGCCTGCAGGTAAAATTAAAATGAGCTCTGTGTGAATGTGCACAATAAAACAGGTCATCGCTGAGCAATGTGAACATGTGATGTCGTTACATGTGAACTTCAGACGATTTATACAATCCCAACTGAAAAAAACGAGCGCAACCCCCCCCCCAAAAAAACGACAACATAAAAACATAAAAAAAGACTCACAAGAACAAAACACAAGCACTGATCAGCAGTAAGGATACTTGTCTCTCCAATTCAAAACAAGTAACACATACCATCAGCGCTTGGGATAGAATGCGGCCCCATACAATTAACAACAATTGGTTGCACTCCCTTAAGGATTTTCCCAGACAAAAGTGCTTGCTGTATCAATACTGTCCCTAGCTCCCTCCCTCGCCTGCAGTGCTGTGGTATCATATCTGGCCTCTTTGTGCGCAGGGGGATTCCCAGCTGCTGAAACGGTGAGCCGGTTGGGAATGGGCAACCGACCTCTGGGCAGCGTTTCTTCAACCGTGTGGGAACGGAGCGCTCCGTGTGGGACTGGATGACATGTGACAAACGTACACCTACTTTTTTGGCAACACACACACGGTGATATGGTGACACAGTTGGTGTGACAGTGCGAAAGCGACAGGATTTGAAATGACACCAGGCCAAAGTAGGCTCTTGTGGTATCAGTCTAGACTGTCAGTTTTACCTGACCTTCACACAGAGGCAGGTCTTTGTCTGCGGAAGTGACAGGACCGGGGCTAACCATTGTGCACATGTAGAAACTCCATGTAAACAGTAAACAGGTACCAGCATCAAGTATACTTAACTGATTGCTGATGATCAGGGTTAATTGAACTACCTCATCAATCTAATCCTGCCATATGGATTTCCTAGTTGGAAAATGATCCGTTTTTGCTTCTCAGACTGGTGCACATTTTAAAAGCCTAAAAAGGTACATGTGACTGCTCTGTAGTGTGACAAATTCTTTACATTCTTTTTGATCAAGGGAATTGTAACTAATCAAGAACTACTAAGATGCATTTGAAGCCAATACTGCAGTAGATCATGATGTGTTCATTAAACATACAAAGATGGAACTTTATCAGAGAATAAAGAGAAATTATAATTGATTTTAAAAAGCTACAAATCCATTCTTGAAATAAAATTGAGTAAATCCTCTCCACTAATGGAAAACTGTCATATCATCATTTATAAACACATAATAACTGTGTAATAAAGCCATTCAAATATAATGTGAGAAGTCTAATGCAATAGTTGATAAACCGGATGCATGTAATTACAATTAAGAGTGCTCTGACAAAGAACCTTACACAGAGTATGTGACCTTACATAGTGCAGCTCTTGTACAAGCAAAAACCTAATCTTGTGTCTCAATGACTGAATCGCTAAAAAACATGTCTGGCCAATGGTCAGTAATGAGCAGACAGAAGGTTAATCAGATCTACTCGGCAAACGCAGAAAACCCCAGCTGCACAGAAACCATTCTTCTCTTAACAGACTTATAATTGCAGAGACAGACAGACAGATGCGGCTTACAAAACAACTCGTGAAGAGGAATGCCAGCCATTTGGCATGTACAGTACAACAGATGAATGGCTTTTGTTGAGGGGTTTCACCGGGCCTAGTTGACAGAGGGCTAAAGTCAGTGCTCCCCAGCCCGGCAGACAGACGGGACAAAGACAGGCCAGTGTATTTCACCCACAGTTTTTCTCTAGGGGCCTTTTCACAGCTAATCCACTGGGCCTGAGAGGAGCAGCAGGACAGGTCAGTAATGCTGCTCCACCTCTGCGGAGGCCTGAGTCTTTGGCAGCATTATGGAGGCAGATAAAGGAGCTAGACGCTGCCTTCTGTGTCTCTGAAGTCACTCTTGTCGGGCTGATCCTGATCCCTGACATCGGACTATTGGAAGGAAGGCTGGCAGGTCATTGGCTCAGTTTGATGGCCAGGTAAGCTGCTGTAGAGCCTGCTGTTACTATAGTCTGCCCTGGCTGGACGCTCGCACTATGGTCTGGCTGTAAAGAGATCAACAACAGACATCCATACCTTCCATAACCACCTCCCCTCCCTATTTGTTTCTCTCTCTCTCTCTTTCTCTGGCTCTCTTTCCCAGCTCTCCACCCTACTTCTGGATGCCCTAAATCACCCAGCCCACTTTTTTAATAGTGGCCAATGCCTCTGAATCAAAAGCACTCTAAATATGTCACATTCCACATGGTACCTATCTCTGTGGTGGCAGGACTTTCTCACAGAACTTAAACCCTATTTTTCTTTGAATGAGAGTACTCTATTGTTGTTCGAATTGTCCATCCAAACCCTAGCAACTTCCCCAAATCGGTATGCCGCAGGAATTCCTGGCTCCACTGCCAACTCTAGCTACCTGGTAAAGGGGATTAGGGCTGCTTTATCCTTTAGTCAAGAATGCGGAATGGCTGAACTTCTGACCAAGTCAGACAGGCTTGACATTCAAAGCCTGTGTTCCAGGGTGATGCCTCCAACCTCTGTTGTCCTTCTCTCAATTTAGAATTCCATCAGGACAACTTGATATCAATAGCACTTAATAAACTATTTAAAGTATAACCTACTGTATCTAATGAATAGCGATGTAAGGTGCAAATAAGCTAGTGATGTTGACACAAAAGTTTCCATGGAACTTGAAGATCAAACGTTTAAGAACTAGGTTAACACCCTCGCAAATGCTTGGCCAACAGCCATATCCTTAATATAATTATAATCCTAACATTCATGTTTGAACACCATCCATCCCCATCAAAGATGTTGAGTTAGAACAGGTAAAACCGTGTGCCCACCCATTTGTCCCACTCCTCCTCCTTGGCCTGCAGGCTATCATGTAAAAATAGCTATCATCGATAGCATTCCTAAGTTATGACACTGTCCTCAAGGTGACTACCACTCCCAGTAACCCGGCAGCAAGTCTCTCACACTCAAGCCCATTCATGAATAGCATCCCTGTGCAAGCCTTCCCATCAGAAAATAGCTGTGAGGTTGCACATGGTCCCATCAAAACATGAAGAAAAAAAAAAAGACAGGCTACTGGCATTACCAACACATCTTCCAACATGTCAAATACAGATCATTGTCAGAGATGCTGCATATTCTAAGAATACAGCAACTTCCAGAGCACAAAGAAAGAATACAGCATTGGTGAAAAATGAATGCATTTTTAAGAATCTCCTCAATCTCCAGTCTTGGCAAACATCTGAGGTACATGCCAGGGCAGAACAGTGTTAGAGCGTGCATTAAGGCAGGGTGATGCTTTCCCTCCCCTATAAATATAAAGTATAAGTATAAATACTGTAACTTACTGTAAAAAGCAACGTGTTACAGCTGTTTGATCTTTATTCACAGCTTATTAAAGGTTGTGTAGGCAGTATTGTTATGGCGTCATTGGCCAACAAATCCATATTAACCGTGCAGCATATAGTAATTCAAGCGGTCTGAGAGGACACCTCTACTTCAGCCCCTCCTCTTGGCTCTGTTTACAGGCTTCAGAAAATCTAGCCCGTGACGGGAGACTTTAGCCAATCACAGGTTATTTCAGAGAGACGGTGCGTTTGTATTGGCTATTCTCCAAATGTAGACGTACACGTTCCTTCAGACGGTGAAAGCCTGATTTAATGGCGGAAAATCCTGCCGAAAATCCTGCAACTTGTGATAAATTTCCAACACCTCCATTGCCTGCAGCAACACGTCCCTCCACACGGAGCTTCGGGATCATTAGCTCAAGTTGTGGGTTTGGTGGGAGGGGCTTAGCGGAGTGATATGAGGCAGCAGAGAGAGAGGCGGAAGGTTTTGCTTAGGTTGCACAGATTTTGCCTACCCCAGCTTTAAGCAGTCCCAGACAAATGTTCAATATTGGAAATATGGAATAAAACAGCATCAATGTGGAAACAAAACCAGCACTTCAAAAGACTTTTATAAGTGGAGCCAAAGCAGCTGCATACTGACTTTAGTCAATGGCTCATCACCTCAAGGTGCATCATAGAGCATCTAATTAATTCTTTGAGACCACAGCGGTCTGACTGTACAATGCTTCCTGTCCAAACAGTGCCATCCTCAACCAATTAGGTTAAGGGTATTCCTGCCAACACTGTGATTATGAACTGCTTAGTGAATTTGTATATAATATTGACCTCTATACATTAACTGCACTTGAATGGGTACAGACTGTAACTCTTTTCTGTGTATGTATTCAAAACCCCCATCCATAGATATTTTCTGATTATTGTAGTAACAACAAACAACTTTACAGCTTGCTCACTGTCACCTGTGAAACATAATCAGACAACAAATGACTACTTTTATTTTGGAAATTAATTAATTAATTAAGGGCCTCATTCCCATGCACTGTAAGGACGTATTGGGAAAAAAAGGTCACCTGAGGTAAGAGAGGTGTAGGCTGTGTTTAAAGCTTAACTTAAAATTCTCAGAAACTGTTGCTAGGCCACAGCCCAAACTATGATCAAACACAAAACCAAATCTTGTATTTATCTCAAATCAAAACCAAATGGGGCTTTTCCATTTTTAGTCGCTGCCTACCCAAGTGATACCACATAAGACAAATGAACAGTATAAAAAAGAAAGAAGAATCTTACAAAACAAGGTGTGTCTTGGTTTTGGCAAGGTAAACGTGTCTTCCTCTAGAGTAGAAAAAGAATAAACAGGAACTCCTCCTGTAAATATGTTTATTCTAAAGATGAAAATGAAACAGTCAGTTAGAAAGACCTGTCCTACTGTTGTGCCTCTCTCCTTTCCTCAGCTTCACCAGCCAGTGTATGGAAGTATATTGATGACAAAGGATTTGAGAGAGCACAAAACAATTCTGAGTCAACATTTGAGAGTGCACATGCACTGATTCGTAAGAGCAGAATCAGATTTGAGTGTGCAATGACATATCTTATGCCTATGCCTTACTGTTTAGCCTACAATTTCAATTATTGTGGGCATGTGGATCTGCACTGTAGATTGAAGTTCAGCCAAATTCTGGTGATCCAACTGATCCCCTTACCATTTCCTACTTTACTCATACTGGTATGATGGATTTGCACTATGCCTATTCTGAAAATGCTGTCATTCTGAATGTAGCCACAGCCCATAATAATTTTATTAGTATTAGTTTTAAAATTTGTTTGAACCATTAGTTTTGTGAATCCCACATGGAGTCAGATCAGATCACAGTAAACCCAACCACCCCGTATCGGGCACATTAGATGTCTGAGGGCAGCACTCTGCTCAGAAGCGACAAAGAGCCTCATTCATTTTTTTCTTTTAATGATTCTAATAATTTGTGATATTATTCATATAAACGGAAAAAGAAGAAAAAGGAAAACCCTACATCTGGTTAAGAAAATCAGAAGTTAACAGGAAGCTATCACGGCCGCTATGCCATATAGCTAGTAACTACTTTTAAATCATTTTCCAACAAATTGAATGTGATTTTAGTCATTTAATGTCAACGCATTTAGATTTTTAACATAATACAGACACCAAATACTGCTTTGTCTCTGCCTGATGGTTAAAAATGCTACTGTCCATTGAACAGGTGACGCTCTGCTCTAAGTTCGAATTTGCTCTCAGGGGATTCAGACTGCCAAAAGTGAGCGCTCAAATGTAGTTACACAATTCCTCTTGCATGCTCGAATCATCTGTTACGCTCACGATTCTGTCCTCCCTCACGCACAAATCTAATCCTGCCCTTACAAATCTGCGCCTGTGCGCTCTCAAAGGTTGACTTGCAGACTGAGTGGCGCTCTAATTTGTTTTGTGCTCTCTCAAATCTTTTGTCGTCAATATACTTCCATACCAGTGCTGCTGTCCTTCATCGGGGACGGGAGGCACCTGTGAGGGGGATGCTGCGGTCGGCCTTGCCCTCCTCTCAGTTCTGGAGACCAGCTGACTTATATCAGAGGGCCAAGTCTGTCAAGGACAACCACACTCGGGCATACCACTGAGAGTAAGGAACTAACCTCCTCCACCAGAATGCTACTACAGCATGGAGGCAGAAATGGACACAAATCTTCCCCTGACACAGAAACAGACTGTACACGTACGTCTACACACAAACAATTTTTATATATTCTGTTCCCATTTCTGTAATTGTCTCTCTCAATTAGTTAGTCTTAGCTTGAGAAATCTCACTGGCATTTTCATTCCTCGAAAACCCCGGAGCAGCCAGAGCAGGGAGGACTGAGGCTCTGGCCTGACACCTGATGCCCTCCTCCTGGCACCAAGGGCCACTGAAAGATTCCTCAGGCCTGTGAAACCAGCCGGCTGTGCACAGGGTTCAAAGATTCAACAAATTCCAGGGCAGCTCTCAGGGGACAGTTACTTTGTGAACGGCCACACAGAACCAAAAACCCTCCAAATATTTGAGAATGGTAATTATAGACTCACTAAACTTATCATGGACCAAACATGTTCTACTGATGAATACTCTCGGATGAGATGCTCTATGTATATAGTTATTTATAGTTATATATTAATCTTTTACAATATTATTTCAATAAGCAACATTTTCTCAGTATTTAAAATACTAACATCTTAGCTAATCACTGCAACAATTTTAAAAGAGTAATACATATTATAATGTTATTTAATGGTTACATTATAGTAACAACTGTGTGTAACTGCAATGGTTAAGGCTTGCAATAGTCTATGAAGTGATCACTTGGGCATATGCAGAATTAGATGATGAGGAAAAAACAATATGCAATCTGGGAGTCTGAAAAACTTCCTATTGGGGTGGGAAGCTGGGTACTAATAAAGGACGGTGTGTGTGTGTGTGTGTGTGTGTGTATGTGTGAAGGGCCTGTCCAGATGGACAGAGGGCCAATATGGACGGACTGGGGTCATAACAGAAACCAGAGTATCAAAGCTGAGAGGGCTGATTCCAGAAACTTGGCACTTTCAAGTAGCACTTATCCAGGGGTATCATATAAACTTAACCCTGCTGTCAGAATGGCCGCCTGGAAGGAAATGGGTTGAGGGTCATGACCTTGAAAGCACAAGTCAAACGTTGCCGTCCACGGCACACAGAGAGTATCAAGGTAAGCTGTACGGCCACAGCCTCGACGTGCCAGATGGCTCTAAAATCTGAGTCGACGGCTGATGGAAATCTCTGAAGACCCACGTCCTGTCTCAGCCCCCTCCACAAGAACAGCAGACTGATACATAAGTAACAGGGCAACTGTCACCGGACGACCACACACCACTTCGGACCAATTTTCTTCCATTTATCTTTCCACTAAATCCAAAATACCTGTCAAAATTTTAAAAAAGAGGAAGGAGGAGACACATCTGGTAACAAAGATGTGAAGCCAAATGTTTAATTTCCACTGAGCTAAATTTGTTCAGTAGCATGTCATTAGCAGGGCTTGATAATCTAGTTTGGGGACATTTCATGTTTTTAAAACTTTGGATGGTCGTAATATTTGCTTCAAGGTACCAAATGTTTTCAGCTTTTTTTCACTTCCCAGCCAGTTACATACAACCTAGTGCGAACGCTGTTATGTCATTAACCACACTGCCTACAACACAAGTAGGTCATAGTGATGCATCACTACTTCGCTCCAATATCACCATGGTAACAAAAGTAACAAATAATTGATGTAGCACATCTCTCTTTCACACATTCTCTCTCCGCTCACACATCAGATTAGTCTGTCCCTCGCTTTCAATAATATTCACTACATCCTTGCCTGAACTGTAACATTGTAACTGTCAGCAGCTACTGAAGTGTCTGATGGATGTGCTAAGTCTACCATGTTGGTTACTAGAAGAATTAAGCTGACTTTACTGTAAAAGACAAGATCATTTCTTGACTTTTAAAAGCAGCCAATGCAGTGCACATGTCTTTTCAACTTCCCCCTGAGCCCTGTTTGCAGTGGAGAGTGAAATACTGCTAATGACAGTTTCTGGTCAGGCCCCTTGACTGACAAGGTAGGATTAGGGAGTCTCACAGTGTCTGCCTCATTCCAAGACCCACGGACCATCCAACTAGTTAAAGGTTCAGTCAGCAATATTGCATGGCGGACCGACTTTGCTCAAAGTCACAGTGAGTAGATAGTTTCCTGACTTGGTTGCATTACTCATTACAACAGTATTTCCTCAAGCCTTACACTCTTAACAAGTCATGAACACCATCATGCACGACACTCTGCAAGTTTGACATGAGTTGTATTATTTGTAAATAGTCCACCCTTTGCAAATATAGCAATGATGCTGTCAAAGGAAGAAAAAAAACCTTTTCCCCCTCGCTATCCCTGGCTTATCCCACCAGGTCTACTGTCTACACTCTTCAAGCATTCAGTCACCAGCTCAACCTGAGGCCTCCTGCTCACTGCCATTACACCATGCACAATGGCTCGTCAAGGTGTCTTATTTCTGAGTCACATTCTTGGATGAATGCTATCCTGAAATCAAATCATGTGGAAATGAACAGACAATAGGTGGTCTCTGTCAAGGCTGATTGGTGGATGTGAGTATTTTGAATTTTTAACAGTGCAAACACAGACAGGGAGTTTCAATTAACTGATACATAAGAAAGAAATCTATCTTTTTTTTTTGTTGTTTTTTTTAAAACTATTTTTAGGTTCTGGTCTTGTTTAGTCAGCAACAATTGGTACTTTTGGAAGATGTTCCCATAATCAGTGAAGTGACCACAAGATTGACTTGTGGACGAAGACATCCTACATTTTGCGTCCAACAGGAAACTTGAACGCACTATTTCCAAATCATTTCCTCTGTTCAGCTAGTTTTGTGTGTGTTTTTGATATGTAGCAATATATCTAATGAAACTGTCTCTTATGAAATAATCTCACTGATGCCCTTCCCGGCACTGACTCTAACTGCCAAGAGTGAGCGCATTTGGATGTTATCACCGATACATGTTTCATTTGCGGACAACTGACTCATTGATTTGTCCAAAGCCCCCACAGCCATTTGGTATTGAGCTGTTGTGGTGGATGTCAGGACTCAATACAAACAGCTTGAAACGTGACTCCTGAAACCCACCTCACCACACATTAACGATCAAAATTAGGTTCCTTCAACACGTGTTTACCTACTTAGGATTCTTTTAAAATGAGAATACTTTTTATTTGATATAAATTTACCAGAATAGCGTTAAATAATAAGCCATATTAGGTGCATGCATGCTCGTCTGATACATGGTTCTTTCCAGAACACGACTAGAATGCTACATGCTTTGTGAAACAAACAAAAATAGCAGTGTGAAAAATGGTGGGTCTGAGCCAAGCAGATAATACTCGTATCTATACCCGTATCCTGTGGACACACTTCAGTACTTGTGATCGTGCCCAACCCTCAGACCTTCAGTCACTAATTTAACCTGAGGCCTCCTGTTCACTGCTATTACAAAACATAGGTGGCGGCCTTGAAAAACACATAATGACCAATGGAAATAAAATACAAGACGACGAGGTCTATAACTTGCCTCCCCTGCCCACTATTCCCACACTAATGTGCAAATAGATGCAAAAGCAGTAAAGCCAGTAGGTCGTGGCTGTGTGGATGGTTATTCAAGAGAAAAAATATTTCGGCAGACCTCTTAACAGTCACCAATTTTTCAGGTTTGCAAGTGTTGCAGATTCTGTTCCTTGTGGTTTCAGCCAGCTGGTGAAGCTTCAGACAGCATTTGTGAACTTGGTTTTGGTCATCTGTTTCTCTCACATGAAGGCAAAGTGATAAGTCTGTGTTAATTTACTGACATACAACACACACATGCTGTGGGGTTTTCTGATCAAAGATAACGGTTCACAGTACTATGCCCTCACCCCTAAAAAACTGAGTTTTTCACTCAGTTAAAGCAAAACTGTTAGCTGCTATAAATGGAGTTAAAAAAATAAAAAGTTTAACAGTTTAAAACTATAATTTAGTTTTGAGTAGATTTCATGAATTATAAAATTGTATACATTGGCAAATGACATGTTTCATCAACTTTTAAATCTTAGACATACAAAATCAAATACTTTAGATATGTATAGAGAGAGGATTAGTTTTAAAAAAAACTTCCAACTTGTGGCTCCCTCAGGTGCCAGGTGAAGGCTGAGCCTCAGGATTTAAACTAGCAACCTTCCACCTCTCTAAACCTAAACTGATGACAACGTGACAACCATTATAAGAG
The DNA here is from genome assembly GCA_008360985.2 of Macquaria ambigua. Classification (NCBI taxonomy): domain Eukaryota; kingdom Metazoa; phylum Chordata; class Actinopteri; order Centrarchiformes; family Percichthyidae; genus Macquaria; species Macquaria ambigua. The sequence goes on along the minus strand of VMKM01000278.1, from coordinate 243,101 downwards.
GAGTGACAACAACTATTGTGTATGGTTATGAGTTGTGTCTAGATATACAAAAAACAAAAAAAAAACCTAAACAGGAAATAGAAAAAAACAACCCAAAACACCAGTTGCCTCACATTCCTAGAAATCCTCCAAAAAATGAATACCAAGAACAGGACGTACATGCAGCCTTCACTGCGTCACTGCGTTTCCATTCTGCTGTTTGGTAGCTTGACAACGGCTGCTTTGTTGCCTCTCACATGCGCCATGCTCAAACCTTTACATGTTATATGAACTGTGACGACAATGAGGTTGAGAATTACTGGTAATATATGACATTATATGCATAACTGCAAGGTACTACATCTACAGTATGCAAGCTTTGAAAACCATCAAGTATAGCGCTGTAGATAACACAGGAAAAGCATTACGTTATGAATGACAACGTAAATTAAGGACAGTGTGATGTTGATAATTGCCATAACTGTGGTTTGAATGTAAGCGTGTAAATAGCACTGTAACCTACAAAAATGACTTTGATGCACAAAATGAAGTTAGCAATTGACCATGTGGTGTTCTAGTGAAATGTGTGGTTTTAAGTCAGGGAAACTACCAGAACATTTCTCCACATCTGCCTACCAACGCTGTACAAACACGTGTAAACATGGACATTAAGTTTTACATAAAACCACACATACAATAGGTCGTCAAGCACATGCAAACACACATCCTCATGACTCATCCTCACTTATCCTTATATCTGTTGGGACGGTCATACACACATGCACACATTAACTTAACGCTGGCTACAGGAGAACTGGGATAGTCAAGATGTGGAGTAGGCAAGGTTTGACTGGATCAAAGTGAACTGTTGGTTTGGCTGGCAGAGTGGAGACTATCTTTCAAGGGAGACTGGTTCAACGGTTAGGCCCCAGATGGTTGCACACCTGTGGGCCTCAAAGAAAATCCCACCCCCTGAAAACCTCCAGAGCTCCAGGATGCATATTCATAAAGCTCCTGAGAGCTGGAATCTGATCCGTCCATGACCACAGATCAGGTTACACAATTACAAAATACGTGGGACCTGTCTAGTCTCAGAAAAGAAAAAATAAACTTTTATTGCAAAAACAAACAAAAAAACATTTAAAATGTGATGACTCGGATTTGAGACTGAAAAAACAAACCTCAAATTCCCTTGTCTGTCCCTCAGTACAGTATGCCAAGCCCCTCATTCAAAACTCCCAACTGCTCAAACAGCTTTTGTTGTGAAATTCTATACATACATATGCCAAATGTAATCACTCTATTCTGTGCATTGTATTCACTATATAAGTCTGACGCTATGCTCTTCCTTTGTGTCATCATAATCACGACCAGCAATAACGCAATAAAAAAATGACTCAAAAGCAGCACAGGTGGTTGAGTTGATGTGCCATATGGTGGAATTTAAATGTATGTATTGTGCTTGGCTTCAGCCGATCATGGTAAATATTAAATAAAAATCAATTATGTTTGGACAGTTAAATTGTCCCAGTGTTTATGAGCTCACTGTTTGTGCTTTTACACCTGCCGCAGTGTGTGGAGATAATTGGTCTCAATGGAGTGAGTAAATCACTAATAGGTTTCCAGCGTTTACCTCCACTTAGTGAAACAGTTAAGACATTTAGGGAAACGGCATCACAGTATCTCAGAAATGGCGGGTTGAGTTGATGAGATAATATGATGAATCATATTTCATTAATGATGTAAATCCATTGATGCTGACTGTTTCATCTAAAACTAAAGCTCAAATCCTCAGTTATGCATTATCCTGGCTCATGATTCAGCAATCATGTGAAACCAACATATTATTTTTAAAGAACTGCTCATTTATCATATATTGTAGCCTGCTTGAAACACTAAATGCAATACAATTTTAGATTAACTTTAATGAAATATATTCAACTGCAGATATTTTACTTACAATCAAATGACTTTTTATGTGTCATTAAAGGGGTAGTCCAGTGATTTGGTATTGCACTTCCATAAAGTTGGAGGGGCTCAGATAAAAAAAAGATTTTTTTAAAATCAAAAAGCAGCAGAGGCTGAGGTATCCTGACTTTTAGTCTCTAGTGTGGGTCAAACTCCAAAAACATGGGATCCTACATTTCCCATAATTAACAGGCATCAAGAGATATGAACATATTACCTCTGTGCTATCTTACACTGGCTGCCCGCTATGTTCTGTATTGATTTTCTATTGATAATGAAATTCTACTGATCACTTTTAAAGCATCAAATGGCCATGCTCCAAATGATATCAAGGCTTTATTGACTCCTTATGTGCCTGGGCATTCCCTTAGATTGGTGGATGTGGCTCTGCTGTTTATTCCTAGATCCCAGCTTGTGACCAAAGGTGACCGGGCTTTCACTGTCAGAGCCCCCAGACAGATCAGACAGGTTACATAATTTGCATCTTTTAAATTCCTTCTTAAAACTTTCTTTTATAGGAAAGTGTTTATGAATATTTAATATGTTGCTGGGCTTTATCATCCCACTCTTGCCATTTTACACTTTTTTGTAACTTTATTTTATCCCCAGTGTTTTATGATTCCTGTGGCGTTTTTATTTGTTTTTGTTTTTATCTGCTGTTTTTTTCCCCTGTAAAACACTTTGTAACCTTGTAAGAAAATTACTAGATAAATAAAGTTTATTATTATTTATTTATTATATAAAAACTGGATAGCACCTTCCATTAGACTCCCCTGTCTCCTAAATGCCCACAACTTTCAAACTCTGCACCTCCAGTTTGCAATGCAGGCTTTCTGTTAAAAAAATGTAAGCCTAAGCAGGAATAACCTTGATGACATCATCGGGGTTATTCTTTTAAGACTTTGGAAAGCTCCTGCACAGCCACCGTAGACCGTTTTCATGGGCTGCGTAGTACTTCTCATGACGAGTAAACTTAACTTCACGTATAAAATTGGTGGAGTGCCCCTTTAAAAAGCTCACAAGGTTTCCTGTGAGTCTCCTGATAATATGAAAATCTGTCCATATTAATTGTTTTGGATCGGGGTTAATATTAGACCTGGGCTTATAGTTAGAAATAGGTTGGTGTGGGCTTCAGGACTAAAAATGCTGTTAGGATTGGGGCCGAGTGAAACTCAAGATTAAAGATTACCAGAGCAAATTTCGTCAACAACAAAAGTGTTCTGGTAATATTTCTGTATTTGAGGAACCATGATTCACTGGATGATTAAGTCGCTTTCTCTTTAAAATGGTCACTGTGAGCCTGTTGTACACATGTGATTCCCTACAAGCCCCTGAGCACGTCATGGTGGAACTGAGCTATCACTGTTGTCTAGTTCAAATCAGATGGTGCCATAATATGACAAGTTTTAGATATTACAAATCCACATCACATTTTTCAAGCCTTGAGGTCTTCCGGTTTATTCATTCATTCTGCCCATATCAAGCCATGTAACGTTCATATTGGGTTTTTATCCTCATGCTGCTTGACTCACAGTATCTTCCAGTACACTCATTATGGCATGTGAACACCACAACACTCTTAGTAAGGAAACTATTAAAATGAATGCAGCAGTTCCATCTTAAGGTCACCAGTAGGTACTACAACAAGCAACAAACAACACATCTTTCACTCTTGGTCCTTCTTTCTATTTATACGTCTGTTTCTCTCGTATACAGACACTCTTTTTCTGCTGCTTGTGAAATTCTAACAAGAAGATATTCATTGTATGTGTGTAATGCATCTGCAGGAGAGAAAAATATGCATTATCTGCGTATCAGTGAGACTATTGAGGGAGTTGTACTCGGAGGAATTTCAAAGGTCTGCATGTCATTGACCAGAGGGTTCCTGCAAGCTATGAGCTCAGTTCGTTTGTTGCAAATGGAGACTTTTTGAATCGCGAGCAGCCCCATTATTTTCAGGCACCCGTCTTGGAAAACAGGAAAACACATGTACTCATGTATAGATACACAAATACAGGCATGTGTGCACACACGCACACATACATACACCGCACTGTTTTCTGGGGTGGGATGTTTAAACCTCTCTTGGCACCTGATCAGACCGAGTTTCCCATGAAGTTTTCTGTGGAGCAAAAGTGACTTGAACTGATTGCAGCGGATAAGTGGCCTAAGCAAATAGCCCTTCCACTGTGACAAGGGAGTGGAGAGAGCAATTAGTCCAGTCTTGAGATCTACAATTCCATAACCTCAGATAAACCTTGATTACCCCATAAAACTGGCCTTTCCTGAATGGCATGTCATTGAGGAGAAATGGGGCCATGCAAAGTGCAAGGCTGGCAAAAGTCCTGGAGTTCAGCGAGTTAAAACTTGGCGCCATGGGAACTATGCCAATCATCCATATTATAAGTTGTGACAGAGATAGCTCTGGGAATAAAGGCATACCAAATGAACACACAGAAAGTATTTAAGTGCAAACAACAGCGGCACGCTGTTGGCAGGTAAAAGGTGTTGTCTGCCAAAACAAAGATGAGTGCATGCTTTTCTTAACTGCTTTTAAGCATTGGCACTCAGTGATGATACTGAACTTCATGCCAATCCTAAGGCTTAAAAAAGTGAGAGAGAAAGTCATTATTGATTCAGCAGCAGACTTTAGGCTGCTGTTAAGGCTTATTTATCTTCATAAGATAACACCCTCTCAATAGGGCTAAATTAGATTTACAAATCACAGCTGCATGAAACAAACTGCAAAGAAAACCTCTTTTTTTCCTACCTACCTAACTACATCTAACTGATTTCTGTGAACTCGCTTTCCGCTTGATCCGCAGGCATCTCTCCCTGTTGAAATTGGCAGCTGCATTGAGAGTGGAACAGTGTGGCAGAGAAGAAGGCAGAGGGGAGTCACTGTTACAGTACAGTACAGTAGAGTCCTAGCTAACATCCCAACAGCTGATAGCTTCACAGTTCACAAGACAGCTCCTTGCACATGGTCAGGATGCCACTGCTGACAAAGACAGCAGCTACACAGCAAAGTACAGTACAGCACAGAGCAGTGAAGCATGATCTAACCAGGAGTCTAGCCTCCTACAAATACAGTAGGTGCCTGGTACAAACACAGTACACCACAGTGTGGCTCAGACTGTCTGGGTTAGGAACAGACTGCAGCAGACAGATACAACACAGTATGGAACATTACGGTATACAGGATGGAAAAATAAACATTATTACATTGCAATATAGTACAGTACGGTATGATTCAGCAAACTGAGTTGAGTGTAATATGTTACAGACACAGGACAGCACGGTAAAATGCACTGTAGTGGAGTCTAGATGGGATGTAACCAAAACACCCAAGCGTAGGCCCTAGTAAAGTACAGTAAAGGGATTCAAGATGAGGGGGCTGAAGGGATAGAGGGAGGGAGGAGTGGAGAGATTGAGCGTAACAAGCAAGCACACATAAAGCCGGTCTCATTCTTTTTTCCTCCCCTCCCTCCCTCCCTCTCTCTGTCTCTCCCTCTCTCTCACCATTACAGCAGCATTAGAAGCTGAGCTGCTCAACTGTTCCAAGATGTCAGAACTACAAAGCTCCCTTGAATGAGGGAATGTGGGGCCCAGGGCGGCGAGGGGGTCTGGAACAGCTGGCCCAGTGGTGGGGCCTCCTGTTCCTTCGCTCTGCAGCCGCTGGCTAGCTGGGACAAGACAGGGATGTCTGGCTGGGGGGTGGCGTGTGTGTGTGTGTGTGTGAGAGAGAGTGTGGAGGGAAGCTGCATAGAAGGGGGTCAGGCAATGTTTCTGTCTTCTCAGTGTAGGAGGGATGACACAGGGATCACCAGCCAGGTCCCCCCGACCAAAGCTGGAGAGGATGGGATGGGTGGGGACAGAGGGGGAAGTGAGAAGAAGTGGAATTGCTGCCACTGATGTTCAAGTTCATTTCAGGCTCTGAGATTTCACAGTGGTTGCAACATTGCACAATGACATGTAGGGGACACCACCAAAAAGGAACTGAGCAAGGAGTAGGAAATCGAGAGTACAAAGTAGAGTTTAAGAAAGCCATTGTATGGATTTATTTTCTACACACACACACACACACACACACACACACACAGAGAAATACATGCACACAAATGGACAGAGCGCTGCATCTCCATCTGCTCATGCTCTGTGCTTAGGGAGACATGGAAAATTACAGGGAGAGAACACTTGTGGCTTCCATCTCGTCTTTGGTGTCAGAGAAGTGTGACTTAAAAGGGAGGAGGATAAAAGGAGACAAACTATTTTCGACAACTGTAAACAGGAGAAAGCTCGGAGCTGTTGAAGCTTAGCACACAGAAGGAAGAAAAAAGATATATCATATAAGGTTTCAGCAGAGTTCAAGGAAGGTATCAAGTTAAAATAACGCTCAATTTGCAGTACAGCAAGCCTCCATTTCCCAGAACACGAACATACATGAACGTATGGGTGCTCATGTGAGCTTGTTTGGGCCACCACACATGATGCTGGAAAAGACGGCTCAGCTGTTGCAGTAGAACAGGCACAACGCAGGCAATGGAAAGGGACTTTAAGCAGCTACATCTGCACACACGGATATAGAAGACCCACAATTACTAGCTGCAATGGAAATACGACTTTCAAAGAACAAACTCAAGGCAAACATTTAATGTAAACCACCATACAATAAATGTAACCAAATGACGTTGGGTCCCATGAATGGGCTCTGTTGTTCATTTAAGATATGGCACCATTCAAGAATCTCACTGTAATTGTATTGTTACTTGTTTTTATTGCTGTTTGTTTTTTCCACGCTTTGGGGGTGTTGTCATCTGCATTAATGAGATACATATGAATTTGCTGGAGCCTTTTCTGACACATAAAGATGCACCCCAACACACACACACGAGCATGTGCATAGAAACATAAGTGGATATACAAGCATATTTGCACACATACATCCACACACACACACACACACACACACACACACACACACACACACAGCATTCCTGTTGGGGATGTGAGCACCTCATAGAGACCTCATAGATTGTGAAGTGCACAAATTTCATAACAGCAAAGAAAAACATCCCCTTTTTAAGAGAAGACTGGATTATTTTACAGGAGTTTCCGTTTGAGGGCGCCACACAGTCGACCATGCACTCACTCCACACAACAACATAAAGCTCAGTCTCTGGGCGGCCTCGAGAGGCATCCAACTAAGATTAGAGCCGGTCTTAAAAAAGGATCTTAATTGTGTACGTTTGTAATTATACAATGGTTGGCCTCTTCCCTTCAGAGTAACTTAAACATCTGGAATTGGGCATGACAGAGGCTTTCTTTACCACTGCAAGAGAAGAAACAGTAAGTGAGAGTGAGATGGAGAGAAACAAGAGAAAGAAAAAGTGAAAGAGAGAAAGAACAAACAAAGAAAGCACAGAAATTAATGGTGAAGATTCAGCAGCTAAGACTAGTACATGTGGGCTTTCCTTTCTAGTGTGCAAGCATGTGAGGTATGTGCTGGAGGAGGACACAAAAGATGATTCCTGGAGTTCCTCTTTTGGCCCAGCAGTGGACCAGCCAGCAAGCTACTCACTAGTCAGTCAGCCCAACAGCCCCAGCTGCAGCAACTAGCGCTCTCAAGGTCTCTCAGCAGCTTCTTGGAACCTGCACAGTGCACATGCAAGCGGCCACATAAGTGCATTGGTGGTTATAGTAAGTTTAGTAAGTTTATGGCTATATACAATTAATTCTAAACATATTTCATTAATCCAACAACTGTGTAAATAAGTTGTGCGTTTGTTGGATTTTCAATTGCCCTCAATGTCTCTGAGAGGTCTACCAATCAAAACCTTTGCATCTGCAGTATGCTTAAAAATGTAAGTGTTTCTTTTGAAAGTCACAGCATGGTGCAAAATCCCTCTTAAGGAGATACAACTTAACGTGGGACCTTACTCACACCAAATGTGGATGAAGACCATGTTCTGAGCACCTAGCGTGTGCAGGACAAAAATGTCAACACTGAACACTGCAATTCTTCTCTAGAAGGGGTTTTGTAAGGGGCTTCCTGATGTGCGTCAGAGGTTTGGTATACAGTAGTATCTGGTCATTGTGCTGGACAACTTTCTTGGAATTTGTACTGCCGTTAAATATTGGACATACAGAATTGTAGGCCTGAGGATCCTTTTTTGCCATAAAAGAGAGATGGCGCTGTGGCTACTGAACGACTTTCTAGCAGGTCAAATGTGCTGATTGACTTACAGTGTATTCCTGCTGGTATTCCCTTTACAGACTGTTTCTGTATGTCTTCAGTCAAGGAAATCCCTGAGACAATTTCCACTCCAGTGAATGAAAAGACGTATTCATTTAGACGGGGGTCATACTCTGGTTTGATTGACATAATGGCATGGAAACAGTCCATTCATCTCTCCCATAAACTACTGCTTGTGACAGCCCGCGCTTTGAAACCTGAGCCGGCAGCAATCTACCTCCTGATATGTACAATGTTAACATTAAGTGAGGCAATAGCACTCATTTCCTCAGTTTATTATTGCACACACTAGTTACACAGAGACCAATCTTGCACAATTCACTTCTGCAGCGGGATTGAAAAAAGAAAGAGGAAGCTTCCTTCTGTGGGAATGGAGAGGACAAACACTGAAAGTCACAGAAGCATGGTGACTCACTTGGAAGATAAGGCTGCAATAGTAGCTTGTTGCTGTTCATTAGAGCTTGATTCAGAATTCAGATGGGATAAGGTACTCTTTATAGATGAGCTTTGTTGGAGAGAGCTGAAGGATGGGAAAAGGTAAGAAATGGAAGAAAGTGAACAGAAGGAAAAAAGAGAACAAAAGTTACAGAGGAAAAGACTGATTTTAGTATGATCAATTATGAAGACTGAGAGTATTTAATATGCCTAAATATGGTGGGATGTAAGGCTAGACACAAGAGAAGACGGATGTGAGGAAAGAGTGAAAATATGGCCAGTTCTATTTCGATGAACTCACTTTTCCTGCAGAGCCTTTAGTAGTATGACAGATCAAACAATCATCTGTCTAGAGGATAATATGAGTTGCACACTAATATAGGCATCTGCAGTGAGTCTGTCTAAAAACCTAGGATGAAAGGGCATCGCATAGTAGACGGATGGACTGACAAAGACAAGTGGCACCAGAACCACATTTAAAATCTCTTCCCATTTTCCCGTCAGGGCCGACGAAGAAAGACAACCTATCCTGCGTCAGATGAAACACCACAAAATGTCACTTGAGTATCCCAAATCCCTACAATGAGTCAATTATACCTCTCCTCAGTCTCTGGCAGGGTACATAAAGCCGAGACATTTGGTGACCTCAGACTGACTCCAGAGAAAGCAGGCACAAAATGACAGTCCAGGGCTGACTACAATGCCTGCGAGACATTAGCCTTAAACTGTCTCTGTGGTATTTTCTCTAATGCTTCTGAAAGACACTGTCTGGCATACTGTGACCTAACTTGATGGAAATGACATGTGACCAGCGCAAAGGCAAATGCTGTGTTGTTACAGCGTTATTATGGCAAAATATTTTCAGAAAATATCAGGTGTGTGGACGCGGAGTGCACACATGTGCCTGCTTTCCTTGGCAGGTGGCATTCCCTTGAGGACACACACGCGCGCACACACACACACACACAGTGTCCTCTGCATGAGATGACTCACATGCCGTGACATCTGGTTAGTGTTGGATACATTGTTCGGGGCAGCGTGGTGACTTAACACTACGCATAATGGAAGGAAAAAGGAAAAAGAGAAAGCCATGGAATAAAATACATTGTTATAATATAAGGCCTCGGTTCTCCATTAATGTTTTTTCCTCTATTAACAATGGGACAATGGGGCAGAAAGTGAGTTGATACTTGAGTTTCTGCTGTTTTAGTTTTTAAAAGCGTGAGTAAGATGAGACACATTCCTAGAGAGAGAGACATTAAATCATGTTCAAATATTCAAAACTCACTCTACTCACTGTTTTTCTCATGTTCCACTTTTACAGACATAATAGCTTGTTCCTGGACTAAACAGGAAAACAGACCTCAGTGTGGTGAAGTGTTGGTGAAGATAGTGTCTATAGGGTCTAGTGTAAATGAAGCTGCTCTTGTCAGGAAAACAATAGCATTGACTGTGTATGGAAATGAGCTCAAGACAGATCCAAAGCAAAATAATCTGCAGTGAATTTATCCTCTCATCCCTCATTACTGCATCCCCCCATGGCTTCATCTGGGAGAGACACTGGTAGAGAGAAGCTGCTGAAGAGACCCACCTCCCTCTTCTCCCAGCACTGCCTCAGGAATGCTTTTCTTCTGGACCCCTTAGCCCCATGTGTAGACGCCCTCTCTGCAGGGTGTGTTTTGCATGTAAAGCAGGCTGCAGATGCTGTCCGCAAAAGCGACCAGGAGGGACAAGGGGGACCAGGACACAAGGAGGCCCCACCGTTATGCCACCCGCCTGGCCTCGCCTCGCTTTGCTGCCACCCCCTCCGCAGCTCCCCTCCCACAACACCTCTCATTACTTCACCCCTCGACAGTCCCCCTTTCCATCCCCAGTTCGACATGCCACCCCTCCATCACCCCATCCCCTCCATCCGCCCCCTCGACCATCCCTCTGCCACCCTCCTAGCACACGCAGTTGTGTGTCTCCTGGGAAACAAGCTCTAGTTGGTGTATGGAGGCACGCTGAGCTCAGAAAAACACACACACATACACCATACCACTTCAGTGGATAGAAAGACCTAAAAAACAACATTTGGACAGAGAGAGAGAGAGAGAGAGAGAGAGAGAGAGAGAGAGAGAGAGAGAGAGAGAGAGAGCAGGGAGAAAGAGAGTGATCACCTCTAATAAAATGGTTCTTTACAATCCTGTTATGCATATTCGGCTTGACATGACTACATTCAGGGGAAATAATTAACAAGTGTATGGCGTACATTAATATTGCATTTGACAGCAGACAGGTGGCTGGCTGGGAGCAGATGTTAGGAGGCAGACCAGAGAGAGAGACTCTGAGAGGGAGATGGAAAACGATCACAAGGTTCTCTACTATAAACACAACTAACATGTAATCAGTGGAGTTTCATAGACTTTGCAATTTAAATGCATCACTGTAGTGCGGAAACAATTACTCGATTAATCTATTAGCTGATTGAGAATAAATCTAGTGCTAACAATTTTGATACAACAATTAGTTGTTTGAGTCATTAATCATGAATAACTGCAAAACAGTCGTCAGTTCCAGCTTTGTAAATGTGAGGATTTGATGTTTTTCTCTGTTTTATATTATTGTAAATGGAGTACTGTTGGGGTTTGGACTGTCAGTTGGACAAAACAAGCAATTTGAAAATGTCACTCTGGACTCTGGTAAACTGTGATTGGCATTTTCCCACCTTTTTTTTTTTTGACAATTTATAGATTATATGATTAATCAATTAATTTAAAAAATAATTAACAGATAAATTATCATTAAACATGCTAGTTGCAGCTCTACATCTCTGTGTGATATTTAATATCTCTATATGATGTACAGTAAAGCATCCATCACATTATTCATCCTTCCAGCTCCTCTGTCTGCTGCACACAAAGCACCACAGTGTGGCCAGTCAGGGAGGGTGCAACTGGGATGACATAATGGTGTTTCCACCCAACCTCTCCACTCTCAGGATCTGTACTGTGCTGAACAAGGTGCGGTGGGGTGTGTGTGTGTGTGTGTGTGTGTGTGTGTGTGTGGAGTGTGGTAGGGTGAATAATTGTAGTGACACACTGGTACATTTGGATAATGACCTTTTCTGTTACTTTTACAGTATACACACCTCAGCCAGTCTTTACATGTGCGGACCGTGATCCCAAAGAACACCTTTGTGACGCCTTGCAATGCTTATGTAATCCACAAGCCTGCTTTATTCTACTCTGTTTGACAAGGAGTTACTGCTGCACAAAGTGGCATACATTCAGACAGACTCGTCTAGATTGGACTGACTGGGATGTTGGTGTCTCTTTTGTGTTGCTGTGTGGTTAATCTAAGAATTACAGTGCAACAATTTGGCAAGCTTGTGTGAAAGCTTTACCTGTGCATGTGTGAAAGGCTTGGATGAAGCCACATTAACCTATAGCTATTCATATAGCATACAGCATAGCATACAGCATATGTGCAAAGCAACACCTGACAGAGTATTGAGCAATGCCTTTAGAGGGATTTAAGGCCTTTTGAACATCCTCCTGCATGGCTTTATTCTTCAACAACACAAAAAGGAACCATCAAATAACAAGAGTAAACATTAATTTCCTCGGGTAAAGCCTGGAAGCGAGGGAAGGTTCATGACTCTGAAACTGAGATGAATGTGTGGCCAGAACACCAGTTTGTGTGGGCTTCCCTGTTTCCCCCTAAGCTGCACCAGTCCCCCTTACTTTACAAAACTGTCATGTAACATATTACAGCTCTTTACTGCAAAATGTATATTTTACTATTTCTGTACTGAAATGTAGTAATGCAGTCTGTAGCTCATGGGGTCTGCAGGTAAGACATAAGGCTCTATGACACTATACTGGATCTTGAGAGAGGATGAGCATCACCACTGTTAGTAGAAATACTCAAAGATATTCCCATGGTTGAAATGCAGACTCAACTACTCCCCTTTTCTAAACACTGCAATTTCTCACTGCATGTACCTCTCTTGTCTACAGTTGCTCACTGTATTGGAGTGTCTGACTGTGCAGCTAAGGGGCCCGCAGCAAACACATGGGTCAGGAGGCAGGAACTCAGGGAGTCTCCATGCTTCACTCCAGCATTTGGAACCACTCTCGACCTATCACAAATTCCTCTTTCTTGGCAGCTATACAGTTTTCCCCCTCTCTCTCCCTTTCCTCTTTTCATCAGTGCTGGCAGTAGAACTGTAGTCTACATTCTGCACTAATTAACAACCTTCAGAGGAAGACCACCAAACCGGTGAACTGGCACACTCGAAGCACGCTTACAGTAAGACTCTCTTTCATTCTGCTTTTATTTTTCTTCATTCTCTGTCCATCCAAGGTTGTGTTGTGTTGAAGGTTGCGTTGCGTTAGTCAACACAACTTTCAAGCTAAGGTGGAGCTCCATGTAAACTTGAGCCTCCTCCAGACCACACACGCGCGTGCGCACTCTCAGACACTCACAGTGAAAATGATCTATGCCCTTTCCATTGACCCTGCTACTAACTCTTGCATGGCAGCTAGCCTTGCAGTGAAAGCTTACTGTATGTTATCAGAGTATCTGAATAAACAACTGCAACATCCACATGGGCCAAGTTGGCAGCTCTCCCTCTGTGACATACAGAGAACAATGAACAATACTTGTTCTCATGCTGTAATATACAATGTTATATATTACAGTGCTTATTAACATACTCTTTCATTTTACATATGGACTCTGTTAGTGCTTACAGCGTAACATTTTTATTGTCTTCACCATGTCCATCCATCAAATGTCTACATGTCTATATACTACTACAGTGCTCTACTTGACATAGGAAAGATGAACAATGACTATGGCACAATTTAGAGCAAATAAGGGTTTCAATTCAATCTGACATAGTGAATTTCCACATCTGTCCATTAACCTGTACTTTCTGAGACCATCAATCTCAGCAGTGTTTGGGACCTGAAACTAAGCCTGGACCTCAGGTTCATGAGCTTAAATGGTCTTATATATTCTGAATCGCAAATTCACACAGGCTTCTTCTCAGATTCTTCTATAGCCCTCTAAAAATGAATCACTTCTGCCTACTGCGTGATTTATGCTTGATGCAAGGAGTTAATGAGAGTCCCACCGTAGATACCTATGTCCTGCTTTAACTGTATTCCCGGTTTCATTTCACTTTGCGATATTGAGTGACGATGGGCTAGCCACACACTTACATAATTGGAATTACATCAAGGTAACTTCTAATTCCCCTTGTATTATTGCTTTGGAGACTACTCCATGCAATCACAGTGTTTGTGTTCATTTATTCACTGACGGCCAACATGGTGAGCAGAAGGTTCACAGTGGAGATGGCTTTGCTAGATGTGCGTTACTCAAAAGAAGAAGACGGAGTTGGTCTTCAACTTCCATAACGTTGTCATTACCATCAACTATCTTTACCAGCATCAGAAACTTGTAGGAGAAAACACAAGGTGCCAATCACAGTTCTCTCCAAAGCCACCGAAGCCACGATGTGTAGTGTTTTTTAAAGGAAGGGGCACATCTGCCACGGCATAGCTTCGGAGCCTACACACGTAGCTACCGTAGGTGAGGCATAACCCTTTAACGCAAAAGTATAACTGAAGCTTAAGTGAAGCAAATTATGTTCCATAGTGAGTAAAGGACACATCTGACTTCCAGGTGTCATTCAACATCCTAAATCATCACAGACACATGGCAAAATGTTTTAGGACACGGTCAGAATAATTAGGATACTTATTTTGGCTTTGCACTGGGCACCATGCTTGGCACAAATGAGAGAAGAGAAGCTGGAGTGTGTGTGGACTTTGCCGTTTTGCTGATTGAGGATTAACTAATAGGAAAGATACGTTTTCCATCGCACTATTGTCTTCTTCTTCTTGAAAACTAGCATAGGAATATTCAAGAAGGCCAACATGCACACAGGAGCTTATACACTGTAATGTACACAAACACACACACACACACACAAATACTCTGCGTCAAAACCCCAAGCTGCCGGTCTGGAGCATCAATCGAGTCTCTGTTCGCTCCTCACCCTCCTAGTCTCCACTGCCATCTTCCACCACCAACATCCACACCACATAATTTGTCATAGAACAGCACAACCTAAACCCTGAAAAGCAGCCTTCAAAGCACACTGAAATTAAAATCAGTTACACGCTCTCCTTTGGTAATACAGTATACTGAATAGTCTGGATCTCACTGGTTTCCATTCTTAGTCTTCCCTTGGGAAAGTTATTGAAAAGGGGGCAGAGTGGGAAGGTCACAGGCTGTCTCAAACTCTTGTCATGGAGTGAATTCTTAACATTTCTCACGAGTTTAAAGTCATTGATTGCCGATGTTGCATGCAAACAGTAGCTCCCAAATAGAGAATGGAGGGCATTAATCAGGGCTGTAATGCCATGAAACTAGGACAGAAGTTAGAGAGGTGGTCTTGTGACCAAAGGGGCAATGCTAGTTCAAATCCCTGGAGCAGCTGGAAAAATGTGGTTGGGGAAAGTGAATGACAAAAGCTCTAGACAGCTTCCATCAATGCGCCCTTGAGCAAGACATTCAATCCCCAAATATTCTGGTTAAGGAGCCAAGTGCCCAAAAGTAGAAGGCTGCACAGCTCCAAGGCGCGTGGTGCTGCCTGAATATGAAACAGGGCATTGCCGGTAAAGAGTTGAGTGTGTATTGTTTCAGCTTTCCCTGGATAAATAAAGGGCATAAAACATCCCTGTGTTCTTGGAACCGTCATGAAAAGTGCCAGGCAGGGAAAGACAATTAGAACAATCGACAAAAGAGGAGGAACATTATGCAGTGACAGAAGTTGTCCACCTTCATCTGACAAACTCAACTATGAGTCAAAAGCCTGACAACACAGCCCAAACATATAAAACAAGAGGCAATGGGGTAAAGAATGAAGGAATTCCAAGAAGACGGTGGGTCCAAGGAGACAGTTTGCCTTGTTTCCCAAAGAGATGCTCTGGCATGCCAGGGATCACAGACAGCCTTCCAGCGTTAAGTGACTCTGAATAGCAGCGAGGGGACAGCGAAAGGACAGAGCAACAAGATTGCTGGACCAGATCAGGGCGAGTGGTGCTGGCAGGGCCGGTGTATTGTTCTGGGAGTCGAGCAGGAGGCTATCGCGGCCCGGGCCAACCGCTAGCCACGTGCTCCTCACCGAGGCCAGCATGAATTATTACATTTCATTCTGTTATCTTTCATCATGGTTCATTACAGACAGACAATTGAGCTTCAAGAGGAGCACCACGCTCAGGGGTCCCCCCAGATGCCCTCAGAAAGAGAGAGAGAGAGAGAGAGTGAGGGAGAGAGAATCCCTGCACTCTCCACTGAAAAGGATGGAGGAGGATGGACAAAAACACATTGTCCGTGGATTTAAAAAGAAGGCTTATGGCTGCTATGAAAAAAGAAATGTGCTTTTAGAAGAGGAGAAGAATGAATCTGCCCGCTGATGCACACTCAATGAGATGTACGCTAGCGGAGCCATAGAAAAGAAGCGAGAATTGAAAGGGATGGAATCTGAGGCAAATGACACTAGAGTGTTTTGAAAATAACTGACAGCTGCACAATAGGACACCAAAACAGACTGCAATCTGCCCATAGATAGATGAAAAGACAGGGACTTGAATAGAAGTGCGTCCAAATACATACAGCGATACTGTCCATTCATAGCAGAAGTGGATAAATAGACAGCCGTGAAAATGGACATGAAAGGTGAGGTTTTGCCCTGATAAATGAGCCAAACAAAGAGATAGCTACGAAGAATTTGTGAAACAATTAGGCTTTCTCATTTTAAGTACATGAGTGCCACAAATATGCTTAGTTTAGGCCTTGAGAAATGATATTTACCAGAGACACACTTAATGTGCACAAAAACACAGAGACAAAACAGAGACCAAATTCCACTTTAACATTTAAGTCGTTATGAGTTCAGTAGGGGACATTGGTATTGTTAGACCTAATCATAGCTGATTACAAACCTGTCTGAATCAATGATGTATCCCTCAATGAAGGAGCCATAACCATCCAGAAGAAATGCATGTGTATTGGTATAATCGCAGTGTCTCTCCTCATGAAGCTTTGTTATATGTGTCTCCGCGTGTGTGTGTGTGTGTGTGTGTGTGTGTTCCTAATGCATTTGTGTGTGTGTCCAGAGAGGTGAGTATCAGAACACACTCCTCTTGTCACTCGCTGTTCACTGCATAACACAGACATTTTCCATTCTGTCAGTGCAAGCAGCGAGCACACTGGCTCCTTCTAAACTCAGCCGCCACTTCATTAAATGACTTCAGACTCTTGGCAGAGTCAGTGGGAAAAGTCTATATTAACTGTGTGTGAGATCCACGGGGTGACCAACAAAGGCCATAGTTGTTCCTCTATGCTGGATGCTGCTTGGGGGAATTCTGGGGCCTATCGGGGTACCCCTCCGCTGGGCCCTCTACCCCATTTGTGTCTCACACATGCTCTTGCTTCTTCTTCTTCTTCTTCTTCTTCTCCTCTCTCTCTCTCTCTCTCTCTCTCAGACCTCACATACATACAGACAGACACAAATAAACACACAAGGATGCACACTAGAGTCACATAAAGCTTTGCTGACTTTTGCCCTACTTTCCAGGAAACGGTGCTTGGATTGTGAGTAAATCAGCAAGTATAAGCCAGCCACAGTGGAGAATAAGGTGCATGTGTGTGTGTGTGTGTGTTGGTGGGGCACAGTTTTGACATCATATTGCAGGATCAATCACCTTATGCAGGATCGAGCCAAGTTATGGGTTGCAGGAGGCTGTGTTTAGACTGGAGAATGGAGCGAAGGGTAGGGGTTGATGTCTCCTCTCACAGTCCAATGCGACGGCTGGCTCATTTGTTTACAGGAGGTTCAGATGGAGAGAGACAGCCTGATGGTACCTAATGGCCAGGAGGAGAAGCTGGCGGCTGAATCAAAGCGTTTACTGTTGCTCAGCCAGGTCAAAGTGCTGGGTCATTGGGAGCGGATGGGCAGAACAGCCAGAGGATCAGCCACCATAGTACTCAGGACGCAGGAGAAAAGCTTTCTAAGAAAATAATTCCACCATAAAACAGTATTCACAAAGCCTTTTTTCCAAAGCAGAAAGTCAGAGCACAGGGGCTCTGGTGACAAGAGACAAAAACTGTGATTGTCCATTGACACGAGGTAGGGAATGGACTTTAGTATCATGGGACTTTTGGTAAAATAAAACTATAGTTTATTACAACTTGAGTTTTATTTTTGTAGCTCTG
The DNA here is from genome assembly GCA_008360985.2 of Macquaria ambigua. NCBI lineage: Eukaryota > Metazoa > Chordata > Actinopteri > Centrarchiformes > Percichthyidae > Macquaria > Macquaria ambigua. The sequence goes on along the minus strand of VMKM01000278.1, from coordinate 225,187 downwards.
GTCATTGTTTCTATCAGCTATGATAACACTGTACTCACCAAAGTAATTGTTGAGATCTCGGAAAGAGGAAACCTCAGTAAAAATAGGTCCAACAGGACAGGAAACACGATTAGACGATCATACAAGTAGTAAACAAGTCGGCAGTTTTTAATCTAAACCACTTTATTTATAGGCAAAACTGACAGTGAGCGCACCCATAATGTCGAGATTAACCTCTCATTGCACAGGAAAACTGTGTGTGCGTACGGTAGGTCAAAGTTGACCCAGGAAGTCGGCTTGTAAACTTTGATGGATGTTAACAACATGCAGTTTGCGTAATGGTTTTACCCTTTGCCTCCTTTTCTCTTCCAAATAAGTTTGACTAACTTGGGTGGTTTGTTTACAACCTGATCTGATCGCTGGTATTTCTTACCTTGTTGGACCTATTTACATGTGATCGCCAAACATGTAATTAAAAAAACAAAAACAAAAACGCTATGGGACTTCTTAGTGTTACCACCGGTGAGCACAGGTGTGGCCAAATCAACTACAACTAAAATCTCAAGGATTATAACTTTAAGGGACAAAATACATCCTATATCTAATATTAAACGGACCGGTTCATTTTTGTGCATATTGCGCATTAATGTACATTTACATGGCAAGATCTTTTGCACGTCTCCAAAGTCAATGAATAAAACACACAATGCAATGAGTAGCGTAACCAAAAAGAGCACATGCAATCCAAAAATGTATGGGACGTTTCACTCTCAAATATCGATATTGGTATCAGCCTACAAAATCCAGTATTGACCAGGCTTTTGATCTAGATCAGACAGTCTAAAACACACTAGAACTACATATTACTCACGCTGTATTGCATTCAGTTCATTAGAGGAAAAAAATGAAATGATGACAACGGTGACAGGAATTACAGCTGTTCTGGAGAGACACAGTAGAGTGGAGGTCAAATGGGGAGTGTCCAGAGAGAGACAGGCGAGCAGCCAAGTGTGGGAAGAAGAGAGAAAAAGTATTTAGGTGAAGAATCCTTGTTTAACCACAAAACATGATTACAGCCTCATCTGCGGTTTCACACCCCAAGACAAATAGAAAGACAGATGCAGATATAGTCCTACACACACACACATCTATGATCTGGAAGTCTATTTTAACAATATGTCTTTTTCTGATGCTAATGAAACACACACACACACGCTCACAGGCTCACGCACACAGAAGAGCTGAAGGTGCAAGACACAGCAAGCAAAAAGGGACACCACAGCCGTACAGTCAGCCAGTCAGATTGACTTGATATGCCAGTTCTAGTAACGGCTAACGTCTGTGGTGACCTTTACCCAATCTGGTGGATTTATTTGTTCTAATTATGCAGGTTAGGGCCACATGCTTTCACAAATTAAGTCATTCATCCTGATGTGACAAGTCGGAGGAGAAAAGACCAATTACCCCCAGGAAAAAGGGCAATTTCTGTCAGAGAGGGTTAACATTTACACCCACACGTAATAAAAGAATGACATTAGGGTAACTATGCATGCACGCTGTATCATATTCCACTGTTGCCATCATCTATGCCAATGCTGGTATTATACATTTCTTCAGACTTGTGTGTGTTCTTTAACAAAATGCATGTCCAGTCTGCAACCACTCTGGTGGACAGTATGCACTGACTGCACTAAGTGAGTAGTAAGTGAGGTCCTATGCCTATGTCAGTCTGGCATTGTGTAACTATCTTCGACACCAATTAACCAGGTCAAACTTGTTGCATGTGCTGTACTAGACAAAAAAACAAACAAACAGCAATTTTGATGGACACAGCCACGTGCACCCACCTACACATACAAAACACACACTTTTGAGTCAGAAAATACATGGCCAGCCAACAGCTTACAGCATGGCCCTGGGGTTGAAAGTAGTCCACAATGTCTAGATCAACAGAGGCTGGAGCCAGAGGGGGCTCTGAGGTGGACTGAGGTGGCCCAGTGAGAGGCCTCCTCCGCCAGCCCTGATAAACACGGTTAGCTGGGGAACTCAGATTGTTTCTCCTCCTGTAATCCCACACACTGGAACCTCTGTGCATGTGCAGTGTAGTGATGAGAGTGAGCATGTGCTTATGTGTGAGTGCTTCAGAGGGAGCGAGGGTATGTACTGTGCTGTGTGCAAGTGTGTGTGTACACTACTTAGCCGCATATCTGACAGCGGAGCATGACTTAGGATACAAGGATGCACACGAACACAAGAGCAAACGCTCACCACGCATGCTATATTCATCCATACACATCCTTTTCATCTTCCACACAACACGAGCTTCTTCACGTGCTCATTATCTGCCACACACCAGCATACATGTGATAATACAATTCAGCCTAGAGTTCATCCTCCATGCTGCCACAACTACACACAGCTCACCTTTCACTGGAAACTCTTCATCAAGGGAAGTTTACTTTCAATTAAAATACACCACAAAAACGTCCACACACACACACACACACACACACACACACACACAGCCACTAACCTTCAAGTGACTCCCAAGCATCCTGAGCCATCCACCACATTACACAAGGAGATTCAGAGCACAAAATGAAGGAATAACACCAGGCAACAATATGGCTCAGTTCTTTTCACCATGGGGTTTCGCTCTTGAGAAATGTTTGGAGTTTCAAAATACTACATCCTTCCTACAGTATGTGAGCATTCTGAATAGGGCTCTCTGTCTCTAATTGGCCTCTTTTACCTTTTTATCAGGGTTCGTTTCTCTCTCTCTCTCTCTGACGTGCTCTCTGTCTCTCTTACAAACACACACGCAGCGGTGTGTGCAGGCACATACTACATTCCCGTCTAATCCACATCCATCCCCTCTGTGGAACACACTCTAGATTGGTGTTGCTTCTAGTATAAACTTTCAAGTTGAGGTCAGCCTTTGGGGTCACGGGGGCCTACAGAAGGCCACGTAGCTCAGCTTCAAAGAGAAAGTGGCCTAAGCAGGGGAGCTAGCTTGTTAGTGCTTTCTCTGCCCTTATTTGCACCTCTCACATCCCCTACATGTCTGTTTCCTATTGTTAATGCTAGACAGTCAAGGCTGTGTTAGCTGGCTGCTGCATTCAAAATGTCTGACTTGTCTTGGATCCACTTTTATGCACAAACCAGAGTTGTTAATAACGCAATGAAACATATCTGCCTTCTCTGATGGGTTGTTAGCATTCATTAGACTCCAAACATCATTTGGTAACTCAGGAATTAAGTCTATGCTGTGACAATGTGAGGCATTTTATGTGGCTGGCAAAGCCCTTTAAGATATTTATTGTTTTTCTGTTGAAACGTGTGGTAGCAATCCACTGACAGGCATAGTAAGCGCTACTTTAACTGCCTCAATTATTGATCTGTACAAGCTGATAAGGGCTGGGCATCAAGCCGCAATAGTTTTTTTTGTTACCAGCCAAAATCTGGCTGTAGCACTGAGTATCAAAAACTCTCAAGTACAGAAAGCAGGCATCAAATGCTTCATCAGATTCATAATCTTGTTTACTAATGCTTTGATCAGATAGTTAATGAATACAAATCTATATTTTGCGAATTTTAGACTTGATTTAAGCAAACTTCTTCAATGGCTGCCTGTTAGACAGCATTTCACATTTAAGAGCATTGGCTGTTTTTTTTGTTTAATAACAAAAAAGGGATATTGTAGAAGAAATATGTGCATTCTTCTCAGAATAAGGTTAAGAAAAAAGTCTTCTTTTCGTATTAGTACCAACACCCAGGTACTGTAACGGCACTATACATATACACATTTTAAACAATACCCAGCCCTTAAACTGATATACAAAAATCTTTTCATTTTTTTTGTTGCAGTCTAAATTACCTTATGAAAAAAAAGAACCTCTATTTTGTTTAATCCTATAACTGAAGCTGGCAGATGCTCTTGTCACATATAACCATGTCACACTGAGGTAATGTTCCTCACTGGGTGTACCTTTAAACCCTCAGTTTTTGATTTCATCAACATGACTTTTCTGCTCTCTAGTGGTGATGTATGAGAACAACAGCTCTGCATATTATTGGTATTAAAGGGCAACGCCAATGTTTTCTAGCAGTGATAGTGTACATGTAAGTGCCTATGATAATTCATTGTATGTTTGTCATTTAATTTTACCTTTATTAAAATACTGTTTAGTCATGTATTTTTCCTTCATTACTGCCAGAGCATTCTACTATATCAGAAAAGACACTTCAAAAATGCCTTGCAAATGTGTGGATTGGATTTTTGCCAAATGCTGAGCTATTCATTTCCATCAAGGTATGAAAGAAATGGGTTCTACTTGTCATACATTTTACTATTATAACATCTATATATTATAATAAAAGTAGATGTGTTTTTGCAGTTACATTTAGATAGCAATGTCTGAAACACACATTCTATAACATAGCTTTATACACTACATGTATGATTTAGTAGAGGTGATTCAACTGAAAACACACATTTGTTGCAATATGTTATTAAAATCTACTTTCTGATATATGACAATGATTAGTGTTATTTAATTATATGATAGCGGTCTAAAGTTGGATGCAAAATTGATAGGGTCACTGTAGAATTAGGTAGAATGAATAGGTAGAACTAGAATGCAATGGAAGCTATTAAAAACCAACCATTAGGCTACGTGTGGAATCATAAATCAACCTACTTTTGAAAGTCAGTATGCATATGCATCAAGTTGATACAACATTGTTGTGTTGATAGCCAGACAGATGTGTGCCTACTATATGTTCCTAAAGACACATTACAGATTCACCAAGAGGGAGCACTGCTTGGTAAATCTACTTATACTCACATCAGATGTTCAATCACACTAGATGTTGATGGGATTACTTATATTGCACATCCTTTCCTGACCACTAGAGGTCAGAGTTTGACCATGTTTGAACTACACCCTAAATAGGCATCATTGCCACATTAATTATACTCTCTCCAACGGAGTCAACAAACAACTGAAAACAGCGGAATCCAAAACCGAAGAGCTCAAGGGGAAGCTTGATGTTATACAGCTTCTTTTGCAGTGAAATTCAAAGTCACCATTGTTCCAATAATGCTTGATAGTCACATGCAAAGATGAGTGAATCACTGTATTGAGACCTAGAATCAGTTCCAATAAACAGTCCTGAAAAACAGAAAACAGAAAAGCTCTTCATGATGTTATAATGAAGAAATTATGATATACTGCCCACAGCAACACATATTAGTCTTTATCTATTCTTAATATCCTATTTGCATGAAACCAAATGAAACATTCTACCAAGGAAATTCTTCTCATTTCTATATCTAATCTATCATAACAATACTTGTACTGAAACAAGAAACAGTTTCAGAAACAAATGGAATTTTCTCCCACAAATAAGTTTCTATCGATATAACTTTCTAAGAAAATCGTTTTTATGTGTGTGTGTACGTGTTATGTAACCAAACTGATGTAGAGATCATTTGCAAGATAAGTTTAAACTGAAAAAGAAAAAAAAAAAGAAAATCAGTTCAAGAGAAGTGGCACTGTCTACCACAGAGACATCCACCCAGCAGACATCCACCCAGCAGACTTCATGACATAACAACTCTGAGCGTACCGTTGGGAAATGCGTTGACATGCCTTGACGTAGGCACACAGGGGAATTTTCAACGCCACAACATTGCACTGTCAGCAAATGATATACCCATTCGAGAACAAGAAACACCTCAAAACAGCTGTAATGTCTGACTTACTGTACAGGCTACCAACTACTGTAACGACGACCGCAAGAAAAAAAATATACGTTTCTACTTCACTGATCATCTCAAAAAACACCACACGACAAGCCTCAGCGAGCAGGCAAAGGAACACATGTGCTTCTTTTAATCATGCAAAGCTGTGAATTAAAGCAAAACAAATGCAGTATGTACAAATAAACAGCAAATGATTGGCACCTGTGGAGTCAAACAGGCTCATATTCTTGCAACAGTTGAGTTAGATATACATATATGCACACTTAATGCATGTAAAATTGTTGAAAATGTTTTTTGGAGCAGCAGCAGAGAATGAATATACAAATGGCTGTAATATAACATGCAGACAGTTCATTTGACATGGATTCTTTCATGTATAACCCATGTAACTGCATTCCTACAGCATGTAAGCTGGTATAATCATCATCACCAAGCCAGGATGTTCTTCCTGCAGAGCAGCTGCAAAATCTCACAGTTGATCCTGGTCCAATTCTATAGTAGACACATCCGTACACACAATCTGACACTGCTCTGCCTCCTCCTCCTCCTGCCACCACTGGAGCACTGAAAACATGCCAGCAGTCATCCCTTAAAGAGCTGCTTCATTTTCAACCTTGTCTCAAAGTTCTTCTCATAGACCGTCACGTTTATTCACCATTGCCGGTATTCTTTTTATCTCATAGGCAGGTGCTTTGCACAACCCCACATCATAAGCTCAGCGAGGCTGAGCAGTAGCAAGTAGCAGTAGCAACTACAGCTTTACTTTGGTTTGGTTGCCAAGTTTGTTTGTTTTTTTGTTTTTTTCTGAGAATGATTTTCAGGTAAAAATAAGTCCTCCTTACTTGCCTCATTTGTTGTAGAGTCTGGGTGATAAATAGAGCATTCCTACAAGATACTTACCTGAATACAGAAAAGTGTAATGGTGCATACAGGCATGTGATACCATAAGAAGAGTTGCCATTTCTACCCAGAAGGAATTCTTATCACTCAGTGCGTATCCACAAAATCATGTAAATAACGTTATAACTGTTAAGCAACAACTGATGCTTATCACTAGAACTGTGCACAAGTTTTTTACTTGTAAATAAGGCAACTTTGTTATCTTTTGTACTCAGGACGTGGCTACCTGGTCACTCACACACACTCTTCATTAACAACACGAATGATACTGCAAGATGTTGACTGCATGAATAAACACTGTTCTGCTTTTTTCCTCTATATGTGAAGTCATGTTCTTTTTTTCCTCAGTGTAGCTTAGCCACTTTTTCTTCACATGTATTTGGCACTGTTCTGAATTCCTGTAACATGAACAGCACTAAGCCAACATCATTCTCATCAAAACTACAGCATCTTCTCAACGCAACTGCATTGTGCATTTAAAGCAATCAAACCACCAAAACACTGCGGTCTCTCTGTCACTGCTGACAAACACTGTGTTTGTGTTTAGGTAGCGTGACAGGAAGTGATGACGTCAGTGTGTTTCATGTAAGGCAGTAACTCGGGTGTCTGAACATGAAAACAAACAAGTCTCATCTCCATGCAATATGTCATCACCACTTGAGATTACTGACACGCAGCTTGACTTTTTGACTTTCAGCTGAACTCCCAACAGCGGTAAAAGAATTCACAGTAAATCAATGTACGTAGTATGCATGATCAGATATAAAATCATTCTCTGAAAAGCACGTTTGCGTTCAAGTGACCACACTTCGTCTGGCAAGCTCAGCTGTTGTTACAAGATCCACTATGGTTCATTTGAGTCTGTCAGTGTGTTGGACCAGTCAGTGACATGTTGGGAGTTTTTAGATGATGACGTCTCTCAAAACTCCAAAAGTGGTGAAACTCAGTGTTGTATATAAAATGAATAATGATTCTGAAACTGCGGGGCCTATTACTCATAGGATTTTACTGAGTAGTTTCAGAGTAATTTCACAGTGTTTCCAGGACATCAAGTTTTTCCAGACGTAAAATCAGACGTGAAGAACTGTCAGTCCAGTCAGTGGTGTGCTCATCCTGCAGGTGTGTGAAGGGATACTGGATTTTTTGGGACCAAAGCCAATACCGATATTAGGGAGTAAAAACCCTACCTATCCCTATATCTTAGTGAAGGACAGAAATGTTAATCATCTGCCTATTGAGCTTTGCCACACCACAATAAGCAAAGTGAGAACTGTGGGCTGGCTTTCGTGAGGTAACTGCAGAAGCACATTGACCACAAGAATTTATTTTATTTCTACTGCATATTTTCATTATTTTGGACATGATATGACCATATCAATTTTGCAGTTCACATCAGTGTAACAGTGGAGGAATCTAAAAGAATTTGTGGAAACTGGTCACCACATTTATGTTTATGTTTTTGATAAATGGACATACCAACTAAAGACCTTATTGAGGTATTTTTGAAATCTGTTTTTTCTTTGCTTTCCATTGCACCTATTGCTCTTAAAAATATAACATTAGCAGTTTAGAGTAAGCAGCTGAATGACTTCCTAACCACTATTTTTTCTCTTTGGAGTGATTTATCTAATATGGGTTAAATATCATTGCAGTTAATGCTCACAGTTTACATTTTAACCTTTTGCCACAGTGTTATTTTACATCCAAAACAATATCAAGTAGCCAAAAGCTGCCAGTAACAGAGCCAAAAATACCACTAAGTGTTTCATGGTCCAAGGACTTTTGGAGTTGAGTATATACTGCCTGTTCAGCTTTTACTGAAAGCTGTTTGTCTAACAGTGACAGAGTAGCGACTGCTGGGGTAGAAATACATTTCTTCAAAATAGAAACCCACTAACAAAGAGTATGGTACAATCAAGATGCAATAAACATAGCAAACTGTCAAAACCACAAATGAACTCAAAAGAAATGCGTCACATTTCCAGAGAAGTTACAGTGAAGAGACTCATGATTGCATGTATAAAGTCACCCCCCGACCAGGCCTGAGTCTCTGCCAAAACTTCAGCCGATACAGTTTCTCAGCCATTCTGACAGGAAGCTTTTCCCTCCCCCTTCTTCCTCAACCCCTCCTTCAGCTGAGGTGGGCGTGCTGAGGGAACACAGAGCATGCAGATGTTGACGTTCCACAACGAAAATTGTGCCCACATCCGTTCAGAATAAGACTTTTGTAGCCTATAGCAGGCTGTTCAGACTAACTGTAAAACAGCAGGCAACAAAATACGGCACAGCTACACTGCAGTACACTTTCAGCACCACTGGAGCTCAGAGACAAGAACAGGCTTCTTTAGACAGAAACTCACAGTCTGTGAGTAAGTGAGTTGGTGAATTAGTGAGTTTGAGAGTGGGTGAGTCAGTAAGAAAGAGAGAAAGACAAAATTCCTGGAAATGTACTTGCTAAACTGAAATTTAAAAAAATAGCTGTCATTAACAAGCTTTGGTAATGGTTTTATACATTATAAGGAGCTTTTCAAACACAATTAAACACTTTAACGTGAACCCTTTCTCCTGTCAGTGTCTACCTGCTGATTCAATGGATTGTCACATTTTCTTGTCTCACGCTTAAAGCAGGCCAAGCAATTCCTGATACCTACACTTATCAACTTATCACCACTCTGACAGATTCAGAGGCAGTGAAGCCGCCTAATAACAGGTCTGTCTCTCTCAGTCAGTGGGTAAAGTGATTTTCAATGAACTCTGCTCCATCATTAGCTGGCTCATTGAAATTACTCACAAAATCAACCAAAGGCTTATTAAGTTTAAACCACCAAGCCTCAAACACACAATTTCTTCCTGGTGAATTATATATATATATATATATATATATATATATATATATATGTATATATATACACACATATATACACACTGACACAGGGGGGAAGTACAAAGTGTCAAGACAACTCAAAGATTTCTCTTTGGCATAATCAGACTCGTTCCTCGGCCACTGAGGCGGGAACACCACCGCACCCTTAAAAGTCTCTCGAACTAAATTAAAGTCATCTTCATCTACTGATAAACCTGTCTGTCAAACAGGCTAATGACTCTTCCAGCGCTGTAATAGCCAAACTTTAAGCAGACCAGACAGTCATACTCTAACCGAGTTGAGTGGGTACTCAAGACAGGAATTGAACGTTTCACTGTACAGTGGCGACGTCATTCGGTACATTGTGTTATAAGAAGGCTACATTATGTAAGGTTCTGTGTTCTTTTGCGTTTTATAAAAAAAAAAACTAAAACCTCCACATGTTTCTTCTCCACTTGTTACTCTACATGACAGCTGTTTTGCACCACTACTACGGGTCACGAGGACACCTATACAAACTCTCGGCGCGCGCACACAGCACAAAAACACAGCACAGATTCAATTTATATAACAAACGCAACTCGTGTCTCACCTGTTTTGAGACTTTTGGCTCACTTGGCTGCGGCACCGTCGCATCCTTTCGTAGTAAATACAGCAGATGAGCTTTAAAAGAGCGTGTAAGAGTTGTTTACAAAGTTTCACCGTGAACTCCGATTGGTCTGAGTGAAGTTTGTCGACGCCCCAAACCTCGGTCACCGGGCCGAGTCTCAAACGTTGTTTCCTGGACTCGCTGCCTTCATGAAGACAGAAAACACAGCGAAGGAGTCGAGCTGTGACACGTTAATGGTGAAATGTAAGATGAGTTGACCCAATAAGCCAATTTTAGTTGCATGCAGACACACACAAGAAGGCAAAACAACAAGACCTATGATAACTGTCAGCAGGGGCGTGTTCAGTGCTTATAGTGTCAATTAGTAGATAACAATTTGCAACAGCACATTCAGCACCCACATTTTCATAATAGTGATAATATTTTAAAAAGCGTTTCTGTGTTGTCACCCCATAGCCTACATCAAAAGAAAGAACCTGATTGTTAACTTGTTTGGTGAATTAAAATCATGCACATGCCCTCCATAGATCATTTTCCTGCAGTAGTGCAAATATGTTGTTCAATCAAACCAGGCTAAAGTATTAGTAGTTATTATAACTTATTTTGGCCTGTCAATTATAATGTATTATGGAAAGGAAACATAATGCACAGTGATACAGTCCTTAGCCCAGTGCTCACCACCAGGATACTTGTGGGATACTTGTGTAACAATCATTTTCTCAATGAAATCTCTTCTGAGAGTGATGTATTATCACTTAGCATGCTATATGTTGAAGTGTTAACACAGAAATAAATCTACTGGAGACAGGAGGGAATCATTTCACTTGCAAATGACAACATTCACATCAATTAACAGGTACTGTTCTGTATCTTACTGTGTCATCAATCTGCCAAAAACGTGTGAGATGACGCTATTAACAGTTCTAACTTACCGGTGCACATGAGTGTTGCCAGGGAGCAACTCTGTCTCCCAGAAACTATAGTAGGCTATATACTACTAATTTGCAACAGCAAATATATTTGATAAGAAACCCAATGCTGCCTGGATTACTTTTTCTATAACATAACGAGGGAACATCATTAATGTATCTGTCAAGTCATAAAATGTTGATTCTGAATGTAGTTGCTAAATGTTCACTTTCAACGTATTTCATTTGTTTTCCTACAATGCTGCTCTTGCATTCTAATATCCACTCTTAGCAGTTAAAGCATGATATATATATATATATATATATATATATATATATATATAATGGTTCTGTTTAGGCATTCACAGCACTTGGTTAAAGTTAGGGAAAGATTGTGGTTGTGGTTAAGTAGTAGAAGTCATCAGTGTTATTAATACACAACCAAAACCACAGTCTTCAAAGCTCTGCTGGGATTGATGTGAGGTCACCAATCAGAATGATAAAAGTTTCCTGCAACAAAAGTAACAAGGGGTCTCCATAATTTAACACTCTCCTGCAAAATTCTGCCATTCTGTAAAATGTGTACTTTGTACAATATTTTGTCCACACAGTCTTATTTTTATTTTTGGTACTTTATACTGTGACTGTATTTTTGAATGTGCATTGTTATATTTTGTATGTAGCTGACTGTTGAAGGTACAATTTCTTTTGGAGGACTTAAAGAATAAAGATAGGGTAGCGAGACACATGCTTTTATCAAGCCAGGTAGCTCGACCCACCTGAATGTGCCTGTTCCTTGTTCCCTTGAAGGTCAGCTGTTGCAGTCGAACAACAGCGGAAATGAATGCAATGTGATTTCAGTCGGTTTTAACATTTTTTGTTAATTTTAGAGTTTTGTCTTCGTTTGAAGTATTTTTGATTTTTTCAGCATTCCTGGTTTATACCCAGGTGGCGGGGTACAATTCCTGGTGTAGGAATACTTTGTACAAAAAGAGATTAAATACATGACACCAGAAAATCCATCTGTCATGATGGATTTTCTGGTGTCTGACTGGTGTCTGACTTTTGGTTGGTGTGAATACGATGAACTGTCTTGCAAATTTCTTCTTAATTCTTCTTAATTCCAGGATTCCTGGTTTTCACCTGAATGACCGGGCTTCAGTTCCTGCTGTAGGAAAAGATGGAATTATTTGATGTTCATTATTCTGATATGATGTATGATCACACAGTTGACAGGAGACACAATATTCAGTACTGATCTCATGTGACCTTAATTACCTTAACTACTCTCATCATGTGACATCCATTATTGTACATAGATAAATGAAATACATTCTGCTAGACATGCTATCAGACAAGTAGTGTATAAAAACTAGATCAACAACAACAACAACCAATAAGCCTTAACCCTCCTACCAATACATACATTAACTTGTAAAAAGTAATTGTAGCCTAAATTGATGAAACCCCTTTACAAGCATTTTAATGACCTCTTATCTGCTAATACAGTCTGCAGTGTGTAGGATATCATTACACCAGTAGCACTGAAGTTTCTTTACCTCTTTTTGTGAGCATACATTAAGCAAATAATATGTTTCTATTATTGATCCTCGTGTCTATATACAGTATTTCCTGTGTAACAAGAATGTAATGAGAATTGATGTGCTAATAGTGATTATATGTCTATGAGCGTATTCATACTGGTTTATCAAATTTAAAGTGTCACATGTCATCCAGCGTGCCTGCTGCTTCAGTGAAAGTCACCTGTATTTCTAAAGCTTCAAAGAAGGTTCTGATTAATGAATATGAATTTCACAGGAAGAGCCAGAAATAGAATGCACCACCTTGGTGGGCTCACATAATAAGTCTATTACAGCAGTGGATTTAACTTAAGGGCTGGCTTTGATGAGACAAAATAATAATCTTGAAGATAAGAAAGAAAAAAAAAAAAGACGAAATGTGTTTCTTCACAGGTGTCACGGTGTCCATTTAAAAGCGAGTAGGAAGAGAGGAAGTCAAAGAGGGAATGAAACACATATATTCACAGGTGACATTTAAAATGTCACAGAAATCCTCTTCCTGCTTAATATAATTCACACACACACACACACACACGTGTTCACATAAACACAATTGCACATATACAAACACACGCACAACAAATCTCTAAACAAATTCAGGCACTCTAGAGGGATGTTTTTGTATTTACATGTGGTACTGTGTGTTTGTGGCAGGAATCCATATTCTGTGGAGATTAATTAGAATGACCAATTTCATCCACAGCATAGCAGTTAAATAATATTAATACGCAACATAACTACAAAAACATAGTTGCTGCTGTTGCACTAATTCAAAATATTTGATATATGTAAACAATAATATCAGAAATAATGATGGTATAAGTGGATAAAAAGACACATTAGAGGACACATTGCAAAGTACAACAGTGTAGCAAAACATAAAACTGACAAAACTAACTCCACCCTCAAGTTCTGCTAAAACACGCTACGTAGTGTGTGGGTCAGGAGACACGGGGGAGACTGACACTGATTAGAGTCTTTTTTTATATAAATTTCATGACGTAGACAGGTCCTAACTGGTTGACTCTATGTCAGCATTGGCCTCACAGGTTCAGGGCTGATTTAAAACAGTAGATGTTGTGTTGAGCCATTTTCAACCCATCAAATGCCAATTTTTATACATTTGATAAGAAATGTCAATATTAACACCAACATTAATGTGTTTCATCACAGTACAGTCATATCATTTAGTTTACAGCTCAAAATACACATTTAAGTGTGCACTACCTCTTTAACAATGACTGTTTTGTTTGGCACTGGATTCATGATTGCAGGGTGGGTTTGCAATGTTATACCTCTCAACATCTTGTAGTGAAAGGACTGACCTTTTTCAGTCGTGAGTAATCATATGCTAGAAGTGCCACTTATTTAGTGATTGATCAAAATAATTGTAACATTTTGTAGATCTTGGTGAAGAAAAGAGTCAATTCAGCCGTAGCCATTTTAGCCTAAGGGAAGTCCAGGATCAGTGTGCGACCAAACAGTTCTTCTGAGAAAACACTACTGAAAATAATGTGTTTGACTGCTGTATCCTGCTGTGCTGTTGCTATATGCTGGTGTAAAAGGAGGTTGGACCTAGGAGTCCACTATTTCCTGATAAGAGGGTACAGGTTTTGTAGAAATTGGGCAGCGGGGAACAAGTGAAATTTAAAAAAAGAAGAAATGAATGCATTTACAACCTCACATAAATAGATACATTAAAGATTATACATGACAACAATATGGGTTTAGTTTTTTGTAGTTTTCAGGTCTTCGGCAGCTCAATTGGACTATTTGAGAGTAGTTAAACTAGAAAAATAATGACAATACTGGACAAACTATCACAACATAACAATAAATACATTCTGTTCCATTCAAATGTAGTTTATTCTTTTCATTCGGGGTACCATAATGATTGTGGACAATTTCATCACGTACCAGCTCCACAGGGCTTATTCCCACCCAGAGAGGTGGCTGCATGATGGCAATCATGTTCTGTGATTGCACTGCTTTCATGGCCATCCAGCCCCTCAGGGTGCAGCTCAAAGTGAAGCAGGTGGACAGCAGCATGGTGTCCTGTATTACGGACAATTTAATTGACAGATAGTGCAGATTGGCCTCCTCCAGAGCATGCATGGTGTAAATGCTGCAGAAGAGAAAGGAGGCTCGCTGGGAACCACACTGTCACCTTTCATATTCACTCTCTGCACAGCACGCTTCAGATTCAGCTCAAGCTCATGTCATCGCCAGAGTTTTGGTGATGGCTCTTTTGTTGTCGGATGTGTCTGTAGGGGCAGAGAGGAGGAGTCCATCTGCACCTGAAAGTTAGAACGAGTGGTGGAGTTGTATCAGCACATGAGGCGAGGAAGAATTCACTCAACCAGTGCACAAAGACAATACAGCCCTACAGTACAAGTTCTTACAGGGGTTCATATTAATAAGAAATTGGATTATATGAAAAACACAGATTGAGGATGCTCAGGACATTCAATTTATGCAACAGACTGAGAGTAGACTGCACTGTTCTCTGCACACTAATACAGTGTTAGCAATCATGGCATTTTATGTCTCAGTAGTTGTATTCCTATCATCGCATATTTAGTTAAATCTGGTGACTTTGCACCGATAAAACTGAACTTAAATTGTTTTTTGTGCAATTTCTTTATGCAATGTAAAATTAAATATACTATAGTATATTATATATTCTGTCATATTTTAAAGTACATTTCCTTTAAGGGAATAAAATGCTAAAAAATAAGGAGGATTGAAGGAGGATTCTTTTCTTCTCGCCATAAAGCACATGGCTCATTCACCTGGTCTTCTTGGTTAAGGAGTTTTGCTCCACTTTGCCCCAAAAGTGACGGCAGCATACAACATGTTTCAATTACTTTCTGAATTAATGTGTATTGTAAATGTACAGTATATGCCATGTTATTAAAAACATGCATTTTTTGTCTACAATTAGCTCACAAATCTTTGTACAATTAAATTGGCTACACCGGCCCCAAAGCGCTGCATACTCGCAGTGTGAATAATAGAATTATTCATGTTCTTCTGAGTTTCCCAGTTTCTCTCTGCAAGAAACACTTATGGCTGGCAACAAGAGCTACCTATCTCTGAGAAGTGTGTATACAGGCAACTATTTTAATTTAATTAGAAGATATGAGAATAGAAATGGGATGGGTTTTTTTGTCAGACAGGAAAACAGTATGCAAATCAATAATAAGAAGAAGAAGATATAAAAGAAGAATTGATTGCTTAATTAAGCCCCACAGTTTTGATCTTTGGCTCTAACTATTCTAAGTGGATGCAGCCGTTTTTTTGTGGGTTTGCTTAATTATGATGCTTAATCCATAGGCTCTCCTGAGGGTTAGACTACAGCACAGCAGTAATTAAATCAAAGAACTGAATGGGAATGAGGAAATGTTTTTCTTTCTTTCTTAATCTTTCTTTCTGAAGTTTAACAATGTAGGAAAATCTTGGTATATGTTAATGTTATTATGTTTAGAAGATATGATTCAGAGAATGTTAATTATTTGCAGATTTTGGATAGCAGCTGGCTTGGGATGAGAGAACATAACATGAGACTGAGAACAGAAGGAGAAAGAAAATTAATATGAGCTAGTTACTTGTATGTGAGGAACATTTTGATAATATAACCTTGTTCATTTGACCCCTGCAAAGGGCAGAAGCTACTGTAAACTCCAGCCATTTTCAGTCTGAACCACGTCCCCAATTTTGTTTCATCATACTGATTGATTGTCAAAATTCTCGGTGCTTCATAATAGAGCTCTGCTAATACATGCTCCTGGTATCTGATGAACTGACTTTGAGCAGATAAAGAGAACTTGCAAACACACACGCACACATAGAAACACCAAAAACAAATGCACATATACAAATCATCATGCTGGATAAAGTCTAAACTCCAGCAGGACATCGGTGAATCACTTGAGTTAGCTGCTTTGGTTGTTTTTACTCAAAAAGAATATATGAAAAATAAAGTCACAGTCAGTGTTTGAATGTTTTGGTGCATTGAATCATTGTTGAACAAACTGAAACTGAAGTAAATTCCTGCTGGATTAAACTATTACACACTTCTGTTCTCTCTCACCGTGACTCATTACAAGGGTGTAAAATAACAGTTAAAATAGCTATAAAAACAATAGCAATAGACTTACCCTAAGAAGTAAGTAAATGCATTTACTCAGGTACTGTACTTGAGTATTTCTATGTTATGCTACTTTATAATTCTAGACTACTATATTTCAGAGGGAAATAGTGTACTTTTTACACCACTACATTATTTTACAGCTATATATTTACTAGTTTCTTCTAAAAGTAAGATTTGATGTTAAAAAACATATGGTAAGTTTATAAAATACAACACTAAACTGGTGGTTTCTAACCTTTTTGCTCTGTCACCCCTTACAAAACCACAGTGTCTAGTTGGTCGCCCTTGTCAGTTAGTGTGCAAGTGATTTCCTCTTTAAACTTCTCAGATCATGTCAGTTAAACAACAGTTTGAGACCCAAAGAGGTGACTTATCCAATATTTTAGGTAAGACGAGAGAAAAGGTAAAAGAAATTACTGAATGAATAATTTTACTTTTAGTTACTTTTACTAATAGTTTAGTTACTTTTACTTTAAGTAAGTTTTGCTGATAATACTTTTACTTAAATAGGATTTTGAAGTTTTACTTGTTGTGGAGTATTGTTACATGAGTGTATATTGATACTTTTAAAGCAGCCCTTCTCAACTAGTGGGCCGCGGCCCAATGTTGGGCCTCAGAGCGCCATCTAGTGGGCCATGGAGGCAGTGGTACTGCCAAATGGTTAGATTACAATTTAAAAGGATTTTTTTTGGGAGGTAATTTGACGACACATCATCAGGTAGAGACAAACGTGTTTTTTTAGCTAGCTAACATTCCCTCGGATGCAATGACACAACATGTATCGGTTTTTGAAACGAAAAAAGTGATGTGGGAGAAAACCCTGAACTAAAACCAACAAAACTCCAGAGATATTTCAACACAAAGCACCCGGGATGTTATGTTATTTTTTTCTCATTTATTTGGGAAGGTGGTCCTTGGAAAATTTTTAACAATCAGAGTGGGCCTTAAGTTACAAAAGGATGAAAACCCTGTTTGATCTGATCTGAATACCTCTTCCACCATTGAACAGACCTATACATGACATTCCTTGACCATTAAATGTTCCTCAGCAGGACACTGTGCACCTAACCGTCCACCCCAACATGTCTGAGTGATGGGAGAGGGTGAGGTGGGTGTGTAAGTGGGGAGGTCGGTAGTCAGAAGGGGCTCAGGAAAAACTAACAGTGCCTTCCCCTGCTTGATGGCTTTTAGTCTGAGGCTCACTTTGGGATGCCCAGGGAGTGCTAGCGGGCTAATTAGCACAGTGCCAAGTGCTTAATCCCCATCTAAGTCATTAGCCTGTGAAACAAACAGTGGTGCTCAGATTGAAAGTAATTAAGAGCGATCCCTGACACACAAGCTGAGTGTTATTCCTCTAAGCTCAGCTTCACTGTCAAAACAACTTTTTAACTTCCATTCAGCAGCTCCAATGTGCCCACAGATGTGCACATATGCATACCCACATGTGTTCATACAGTTCGCACTTAGACTTACACTTCCATAGCAGTCAAGACTGACTGAGTACTGCGGGTCCTCAGTAGAACTGTAATCCCAGACAGAATAGTTTAATGATTGTTGCACTCTTTTCTTTCATTTATCCCCTCTTTTCTCATCCCTGATTGTAGTTGTGCCTGACATTCAACACCATTAAATTTACTGCCTGGATATTACAGCCAGTCGTGAGCAGGTGTGTCTATGTTCTCTGGGAACACATGTCTTAGGGTTCTCGTGTGAAATTTATGATTCACAATTAAAGCCGATGAGACAGAGTAGAGGCAGCTCCGGTTGACTCACAGTATTTAATTCTTGTTATCATTACTGTAATTTCTATCAGTCTCACCTTGATTGTCTAAACATCAACTCTGCCCTGCGGACAGACGGTATCATAGAAATCACTTGTTTGGAAAAAGAGTAATATGGACAATAAATAGAAGCTGACAAACACAGTGATACATTCACTTTGTGGCAGAGCATATTTAAAACATAAATGTATGATTTCATTCAGTGTTCCTACAGGCCTAATCACAGCAGATATTTGTGTTTTTCATGGAGCGGAGTATTTCATTGCTTCTGTGTGTAGGCAAGTCCACTGTTAATGGTATGCCCACCAAGGACACAAGCATGCTAAGATGGGGAGAACAGAAAATCCATCACTTCTAATCTCTGTGGCTCTGATGTAAAGTCCAACAACTGCAGTGCCAAGTGCTTGCCTTTCTGTAGTATCACATTGGATGGCACAATAATTTTCACACTGAGAGCACAGTGCCTAAGAAAACTCACCTGTAGCCTAATAATGTGTGGTGGGGCTTGCACCAGTGGTCCTTTGGTTAAATATCTAGACCATGTAGTTTGTGGATGATCAACTAGTTGTTCGTTATATTATGTCACAGATTAATCCATAATCTTCCACTGGGAAAACAGGTATGATTACCTGATTACTAGATTTTGTTTGATGACACAGAGAACTAATGATCTACTACCCTTTGAAATGTAACAAGATCAGTGTGGTTTTGGCATTTGTATGGACTACCAGCAAAAGACTTTAAAGGAATAGTTTGACATTTTGGGAAATATGCTTGTTCGCTTTCTTGCTGACAGTTAGATGAGAAGATTGATACCACTCTCAGTTAAACGGTGAATATGAAGCTACAGTCAGGAGACGTAAGCTTAGCTTAACACTAAGAATAGAAAATAGAAACAGCCAGCCTGGCTCTGTCCAAAGGTTAAAAAAAATGCCTGGCAACCTCACTGTGATGACTAGACTCCAGGAAGTTACTGCCGCATGCCAAAAAATTGACCACAATGTTTTTACGCTTCAGTTTTTCACCAATTACTCAGCCGAGACATACGTTGATAATTAATGAGCTTTAGATGTGCTGGTAGGTGGATTTTGTTACTCTTACACAGAGCCAGGCTAGCTGTTTCTCCGTTTCCAGTCTTTATGCTAAGCTACAGACATGAGAGTGGTATCAATCTTCTCATCTAACTCTCTTAAAGAAAGCAAATAAACGTATTTCTCAACAATTAAGGAAGATGACACTGGCAGTTGCGTGGACAGTAACTTTGTCATTTCCCCACCCTGTTTGAAATAGTCGAAAATTACTTATAGACACGTGAAATTATACAAGGATTGGAATTTGGCTTATATATTTAGGATTTTTTTCAATGGTTAATATTGTGGCCTTAGAATGAAAAATGTTTTGGGTTTGATTACTGGCCCTGATCATTTCTTTGTGGAGTTTGTGTATGAATCCTCTTTTGCATTTTCCTGTGACAGCCCCAAGACAAGCAAGTGTGTGTGTGTATATGTGTGTGTGTGTGTGTGTGTGTGTGTGTGTGTGTGTGTGTATTCATACCTGTGCGTAAAGTATATGCTTGTGGGAATTAGAGCGGTGTGGGTTTATTGGAGCAAAACATCGGCATTTTCATCAGCAGCTGGTGTCCTGACAAACTGTAATGAGTGCAAAATATAAAAAGGTATTATTGATTGGACAAGTACAACATTTCTTTAAAGAAAGTATTTTCCATCCTCCTGTCTCCTCCCTCCAAAGGCACAGCTCCTCAGAGACATATGCATGCCCTAACGTCACACATGTGTGGCTGTCTATTTGTTAACTCACACATATATTTGTATTTATAAGGTTGGCTGTAGCTCAGCGCTCTAATTTTTTAAGGCATGCTCTTTCCAGAGTGGTGCTACAGTAACAAATGGCCACGTTTATGATCTGTAAAAGGGACTAAACCAGTAGAGGCTTGCAGCTGTGTGTCACTGCCAGTAGGGGGAGGTAGAGCACACAAAGTGACATGTGCAAACAACTCCTTGTGGCTCGATGTTTGAGTCACAGAAAGCACAGGGCAGATGAAGTCATCTGTTTACCAGATGCATACAAGAGTAAATGGAAATCTTTCCTGTATTTAATTGCCCTCTTCATCATTGCAGTGTCTTTTACAGACAGGCAGGCTGCAGGCAGGCATGGATACGTAACAATGACAATCATAAACACTGTATTTGTTAATGTGAATATCAGATGCACAGGAAAAGAAAGAAGAGCTTGAACATGTTGCCACAAACACATACATACTCACATGTCACAGGAGGCTTCCCACAAAAGAGATGCTGAGATGTCTCCCTGATTTAAGTCTGCTTTTACAGCTGGCAGACATGATGTCAGCCACCTTTCAAAGGTCCTTTTCTTCAGACTCCTTCATCTCGCCATTGGTTCCAGTGCAACAACAAAGCTCAGGTGTATTCAGACCACCCACTGATCCATTTGGGCTGCAAGGATTCACGTGTTACATCCTTGACTCTTCACACACAGAGAAGAAGGGAGCTGAAGGATCACAGTCTGTTTCGTAATGCACTTTCAACAGTTGACTCGGTAGGACAAAACAGACAAGCTGAATTAAAAACTTATAACACATGTACATTTTGTACAATACATTGGGTCTCAACAAAGCAGAGATCCCAGCCCTTGGTGGCAAATGAGCATATGACATCACCTTGCATTATTGTGAGTAATGGAGGTTTACTGATGACATTTAGCTGCAGTAGGAAGAGTGGGGGTTGTTTGTGCACAGAGGAAGAAGAGATTAGCAGCAGCTCATATGGAGAATATGGTGTGTAGAGTTAGGGACCTTGACATTTCTACTTTATAAAAGTTTATGCGGCTTGAATGTAATCCTACACAATGTTGGTACAATTATGTGTTCTGTGTTTTGTTCTGTGATACAATTAAATGTATACATGAAATCATGCCATGGTGAGCTTTCACATGTGACCATGATCATATAATGAGACAGTGTCATCATAATAACCAGTAAAAATAATTATCGAGTTAGGCAGCCACCCACATACAGTTGTGTGTTGCACATAATATACATGTAATGGTCTTTCTCACTTAATGTATCTTAAAAAAACAACTCAGAAATGCATGATTAGAATATGTGATTGCCTCCCTCTTTATAGTGGTGGCTGTTTTTCTGATCACCAACTGAAGGTCAGAGTTATATTTACCACTGCATTGCTGGAGTGGATGTGAATGATTAAATTAGGAGGTACAGATTCGTGAGGCAAGATGCCATGATCAGAGTGAAGTGAGTCACTTGATTAAATAGTGCTCTGCTCCTGAAACTCTGTCAGGATCAGGCACACAACAAATCCACTAAGGTGGCATCTGAAATTAGACAGGAAATCACATTCTCCATCAGTGGAATGACGTTCAGTGGGCAGACTGCATTTTCACACTTTCGGCAGAGGGAATACTGCATCCACATTTAGCATAATTGCACCATAAATGTCTCTAAAATGATTATCTTAACTCAGAACCATTTTACATTAGAGCAAGTATATTTGTTTAGTTAAAATCAAATATAATGAAAATATAAGATAGGATCATTTGGTTTAATCTAATTACAATCAGTGAAATTTAGTTATCTGCAAATTGCACACATTTTTTGGAGGGAAATGTTTGCTCTGCCATGATGAATCAACAAAACTTCACTCAAATATATACTGTCCTGGCTCCAAACCAGTTAACAGACATGACATCACTGAAGTTGACTTCAAGCTGAATTGGTTGTTTAAAGGGGAACACCACTGATTTTACACATCAAAGTCTGTTTACAGGTGTTAAAGCCCTGAGTGATGTCACTTGGGGCTGAAGACTACAAGTTTGAAAATGGAGTTAGAAAGAAGTGAGCTTACCAGACCTCTGTAGCCTCCTGCGCCTCACCTCTGCTTGAGGCTATAGCAGCTTGAGGCTACATTAGCTGCTACTAGCATAACACACCCAAACCTTCAACCAAACTGTCTGTGGTTGGGTTGCATTGTGGGTAGTGTGGGCACCAGGTTTTGACAAGGAAGAGGAACGCGTGGAACAAAAAGGACGATGTCACTGGCTCTGCTGCAGCAATTCTGATCCTTTTCTTTTTAAACTGTCCGACAGTGTTATAGGAGTGCAATGCTAAATCGGTGGAGAATTCTTTTAAGTGGATTAGCCTTTTGTGTTGGATTAACTTTGGCGTCACAATGAATTGATGGATGGATTTTCATGTTGCAACCAGATTGTCTATATTGTAATCTCTCAATGAATGCCACCACAAAAAAAATACATACACTTTTAGATCTAAAGCACCTCATGGATAAAGAAGGCAACTCCATCACTCACTCATTCATTTACCTGCAGTTAGCCTCTCTGCCCCCTTGTGGTCATTAGGAGGCAGAGCAATGTCCTGAGCTCTTTTAAACTGTCTTAATGCAGGGAAGTCTCACTGGGAGTAATGCTCTCTTTTCCTGCTCACACTCCCACAGTTACACACATTCACACCAGCTGCCTAGTACAACTACAGTCTGATCTGTTGGTCACTGACCAGCTCCTTTGGAGCAGTGGGGGCCTGCTCTTTGCTTTCCCCACATCGATTTATACTGTCAGTCGCCGACCTTCCAGCCACCTATACTCACCTCCACTTTACAACACTGTGGAGAGCTTTAACTCTATGACACTGTTCTGGCTTTGTTAATGCAAAAAACCCACTTTAACTTTCTGAAAAGAGACACATTTTCACAGACATATTTTAAATAAAATTCATCCCATCCTTAACATAATAAGAAACTGCTTACGGCAGAAAAATGTACTGATTTGCAAGAACCAAATCACTGTGACAGCTCAAGAACTTTTAAACACTTCTGAACAGTCTGTTTACACAAACTCTCATTGTGGAAGCAAGATGCCAGCGCTGCCTCCTTGTTACTTCAATTGAACTGTTAGTCAAACAAATTGTATTTGAACAATTCTGAATGCATTCAAACAAATTTGAATAGGTTCGAAAGAAAACAGGTTTCTTAAAATGGACGGTACACCCTTGTGAACCATGTCTTTCCAAAATGTACAAAAAGTGCAATCTTTAATTCAGGGAATATAGCGAAAAAATAAAATTGTTTGTTACAGTATCCAAATGTATTCTTGTGACTTAAATTAATGAAAACCATATTCATTATTTAATCTCCCTGCAAGACATTTTGTCTTGCAAGAGCAAACCAGCTGAAAACCACAAGAGACTGACCTTATGCTGTAGTACAAATTGGCCAGTTGGGCATTTAGTGAGCCTTCAAGGGGGTGGCTGAAAATGTGTGACTAATATGTGAACACACTTAATAGAATACTTGCTGAATTAATCAAATTTTGCTTGGACTGTAGGACTATTTCTCACACAAACTAAGAGTCACATTTACTAGAAAGGGGTGGCTGTCTGGTACACTATGCTTTACACTTGCCATGCTATGCATATAAGAGATATTTCAGGGCTGTAAGCTAGAGTTACCCCCTTTTTCCACTATTTTTTAGATACTAAGCTTATTACTTTGGAAATTACTTTCCACTTTACTACTAGTTTAGTAGTAGTAAGTAGACATTTCTTCTTCTTTTCTCTGTGGGGATGCAACACACCCCTGGTGAATGACATAATGTTCAGGACGCATCAAAAGTCTGCTGCCTTCTGAATGTGCTCGTCTCCTCAGGTGATCAAAACAAACAGTCAAGCTGAACATTTGTCTAATTTGGACCCCCAAAACTGCTTACTGCACTGTCTGATGCTCAAAACAGTCAACATTCCCTCTTTCTGCAAACATCAGTAGGTCCACACTGACCATTATGTGACTGATTACACTTCCTGTCCTATTTACCTGGATTGTGTCTGCCTCTCCGCGGGCTACCTTGTTAGCACTGTTCTTGGGGCTGCAGGGTCCAATCGCCGGTTCTGATTACTCCATGCTTTGTTAGTCGTCGTGATTGCTACCATTATCACCTTCCTCATCAGTGAAACTGTGGAACTGATAGTAATTGTAATTGCCTGCTTAGTAGTTAAGTGTGTGCCTTTTTTGGTCCTCACATGGCTGTCTGTTGTTTCAGATAATATGTAATTAGCTAGATAATCTTGGGTCTTTAGAGCTTGTTTTGGAAATTGTAAGTTCTTTTTTCCTTGCAGTGAGGGAAAAAAGGCTAACACAGCATTTGGTATTTTTTAGTCATGGTGCTTTGGCGAAGTAATTTTTATGTTTTTTAAACAAAAGAGTTGCTAGATAATCTTACACTCACTATATGCTCCTTCTACTCTAAGAAATCCACTGCTTTTTGGGAGTTGATACACAGTCTGTTATTCTTTCTCAAGCTTAAAAACCTCCAACTGCTGCGAAAGGGTACAGAGTACAGATGGAAAGACAGATAAAGGATTTCACATTTTATTTCTAACACAATTTTCATTAAAAGCGAATCTCAAAGGGCAACAAGGAAAAGATGAAAAGTTAAATGTTTTGATGTCAGAATGGGAACAAGTATTAAACACAGATAACTACACAGGAGAACCATCTGTTCTCTGTACTGTAGTAGTTCTACAGTGATACAATATTAAACTAGACACAGAGACTTTCTGTTTCATGTCTTTTTCCTGTTAATAACAAACTTCGTTCCAATCTGATTCACAGCACAAAATGAAAAGGATTTATAGGAAAGAAAGATCTGATGGATGTTAGTCAAGGGCGTGCCCATTTATGCAAACTAACAGGCCCTTTAGCAATAAAAAATATGTATAATTTTGTTATTTTCTTCTTCTCCGTTGTTTTTTTTTTACGGCTATGCTTTTTATGTATTAGCTACTACACTCACTCACTTTTGAGTCACAGCTTAAAATATCCTTTGAACTCTTGAGAATTTAGCTTTTCACAATGTCACACTTGAATGAGAAAAAAACCTTTATACTGAATTACATTCACATGTGTACACAGACTTACAAATAAAGGTGGCTGGCAGTTAAAAGCATATCACTCTGACACGGTCATGATTTGTATAAAAAACAAACAAAATTTTGTGAATGGCAACACTTTAACTTTGTCCTACCACTGAGAGGTTGAATAGCTGTTTTACAAAGCTTACAACTTTCTAGACAAACTGCTTTCTCACTGAAAACTCTAATGTTATTAATTACATTAAGGAAATTAAGCAAATGGGACTGACTGTGCTAGTTTTGCAGTCTGAAAGAAATAAAGTAGTAGGATTATTAGCTCTAGTAGCAGTGGAGGTTGTAGTTATACTACTAGTACTTGTAGTAGTAGTTAAAACAACAGGTGATAACAGGCTGCCAGTTTAATGTGGAGAAAGAATTAAAACAAAAAACTATATTAATTAATTAAATCTAGCACCATCATCAGGTCAAAATATCAATTTGTCCAGTTTTCATTGTCAGATATGAGGGGTGGTATTGATCTTATCTAACTCTCGGCAAAAGAAAACCAAATAGGTGTATTTCCCAAAATGATGATTTAATCCTCTAACTAATCTTCACCTCAAAAGTAAATGCAACCACATTATGGTAAAAACATTCCATTCATCCAAATGGCTTCTTCAGTTCTGATGTCACGCAGGGATTGAACCTTAAATTTACTTCCCACCATGCTCTGAGTATACTAGCAGGCAAACATTATCAAATACAAAGGCTAAAGTTAAGGAACAGAAGCACAGCAAACAGGCTTTCAAAGCCTGCTGTAAACCTGATTAGGTCTCACTTAGAATACAAACAAAGGCTGACAGAAAAAAACCAGACCATCAAAAAAATCTGATTAAAGAACAAAATAGTGCCCCACTGTCATCCATTGCCAGCGTTTCTGGGAAATACCAAAGGATTTGTGCAGACCACAGCATTGCTGTTTTAAAATCTGGGAACATGTGATAATGCTTGGTTCACCCAAAGGATCACATACAAAAAAACCCCAACAACAACAAAGCAACACTGTCTATTCAGTCAAGTTTGCACAGATTTGTGCATTTGTGAGACCAAACAATCCCTCAGGCCAGGACTCAGTGATTTACAGTCATTTACAGCACAGGACACCCGTTTTGTGCATAAGAAGGTACACATTTTAGACAGAGAAAATGGATGGTTTGAAAGAGGCATTCAAGTGATTGTATACTGTAGACCAAGTTGTAAACCACCCATGGCATAGCTGAGAGGGACTGTGACACCACTTGTCCACTGCAGACTATAAGCTATCTCTGTATTTATCCAACACATCCAGCATGAGGCCATGTGCGAGGAAGGAGCATCACCAAGGAGATGTGATGTTATGCGATTGGATGTTACACAAAAACAAAAGTGCCTTCTGAGTGGGTGTCCTCAACCACAGCTCCCACCAGGAGGCTTCAAGTCTCCACAGAGATAAATAAAGATGCCAGAAGTGAAGAAGACAAGTGAAATAAAGTGACTTCATAATAACAGTCCAGAGGACCGTTTTAATTTTATTTTGACATTTCGTCTTTTTATGGTAAATTCCAGTATGATTTACCTGTGACTGTAAGCGTCAGTAATTACAGGTACAAATGACTAATGATTGTAGGGTATAAAGAGATTAATGTCACAGATATTAGCAACCATGATTAGAAATAATCAGAAGTCCTTTATCAGGTTATCATACTGGGCAGGGTTACACAATTTAATGGCTTTTTTTTACAAGACTGCCTTGGTGAGCAGCAACTCAATAAATGTGCTCGATAAATATGCAAAGACTGCAGAAATCTGTTTAACTGTAGCCTCTGCTTGTGTTTTAATGTTCTCCAGATAAAAGCATGTGCACAGTACTCCTGGTGCATGCAGTTAAAAATAATCACAAATTATTGGGCAGCATGTTTGTTTAACAAATTAACCTTTGTAAGGTACAGTAAGGTGAGCTACTGATAATCTTTAATAGCAGTGTGTACACTCGTTAAATTAAGATGCTTTAACAGAAAATACACTAAGCAGGTCAGTTGCTGAAAAAAAGAGAAGAGTCTGGTGGCTAAAAAAGGACGTGAATGTAGACAGAAAGCACATATTTCAGCAGCTGCTGAACCTTCCTTTTTAAGCTGCTACAAGTGACCCTCATGCCAAATGGACCAGGTACTCCAAGACTGTGAATGTCTGATGATGGATTGCAGTTTTTGTTGTAGGGTGAGACAGAGCAGGACAGGGCCAGACTGAGATTTGTTTTTGGAAGTGTCACCCTACTGACGAGCCCACGGCCTGATACAGGTTGTGTGTTGCTTTGAAACCCTAATTACGAAGATCAGGGTGAAATATATGAGAACATCAACAAGTAAGATTACCTTTAATTAACTACAAATATGAAATACGTTCTAAAATAGTAAGAGAGTATGAATTCTTTGATTTTCTGCATTTACCACCACATGTTCTGGCCTTAACCTTCATCAGACTGTAGATTCTGACTGTTTGAAGCGACACAAATAAAGTGAAACTTCTCTAATCACAAGTTATGAAGGACACTCCACTCCATCACTCTACATATATGCATCACAAGTTTTACAGTACATTATTAAAAATATACCTGGAGGAAAAAATAAAGCTCTCCTTTGCCAATTTTAGATTTTTCAACTCCATAGTCCTATACATGTCAAGAAACATGATCATTATCTGTATTAATATCATCCCCATCAACGTCATAGTCATTAATATCCATCATCCATTCTATATGCTGTTGACGGTTGGAGGAGGCTGCAGTGTATGGCATACACAGGGTGAGAGACAAGATGTAACCTTGACAGGTCACCCGTCTATCACACATAATATGCATATTATGCAGATAATGAGACCTACAGATAATTTATAGTTTCCAACTAATTTAACCTGAATGTCTTTGGAGAGTGGGATGAAACCCATGTAAGCACAGAGATCATGCACAGCACGGACTGAAATGACCCAGCCCGGCAAATCAGGTTCAAACTCTGGTCCTTCTTGCAGGGAGGTGACATTGCTTTCCACTGAGCCACCCTGCCGCCCCCAGTCATACATATGGTATCTTTAATTGCACAGTTTCTTTGCGGGGCTCCTCATTATGGAAGGGGAATCATCTGTTCACATACCCAAAGATTTATCAAAGCTTTACCTTCATTTGAAAATGAAAATAAGAAATCCCAAAGTCTGTGGATTATCCAGAGTAACAGGGGCATTGTCTCTGGAAAGACAAGCTGTTGAGTTTTTCAAATGTAATTTTTCAATACATTGAGCACCACCCACTAAATTCCATTCACCTCCTTTGTACTAGGGTGGTGGCAGAGATCTCAGAGATGGATATCTCAAAACTTGTGCACTTAAAATTGAAACCAGATGCCAGGATGGATACCACAAGGAGGAGGTGGGAGAATATATTTTGACCCTTTACTTTTGATAGATTAGATGACTGCATTGTACACCTGAAGATTGTTAGATGAAGATGATTAAAACAGTAGTTGATTGTCTGTTTGTGTTTGTTGTCGGTGTAATTGTATTTGCCTCCCCTGACCATGGAGCCACATAGTGTAGATAATAACAAGATGATTGGGCTGTACAACTTAGAAAACACGTAATTCAATTTGTTGGAGTCTCACACTGAATCATCAAGTGACCTGTACCACTCCCGTGCACTGACTGCAGGGCTTTCAAATCAGTCCTCAACTGGAGCTGCATTCAAACCAAAAACAGCGTCTTTCTAGTGCTATATGGTCCTATATTGTTGTATTGATGCTTAATGGCTTCATGCTGTTTTCTTTATCGTGTCTTCCTGTAAGTCTGTATCTATGCAATCTCAACCCTCTTGGTCAATCTCACTTCCTAATCAGCCACCTAAAATCCTGCCTCGTGACCTCAATATAACTGCATCCCACAATCAAATGGTTTCTTTCTACTTGCATAAGATATGCTAAAACTGTTCTTCCAACTGATGTTTTCTTCTCGGAAAACATACAGTATGACTAAATATTTTAGTGGAGCTCTTACAAACCAAAGATCAAACTGTATAAAAGCAAAGATTGGTAGAAAAGAGTTCAAGGTCTGATAAAGTGTACATAGACAGGGCTCGTCTCTGTTCTCCTGTGCCACTCGACATCAGTCCTCAGTCTGTCCGACCACATAGCAGAATTAATGTGATGAGGGAACAGGACTGAGAGAACATAATGAGGTTTATAATTAGCCTGTGGGTTAGAGGGCTGGCCGCTGGAGGTCAGGCCTGAATGCTTCTCTGCTGTCAGGTTAATGCATGTGTGTGTGGGAGGGGGTTCATTCATACCTTACCACCAATTAGCTTTTTCCCCCTCATTATAATTAAAATTTCAGCAATTTACATCAAGTTCAACAAATACTGAACCTCCTGAATTCACAAGTAAGAGTCTAATTACCCGTGTATTTTTCAAATTTGTAAAAACAAAAGCAGGGTTATAGTTGTTTTTACACACAAGCATATATACCGTACATCTTTTATTTGCTGTCTGGAATATCAATCAACTGTACCAACTCAGCAGTATTCATGCTCTGCGAATGGCTCCACAGTATCCATGTTTATGCAGAGAGATGAGCTGTGGGTAGGTGTATAGCAATCTATACTGGAACAACAGGAACCACATGACTAGGAAATGGTCTCTGAGTGGGTCTTTAGAGGACTGCTGTCAGTCATTGATTAAAGTTGGCAAGATGCAACTGTGCGAGGGAACCAATTTGGCAATGGCGCCGTATCACCCTCATAGTGGAGATCAAAAACCACAGCTTCCAGCCACTGCTGTCAGACTGTAGCACTGGTTCCAGCAGATTGCTCACGAAATATAGTCATGCTCCAAGACGGACTTTTCATTGATTTATTTATATCTTTGTTCCCCCCCTTTTTTCTACAAAGTTATCATTAAACATGACCTGAATTTGGTGGGTTGTAAACCTTTATAGTGGAGGGGTTATGATATCACAGGGGATGACATTTTTGATGTGAAGTCACAGCTGTTAATGGGGGGTCTAACCTGGAATGATGGCTCTGTAGTGTAAGGGTTATGGGAGCTGTAAAAATAATAGACTGCAAAGCCAGGGTTTTGTTAGTCATTCACTTCTCCTGCTGCCCTCCTAGTAAAATACTCCCAGTGTGTGTGTGTCTGTGTGTGTGTGTGAGAGAGAGAGAGAGAGAGAGAGACCAATAAAGATACAGGGATCATTATAGTACACTGGTTTTGCAGGCTGGTCTTATCGACTTGTCTCTAAATTGGATCCAAACAATTACTGAGCGGAAGCATAGTAACAAGCAATGTAACATGCTGGCTAGTAACTTCTGAACTGTACGCTGAGAGTTGTTAGGTTTCCTCTGATTCCTCTACTTAAAAGTTCCCTGTGCAGTTTTAGACATCTAGTAGCGCTATGCAGCTGTTTTTCCATGAATGGGTCCCCGTTTTGTTTGTCTCTTGCAGGTGCATGAGGACCCATGTGCCCACACGTGGGTGACACAATAAACAGTCCTAACAATGGTGTCACACTGTTCCACTGATCAACAGGTGGCGGGAACATGCCAAGACATGCCGCAATGCGCCAATAAAGGCAGTGAGGAAGAACTGCAAGCTAGTAAACATGGATGTAAACAATGCTGGATTTCAAATACTTTTGCTTCAGCTTTGCAAATGTTTTATGAGGAAGGAAATGGACTCGACACATTTGTTAGACCTCAATGATACACAAGGATACCAAATGAGACATCATTTTGAAATTCTTGAAATTAGAGCTACCTATGTTCACAGAAATATTTGGAATACGTCTTACGTCTAGCGGCCGCACATATGATTTTGAAATGGGTAAACTAATGAAGCTGGCAGTGAAAATGCAAAATTTAAACAATTAACGTTAGATCAATCACAAAATAATGAGGACAAGTGAGCAATTATATATAAATGGCAATATCTCAATCACCTGTATGTGTTTGGCTTAAAGGCTCAAACACATAACAAATGTGCTGCTAAATATTTGTTGTTTTTTGTTATGTTTCTATGGTTTCTTGCTTGTTTCTCCAGAAACTGTAGCTATATTATTATTTCTATATTGTATACTTTTACATTGCCCTTGGTCACAGGACAATAAGATTATACAATTATATTTTAGATTCTGATGTGATATGATCCAAGGGATGGCAGATCAGAAATAGTCTATATAAATCCTTTGGAACGCTCATATGTGTCATTTTAAACGGTACTGACGAATTTCTTGTCATTGCATCTGGAAATGGGTTAAATGTGTGTGGCAACAATGAAATGGTAAGTTTATTTTATGCATTTTTTACACTAATCCAATGCCTTGGGAAGGCTGTTTTTCCACCAAGTAAAATGGAACAAAACGTGTATGTTTGCTTATACACCAAGCCAATTTCTGCTGAGGAAGTATTTTGGATGTTTGCACATTTATTCTTATAACTTTGGGGTTCTCCAGACTTTTCTTCCAGTGCCACCATGAGGTTGACATATTTGGTTTTTAGGGAAATGTCTTGACATTTATTGGATGGATTGCCGTGAAATTTGATACAGATATCCGTGATGTCCAGAAGATGAATCCTAATGATCCATCCATTAGGGTGGATCAACTTCTTGACAAGTCATCCAACAGTTGTTGAGACAGCTGTTTGATGAAATTTGGTACAGACATTAATGTTCCCCTCAGGATGAATGGTCTTAACTTTGGTGATCACTTAACTTTTCATCAGGTCCAAATTTCAATGTGTCCAACTTTTTTTTTATGACCAAATACCTGCAAAGCTAATGGCATTCCCATCAGATTCAGCTGTACTTTGTGTTCAGTGCTAATAAGCAAATGTCAGCATGCTAACAAGCTAAACTAAGATGATGAACATGGTAAACATTTTACCTGCTAAACATCAGCATGTTGGCATTGTCATTGTGAGAATAGTATGTAGCTCAAAACACAGATCGTTTGCAACCCATATGAGTGTTTGCTGATCTGATGCCCCTATCAGCAGTTACAAAAATTATTCAAATGACTGTTTTCTACATGGTCAGGTTTGGCACAAAAACATGCTTGTGGTTATGGTTAAAAGAAACCAGTATTGACAGTTTGTAGAAAACTGGTTGCAAACAGCAGTTTCGGCAGCAGTCGCTGTCAAAGTCACATGATTTGTAGACTCATACGTCCACCATGTGGGATTATAACAAAGTCACGCTACTTCCACAAGAGTCATTATTCGCACAAGACGTCCTTGTCAAGTACATGTCTTCTAAGAGATGTCATTTTAGGCATTAGAACACCAATGCTGTCTTTTTCTGTTGAGGATGTTTCAATTGCATCTAAAAAATGTACATCTTAAACACATCATTGCCTTCAGTGGGATGAGGGATGTTGGCAGGTGTAACAATAATCTGCAAATCGGTAATCTGTAAACACCGGTGTGTGACATACCTCACACTATAATGGTGTCCATTTCAAGCCTAGTTAAACATGTAACTTAACCCAATGCAGTGTAATTTGGAAGAATTTTTTGCCAAGCAAGATGGGCTGCTGCCAGCAGCTATCCTATTATCTTTTCCAGAAAAGCAGGTGATTTTCCATCTGGAGGAAGAAAAACACCTTGAAAGGGGAGTGAATGAGAGATCCTTCAGTTGAGAAGGAGAAGAGGGAAGAGTATAGCTGGCGTGCAGATCAGTCATATGGTAGCACTTCAGCTATATGGCTGGGAGATTGAAGAGTGTGTGTGTGTGTGTGTGTGTGTATCTTTGTGTGGGGGTGGTATCAAACTAGACAATAAAAATTAAGTGAAAAATAGTAGAACATCAAAGAAAGAACCATACAGAGGGGGAGGTGGTGAGTACTATTCCTGAAATAAGGAGGTTCACTGAATGCTACTGGGTGGGTGAGGTGTTTGCAGTGTCAAGGTCAAGTCTCACCAGAATCACACAGCGATAAGCACAGCCGCAAACAGCTGAAACTGGTCGAATGTCAGAGTCCGAAAATGTGAAAATCACTGCGCGATCACATGGGTGGCATGTTTGGGTGTGACGTATGGGGGTTGCAGAGTTTAACATTATGATGCAGTTGTGTGGAGTTTGCATGTTCTCCCCGTGTCCACGTGGGTTCTCTCCGGGCACTCCGGCTTCCTCCCACCATCCAAAGACATGCAGGTTAGGTTAACTGATGATTGTAAATTGTGAATGTGAGCGTGAATGTTTGTCTGTCTCTATGTGTCAGCCCTGTGATTGACTGGCGACCAGTCCAGGGTGTACCCCGCCTTTCGCCCAATGTCAGCTGGGATTGGCTCCAGCTCCCCCGCGACCCTCTGAGGATAAGCGGTATAGAAAATGGATGGATGGATGAACGCAGTTACAACAACATGAAAAACATTCACTTATTTTTTCCAATCTCCCACTCTGTGACTGCATGTCTGAACAACTTAACTGAATTACAGGATCACATGGTTAATGTTAATCAGCTAGAAATCCTTCAGAGGGCTCATTCTTTTTCCCAGTGATGGTGAAAATTGATAATCCAACATTTAATGCCATTACAACACAGAACAATTTTCCAAAACAGCTCCAGGCTCACTGTTTCTGCTGTACTCTCTGATTTAACGGCTTCTCTTGGAAGCAGAAGCAAGAAAGAGTTTTAACTTAATCGCACAGTAATGGGAGTAGTGCAGCACTTTCCCTATTACAGTTACAACACTGTGTGGCCTTATGTTTCATTTGTCATTTATGTGCCGCTGTTTACATCAGTACTAAATAAAATAATTCCTCTTAATGATACATTGATTTTAATGGATTATAAACTTATAATGTATAATGTAGACATCAAGTAAGTTGCACATAAAACGATTATTTGCACTGCTGGGTATAAAAATAACTACAATATATGAAGCATTTTTGTTAGCTATGCGGTCGGTCTGTCTGTCAGTTCACCACTTTGGTCCAGACTGAAATACCTCAACAACTTTTAGATGGATTGCCATAAAACTTTGCACAGATGTTCATGATCCCCACAGGATGAATCCTAATTACTTTGGTCTTAACTTTTCCTTAAGTGCCACCATGAAAACTATTGGATGGATTTCCATTAAATTTGGTACAGATATCCCAGAGGATGAATGCTAATGACTTTGGTGTGACTAACTTTTCATCTAGCAGCACCAACAGGTCAAGTTTTTTCACTTATGCGGTGAAATATCTCAACATCTGCTGGATGGATTGGCATAAAATTTGATGAATGATGAATCCTAATCACTCTGGTGATCCGCTGAATTTTCCTCTAGCACCACGATGAGGTTGACGTTTGTGTTTCACATTGAATGGATGGATATTCATGTTGCAGGATGAACTGTAATAACTTTGATGAACCTTTAACTTCCCATCTAGTGCCATGATAATGTCAAAATATTAATTTGTCCAATTCCAATTTTGGCCTATGACCCAAATACTTGCCAAACTAACTGACATTCCCATCTGCCTCAATTATACTTTGTGTTGAGTGCAAATTATCAAATGTTAACATGATAACACACTAAACTGAGATGGTGATTATTATAAACATTACCTGTTTAACACCAGCATGTTAGCAGCGTCGCTGTGAGCATGTTAGCATTCTTATGTTAGCATATAGCTCAAAGCACCACTGTGCCTATTGTAAGTACAGCGGCATAGCGCTGCTAGCATGACTGTAGGCTCTTATGCTGAATTCACATAGAATCTTGCGCTGCGGCGAAAACGCAGATTTTCCCATTCGTTTGAACCAGGGTACTGCGTTCAGGCTGCGGCGGTGGTGGCCGCAGGGGGTGCTGCAAAACAACGCAGCGGCCTGCGGCGAAAAGTTGAAACGGAGTCAACTTTTGGAGAAACACAACCCGACGTCATGCTGCGGCAGCCAATCATGCCAGCAATCAGACCGGCAGATGTCCAGAGGCCTGTACTACAAAGCGGGATTTGCGGTTAGTAAGATAACTTCAGGTTCAACTCTGGGTTTTCAGTACTACAACGGTGGTTCACTTCTTACCGGGGTAAATCGCCATGGTAACTTATGCTGCGCTCCAGAGCAAGTTATGTTCGAGATAACAGATCAACGCTTACAAAAGCACCGCCTACTGACCAATCAATTCTCTTGGAAAATGGCATCACCAATAGAAAAGAAGTGGAGCTTGGTACGTGGATCGTGAGAGGAACTCTTTTTGAGACATAGTTTCTCGTCGGAGGGACCGACTTATCTGTGTCATCCTACAACAGAGACTGACTGAAGCACTAAAACTTTGTACTTATAAGATATGAATGTAAGCCAATTTACTGCTAAATTATGTTTTTATATTTATTTTTTATTTGCTCCCAAGTCCGTTTAACACCGCCGGGGTTGCAGCTGAAAGAATCAGGCTAAAATTGTCATACACTCCATAAGAATACAATGTAAGCAACACATTAACTTAATGGAATACTACTGACGGGGCAGAGATATTATAAGCCTGTTCATTTACGCATTCACAGAGTCTGGGTTTTTTTGCCAGCTGTCCTTCCTGCATTCAGCAGCTGCAGCTGTGTTGCTTTTAGCCTGGATGATGTTTAAATTCTTCGTATTTCTCTAATATTACAGTTTGCTCTTTGTTTGTAAAGTATGCCGCTCTTCTGCCAGTACACCTGTCATGTTTGTGATTGGTCATATGCTGCAAACACCGCCTCTTTCATGTGAACGTGCTCATGGCTTGATTGGGAAACCCTGGATTGACTTATCGAGTTGATAACCAGCCTCGTGTGACCACTTAGTGTGATCGCGGTCGTTAGGCTCAGTGAAGCCAGATAACGAAAAGATATCCTGGGTATGTTGAACTTGCTTCATAGTACAGGCCTCAGGTGTTTACCTGTAGCATTGTAGCATTAGCTGTTTACCTTAATATTCCGCTGTTTACCGAGCAACTGTGAAGATGGAGGAGAGACTGATCAATCAGCTCCGCGATGACTGTACATCAGCTGTTCAACCCTGCCACGAGGGAGTACAAAAACGTTAATCACCGTGTAGTCGCTTGGCTTGTATCGGTCTTCAAGCTGGGATTGCTGGTTAGTATCAGATACTCCCACACTGTCACACAACCCTGCGGCGAATCACAGCAACGCCTGATTCTGTGTGAAAACGGCCTTAGTCTTGTTTATCTGTTATAACATTTGCTACACACCATTACCTCTTTATATTCACAACTTTATAGAACAGAATAAATCAACTTTATAGTCAGATTCTTCTGAAATTTCTTTGCATTGCAAGGAACGAATAAGGTGTAATTTAATCTAATCATTTGAACAGAACAGAGCACAGCATGAAAAAATAGAATAGATTTGATTACACTCCTCGGAAATTTGTTAACAAGTTTAACAAACAGTCTGGGAATAAAGTGTGCTCTAATCCAATTTATAGAATAGAAGTCTTAAAGTGCGTGCTACTTTGACATCTGTAGCAACTATCAAATTCAGTACAGGGTAAGTGTGAACATTTAAACTCTGTCTCTTTTAGGTGATTGCTGTTCACCCTTGTGATCAGGAAGCAGCTGGGATGAATCAGGAGCCTGCAGAAGGCTGTTGGGCTTCTGTGATTCTCTGCTTCTGTCTTCCTCACCCACAGAGAAAGGGGTTGTGAATGAAAAAGAATTGGGAAGAAGGAGAGAGACACGGAGCTGAATTCATGTGCGCAGTTGATAAAAGGCACTGCGGTAATGAGCGTGAGGTAAAGAGAATGCTGGAGAGGGAGGCAAATGAGAGACACAGAAAGAGTGCAAAATGTACCCTTTTCATCTAGGGGTCTGCTTTTCTAGTAACACACAAAAAGGGTTGTTATTATGACAAGCTCCCTCTTCCCTGCAGCCTCCTCCTACCTCTCTCTGCCTTCTGCCATCTCTCTGTGTCTCTCTCGCTGCCCTTCTCCTGCACTGCTCAGCGAGGAGATCAGAAAGCATCAGGCCAGGAACAGGTAGGAACAGAAAGAAAGCAGAGGATAAAGATGATCAAACCCTGAGATGGTGGTGATTTGCTGGCTTGTGTGTCTCCTGAGACCCAGTTAATGCCTCCGTGTGTCTTTCCTGCTGCTGGATAATGAAGTTGGATGGTCTGGCAGTGAGATGGCTATGATCCTTGGTCAGCAAGGCCACAGAGTGACTGTGCTGTCTCACTTACTCAAGCAATCAATGTCGTCAAGGGTCAGCCTGCGCCAGGTCGACTCGCCTGGCCTGACTCTGGAGGGGAAGTTTAGTAATTCTAGGAGAAGGAATAGAGAAGTTGCTCAGGGACAGAGACTGGAGCAGTGCTGCAGCTTTGCTGAGTAAGCAGAAGTATTGGACATACTTTTAAAGCTGCATGAGGCAGGATCATTGGGTGAAAATGATATTGCCGTGTTGGTGTTGTTCCTACAACATCATAATTAATGTTGCTCCTAGATGATTATTGCAACTGACCAATCACGTTGTTGTGATGTCATAGCTTTGCAACTGGGGGAAAAAGACCGGAAAAATACTGTAGCGGTATTGGTCTCACAGAGCGACACCAAATACATGGGCCTTAATACATAATAATAATAATGTGTACAAATTGAAGTAGAGCTATGACACTTAACTTCGGCTATTAGAAATAATATTTATATTAAACAACAGAATTTAACTAGTATTAAATTCACCTCAATAAAGATAGCCAATTCATTAATTCAGTCTCAGTTTAAAGGTTGCTACAGAGTTCTTGACTCGTGTACAGTGATCTTAATACTTAATACACACAAGCCACATAATAATCAAGTTCTTTATAAATGAAAGGTTTATTAAACTACTAACTACACACACAACTATAACTAACAGACATACAAATAAATGAATAATTGCAACCACGAATAAATCCAATTAATACAGCGATGAACAATTAATAAATGCATGAATGAAATTATAAATGCAATGACAGACAATTAATGCATGAAATGAGACCATTTTATACCGGATGACGCCGTGAATGATTATTTTGGCAAGATGTGTTAACTTGTGCAAACCACTAAGTGGAAAAACTTTAATATTGAACAGTGAAATAACTTAATGCATCGTTCAGCAGCTGAGAGGTTATTGGGAAGCAGAGAAATAATCGTGTCGTAATACTTGACGATTGTTTATCATGATTATATTGAAGGGAGGTTCTATTCCTGATCTAACGCTAAAAGTTGGCTGGATGAGGCAGAGGGCCTTCAGCACATTCTGTGCGGCTTGGATGCTGCTGACGGGCAATCTTCTGGGCCTGCTCTGCATAGGCATATGGTCAGGCTCTAAGGGGCAGAGCCAAGCGCAAGTCTCCGGACGAATGGCAGATAAGAGTCAATCAGAGTGAGAGCAACAGGACAGAGTATACCTTAGAGAAGAGGCATAAGAAAGTGATCTTAAGTCCTGTAAGTTGTGAGGTGGGGCCTCCATGGATCGGACTTGTTTGTCCAGCACATCCCACAGATGCTCGATTGGATTGAGATCTGGGGAATTTGGAGGCCAAGTCAACACCTTGAACTCGTCGTGTTCCTCAAACCATTCCTGAACCATTTTTGCAGTGTGGCAGGGCGCATTATCCTGCTGAAAGAGGCCACTGCCATTAGGGAGTACCGTTTCCATGAAGGGGTGTACTTGGTCTGCAACAATGTTTAGGTAGGTGGTACGTGTCAAAGTAACATCCACATGAATGGCAGGACCCAAGATTTCCCAGCAGAACATTGCCCAAAGCATCACACTGCCTCCGCCAGCTTGCCTTCTTCCCATAGTGCATCCTGGTGCCATGTCTTCCCCAGGTCAGCGACGCACATGCACCCGGCCATCCACATGATGTAAAAGAAAACGTGATTCATCAGACCAGGCCACCTTCTTCCATTGCTCCGTGGTCCAGTTCTGATGCTCACATGCCCATTGTAGGCGCTTTTGGCGGTGGACAGGGGTCAGCATGGGCACCCTGACTGGTCTGCAGCTACGCAGCCCCATACGCAACAAACTGCGATGCACTGTGTGTTCTGACACCTTTCTATCAGAACCAGCATGAACTTTTTCAGCAATTTGAGCTCTTCTGTTGGATCGGACCACACAGGCCAGCCTTCGCTCCCTACGCGCATCAATGAGCCTGTCACCGGTTTTCCTTCCTTGGACCACTTTTGGTAGGTACTGACCACTGCAGACCAGGAACACCCCACAAGAGCTGCAGTTTTGGAGATGCTCTGACCCAGTCGTCTAGCCATTACAATTTGGCCCTTGTCAAAGTCGCTCACATCCTTACGCTTGCCCATTTTTCCTGCTTCCAACACATCAACTTTGAGGACAAAATGTTCACTTGCTGCCTAATATATCCCACCCACTGACAGGTGCCATTGTAACAAGATAATCAATGTTCTTCACTTCACCTGTCAGTGGTCATAATGTTATGGCTGATCGGTATATACAGACATATATCGTAAATATATATCGCCATCTTGGTGTTGTCCCTACAACATCATAATTATTTGAGTTTGAGTACATTTGCATCATATGAAGGACCAGTGAAATCTAGTGGCCCAGGACAAACTTTCATATGATGGCCCTGGACAAACCTGTAAGTTAATCCTGGGCAAATATTGCTAGCTACATAGGTAATTGTTTATTTAGGCCAAATTCCACAGCCATGGGCCAGTTAACTATATTTACGGTAATTATTTTCATTCTCTGACTCAACCCACAACCATTAGACTAACTTATGTAGGTTTGCACAGAACTAATGTCAACATGGCCATTGGTTATTAAACCTGAACATATATCATTTTGTATTTACGTTGGTAAATTGGTGACAATTACAGGAATTGTGGAGAGCACTACTTGGCCCCACAGCTCTCATTAGGATGTGAACATAAATGTTAGGCATTTTGGTCTGCGCCCGTTGATAACACCCCTTGGAAATCAAAAATGAACTGAGAGGTTCCAGATCAATTCACATTTGCGAATTGGTCTGGCAATGTCAGGCTAGGTGTTACTGTGTGTTCACACAGAACGCAATGCAAGTTTTAGAGGCAGTCAATGGCAAGATGCAATTAGAAGTGAATTCACCTGGGGTGGCACCAACTGATGTTAGGTCCACAGGACTTAAAAAAGGTTTCAACTTGAGGGAAAGAATCCCAGGGCTTTATGAATCTGCCTCATAAATGAGCTGAACACAAACACACAAGCACACTCCCACACACACGGTTGGTGATTACATTGCTAGCTATCTTAGAGTTAATCTACTGTTGGTACATTGGCTGTTTGGGAGGAATAAACATAAACGGTCCAGTTGTCATATTCGAGCGAATGATGCAAGGCAAACATTCACTTCGCTTTCTGTCTGAACACAGCTTTAGAGTGACATTATAAACATAACACATACCACATTGAATGCCCCTGAAATCTCTCACAGTCAGGTAACAGCCCTTTTATCTGCAATTTATTTGTGTTCCCTAACACATTGAAAATAGTTCACATTGCCATGGCCCTGAGACCCTATGCTACCATTATAATTCCATAATACCATTTTTTGTTTTTAGTACTTATGGCATTATTTCATCTGTCACAAATACAGTGATGAATAAAAAAAAGAGCAAAATGCAAAACTGTCAAGAACAGTCCCATCCTTTCCATCTGCAGCCAACAGGTTACAAAGAAGACAAATACTAACATTACACACACATTACATGTCAAGTCTGTTTCAGATTTGAGAACTTGAGTTGTTTTTTAGATTGCAATGAATGTGTGTGCTGTCTATGCATGTACTTTTGTGTGAGCGTACAAATTGAGCGACCAGCAGGACCATCTCTCCTGGCAGCGCTGCCAGCACTAAATAGCTCATTAGCTATTGGCCATAATCCTGTTGTACACTCTCTGCTTTGCCAGATAACCAGAATGGCATCTCTGCATAAAAAAAAAAAAACATTAAAAAAAACCATGCTCTTTGAAACTGCAGCCGTTTAATCACCTTCCCCTCTTCTCTGTTCTTCTCTCGTCTCTTTGGCCTGCCATGTCCCTGACTGACTGCCTGGTCGAACATGATGTAAACTTTATTCACAAAGGGAGAGATCAAGAGTTTGACATCATTAGAGTTTAGACATTGCTACCATAAGTTCAATTTAACTCTGCCTCTGTAAGAGTGATAAATCATGGCTGGAGTCATCAGTAGGCCTGAGAAAGATGACAAATGAGCCTTAGGAAATTTTCTCTCTCCCTTTCTTTCTTCATTTTTGTGCCATCTGATTTTGTTCGCATGAATAGAGCTGCGACTATCCGAACCCACTGAGCGCATCAGCATTTTATATCTACTTTTCTTTCGGCTTTTTGGCTTTTTTTCATCTCTGTTCTTGTTAATATTGTATGATTTACTTTATTTTTGCAGTTGGGTGACTAGAAGCTGGACTCTTTTTTGTTGTTTGAGTTTGGAATAGTTGAAGAGGGTATCTAAGGAGATTCTGCCCCAACTTTCCAACATCATTGAGTGAAAGTTGTATCAGAAGCCAGTGTCACCAAGAACCAAGTTGAGAAAGGTATAACCAAGTACGCATGGTCCCCAAGTAATAATTCATCTATTGAAGTCTTAAAGAAATAATTTGACATTTTAGGAAATACTCTTATTTGCTTTCTTGCCACGAGATAGATGATTGATACAACTCTCATGTCTGTATGAAGCTGCCGTATGCAGCGGGTTAGCTTAGCTTAGCACAAAGATTGGAAACAGGGTGAAACAGCTAGCCTAGTAATCTAACCCACACTGGTGGAAAGAGGGTTCAGCTCTCCATATCACTCTCCATAGTGCTAACAAGATAACAAAACAACTGGGGTGCTTCTAAGCTAACCTAGAGCTACACACCCCTGACACCTCACACCTCCAGTAAAACAGGTGCAGAGTGGGTAATGTAACAAAACAGAATATGAAAGATACGATGTGATATGGTATGATAACAGACAGACTACATATAGTCTCTCTGCTTGACAGTGTCCTGAACAGCAACAGTTTTACAAGGAAGCCTAATGTGGAGGTTAGGCAGGACTCTGGTTAGGGCAACACCTACAACCACTCACATGACATAAACACATACTGGTTTAATTTTCCTACCTATTGGCATAGCAGTGCTTTCAGTTTCTAACCCTTTAGCTGACAGCATTGTTATATTTCATGAACAGTGTTTACTTCTTAAACAAATTTAATATAAAACCTAATTTGTCAAATTCTGTCATTCTGAACCAGACACTCACACAATACCTTTCAGAGTAAAAACATCTGAAATCCAACTAAATGCTAATCAAACCATTATTAATTTACCAGGGGGTGCCATATTAGTAGTTTGTTGGGCCTCTGAACAAGAAGAAGCAATATGATTCATGCCAAAATAGTGAGTCATCCCAGCATGTTGGGTAAGAGCACTTTGCTCACCTACATAACAAAACTGTATGATTTGTTCACTTTGAATAAATAGCTGTGGGGGTTAATCATTAAATACAACAGTAACTGGAGCATATTAATTTATGCAGAATCGCTTTATACGCTGGTCATGGTAGTGATTGCTCTGACTTAATCCTGAATTGGGCCAGTTGACAACTAGTGAAATCGCGATGTGCAGTGGACAGCATTCAAAACATGACTGATAAAACACAGCAGCCTCAGAGCTGTATTATTAGTTTATTACAAAATAATTTTGAAACAAAAATATTTGCCTGAGATTTTCTATTTCACCAAAGTAATGGAACTCTTTATATTACATTTTTTGGGGGAAAGTGAAAAACAGTGTGTGCAAAGCTGTACACCATTTGTATAACTGAGAGATTTTCACATTGTGCTGCTCAGATCTCATACTCAGATTGTAGCTGCAGGTTTTGAACATGAATTTCTGTTCAAAACGGTGGTAATTCTGTCTTTTAGGCCAACAGGTCTCAACGGGCTTTAGGGTGTTAAATTCAGAAAACATGAGCATAGTGTGTTCATGTGTAGCTCACTGACAAATGGCTTTGGGTTGCAGATCTTCAGCGTGAGTGTGAGTGAGGGCATACTACGCATGATGGAAATGTTACGTATTAACACGTATTAGTATAGTTAGTGGATGATTCTGCATATTTCTTACATACAGATGTTGTTCTACAAAACATTACTGTTGGTTTTGTGCTGTGAGTCCAATCACACTGTTTTTTTCCCATGCAGACAAGGGTTTGACAAACAAGATGCTATTTTTAGATAGCATATGTCTGATATTCTATCTAAATATAAAATATTTGGAGACTGTAAAGCAGCTGCTGAATGGGTCAGGAAAGGACAGATAATAGTTTATCAAGGACACCAAACCTCCAGCTGAGAGAAGAGATTCCATAGTCTCCATAATAAATCATCAGAGATGAGAAAGTGGCTTGTCCTTGGTGTCTCAATTGTTTCAAAAGTAATCAAGCCCAACGGACTGAGCCCCAAACATTGCTATAGCATGAAAATTACATTTTCCCCTCTGGCTGGTCTATTTTTTATTTGAGGTCAGCCGCAACAAATTTGTTAGATTAATTAGATATTGCAAATGGGTTATCTAACAACTAACAAAACCATAGATTGATCCGTTTGTGCTTGTATGTGTGCATCATATAATTATCCAAAGCATGGGCCTAATCACAGTCTAGAGGGAAGAGCTGGTCTTATTACAGGGACTAGAACATTGTTATGACACAGAATTAAAAAAAATATTCTCCATTATAGCTAATGGCTATGTACACACACTTTTTTAAGTGCAGTGAGTATGTAAAGGTTAATTCCAGTTTATCACAAACTGGGTCTTATTCTTATAGTGTAAGCCGGTCAGTAATAAAAACTTTGTCTTCACCAAGTTAATTGAGATGTCTCTGAGAACTGAGAGAAGTTCCCTGAATTACACACATCTTCATCAGCAGAGAACAGACCGATCAATTAAGAGAAGTGGCATCAGAGGAACTGAGTCCTTGTAGTTTATCCCCTACCGAGTGTAATTGTGTGTATTTTTCGGCTGGAGTAGAATAAGTTGATATTTTCAGATACAGTACATTCTGGAAGTTCTCGTCAATAGCTAAGATTATAAACACTCACGCTGCAACTAAACCACTTTTCAGTACACGATGACTCACTGTGCATGGAGATATTATAAATTAGAGCTTAAATGATGCATGCATGTGTTTGTAAGTTTGTGTGCGGGGGGCACATGCTCACATGCCAGTGTGCTCACACTCTTGCCTGCACACTCTGGTGGGTGGCAGAGCTCACTTGAATTTGTACGCTACGAAAAAAGAAAATCACTTAACGTCACGCACATTAACT
Source organism: Macquaria ambigua (assembly GCA_008360985.2). Classification (NCBI taxonomy): domain Eukaryota; kingdom Metazoa; phylum Chordata; class Actinopteri; order Centrarchiformes; family Percichthyidae; genus Macquaria; species Macquaria ambigua. The sequence goes on along the minus strand of VMKM01000278.1, from coordinate 180,345 downwards.
CATCTCCCCATCAGATGCCAGCCACACATTGGGAGAGGCTGTAATTATGAAAATGGTTAAGCAATGAGTGGCATGAGGGAACATCAGTGGTGTTATAAGATACAGTATGAATGACAGAAAGAGACACAGAGGAAGACAGAGAGAAATGTCTTTTAGAAAGCCTTGGGCTCAGTTTGTTGCCCCACATTGAGATTAAAGCTCTAACCTAATACATGGCCTGTGGAGCCTTCTACCCCCCCTGCCAGCCACCACCCCATCATTCCACTCCCATTTCCCTAATACTGACAGTCAGGGGTTGTCTGCACCTTAGAAGGCACACTATTACCGTCAGTTAGCAGGAAGTGCCATAGGCATAACTCCTGCATGATTTGCTTTGTCCTCTTTCATAATGGCATTGTTGAAACACACGCATTTCCCATATAAAAAGCAAGAGGGCGGTGGTTAAAAAAATATCCTTATGGCTGTCGTCACTGCTGCTTTATACTAAAGGTCAGCTCTCAGGGATTAGCTTCTGCTTCTTTGTAAATTCTGCTGGCTGAACATGGATGTCATGACCGAAACTGATCTTCTCAAGGTGGCAAGAAGCCAACAAAGGAAAACCATAATGAAATAATTAATTGTTTCCTGCTGTTGTGGTAATTACGTATCAGCAAAGGAGGCAGTGATATAATAAATATCGTGGGAGGCTTGAATAGGCCACCCTGTCTTTTGGTGTTTGATGTAGAAGAAATTGCTGTTTTATTCTCACCTCCACACCTCCTGTGAGCCACCACAATATAAATCACTTACTGTAATCATGCTGACACAGATAATGCACTAACAGATTTGAACAACTTTGGTACAATATTTTCGGTGGCTTCCCGGCCTGAAGTTGCATATATGCTTTTCTGAAGCTGAACTAAGATTCCTATATAATGAAAATCCACAAATGGCTTCTTTCTACATGTTCTGAAAATACGGAAATGTGTGGTTAATCCCCCAGGTAGACCTGTGATATCAGGCAATGACAGCTTTACTGAACCAGTGTCAAAGTATATTGACTTTTATATCAAACCATTCTTACCCTCACTTCCTGCTTATGTTCAGGACACCAATGATGTGCTCAGCAAGATCAAGCAACTGAGACTTTTCAGGCCACTATGTACACAACCATATACCACAAACGGCCTAACAGCACTCAGACACTTTTTAAGTGCTCGGCCAGAATTTGAAATGCCACCCAGTGTTTTTTTTATTGTCACTGACAGAATGGACGATGACGGTGTGCTATGGGGGCTTGCTATAACCCTTCTTATGCAGGTTTATATCTGGGTAAAAAACCATGAAAGAAATAGTTTTCTTAAGCACATTATCTGGTGGGGACAGTACATTGATGATGTCTGTTTGTTATGGTCTGGGTCAGAGGCAGAGCTACAAGCTTTGCATATCTTTTTGAATGGTAATTACCCTAACATCAAGCTGTCTCTAGATTAGAGCATACATTTTTTAGATCTAGATGCCATGGCAATAAAGGCATTTTAATTGTTCAACACAGAGTGCCTTGGAGTTTTCTTGTGATTTTTAGTCTTGCATTTATGCTTGATGTGATCCACACTGTAAAAATAAGGAGGGAGTGACTCTTCTAATCAGCTGCCATCTGCATGTTTCAGTAATCCAACCACCTCACCACAAATTCCCTTGCATATGATCTTAGATAATCATAACTATGATGTAAAATACAGTAACGGTGTCCACAACTCTGTTCTCCTGCCATCTAATCATCGAATGTTAGAAGCTGATTAGTCAGTGCTGTCAAGCTCTGCTGGACATCAGTGGTTCTTTGATGGCCTTCAGAGGAAATGGGCAAGGACAAGCGGCTTTGAATGTGTCTTTTTAAAAGAAGAAAAAAAATGTATGATCAGCTTCATTCTGAGAGGAAGGACCATCAACTTGATAAGCAGCTTACCAGGGCTGTAGTTAGTCCCAGACAAGTCCAAGACAGCAAGTCAAGACAAAGTCCAACTGGGCTTTAGAAAAAGTAAAGACTGCCTAACATTAAGTCCTCCAGTTTTAGGATTATGTTGACAAAGCCAACTACACAACCAACTTGTTTTCTCTCTCACACACTCACATACACACACACGTACGTATCCATACACAGATGTGCCCCCCAACTCTTTATTTGTCTGTAGTTAGGATTTATTGACATGTCAGCTTCAGTAATTCTAGATGTATTTCCTCCAGCCTCTCCTTTATTTCTCCCTTTAGTCCATGAAGCTGAAGTGACAACATAACTGTCCAGGTTATGTTGGCTGTTTTATTTGTCTCTCCTGCACAGTCAAATTAGTATTTTGTTTCTTAAAGTAGTGCAAGATTTTGTTTGGCCACTTGGGGTCAGTACCATCTGTAAACACAACATCATCATCTTATAAAGTTGATGTGACCAGTGTGTTAGCAAACAATTGCCTATCCAGCAGACATGGAGCAACATTAGCATTCATTTGGAGTCATGTTTCTGGCCACCCAATGAACATAAGTCCAATATTCATGCTCCTTTTAGCTCTGCTTTGGTCTTCACCAACTCCCGAGGACTCTTTAGCTGCTAAATGCTTCACTATGTTCACCATCTAGTCACTGACTTGTCCATCTGCTATTTGTTGCTGCACAGGTAGCATACAGTAATTTTATTAGAGTTTGTTTGCTGTCTGCTGCAAACAGGCCTGCTGAGAGCGGTGAGATGGAACCAAAACAGTGAAGTTGTCGGCCGTAAAACCAAAACAATGAGCTGAAGGACACTAAAATGCTCCATAGATTTGAGGGTAACTGCAGAGTCAGGTGATGATTCTCTGTGGGTTCATCACTACAAGTGACCCCTTTTACATTCCACATTCACTCCATTGTTAATATAAAAATATTGATCAGTGCAGCTTTAAGTGGCTTAATTAACCTGAAATTTGTTATTGATTATGCGTATTACACCTCTGTTTCAGAGCTGCAGGAGATGTGTTTTATTGTTTAGCAGGACTGCATGGGAATGTGAGCTGTATACAAGAGGGAAACACTATCAATAAATACTCAATCATGAGTGAGTTTGTGACATTTTTCTTCATATGGTATCAGTACAATACGTAAGGGACTGTGAATCTGTGTGTCTGATCCGGAGCCTCACCACATTATGGGTCAGAGATCTGTCTCCTAGTTGTCTGTCACAGGTGGTGAAGCACAAGGTGATATATTCCTAACACATCCACATCAGGATTGCCACACCCAGCCAGTGTGAAAAGGAGATTTTGGTGATTTTGGACACCTCTAAAACATGTGCTGTTTCTGCCAGTTTATTGCTGTGAAACAAGAGGCCTGAGTCACAAATCCTAGAAGACTGCGACAAGTCAAAGATGATAAACTAAAACATCTTAAGACTGGATTTGGAACTCAGACTCCGTGTCAGTGCTACAGCTCTGCCACTCACACCAGAGAGGTACATCTTTTTATTGTATCTTTTATTCTATAATTGTTTTTTTTCCCACACACATGCACTGTCTCTTTCTCAACATGTACATGACACGCTATGTAAAAGTCCACTGTTTTTATCATTAAAAAAAGATGTTCAGCAGTGGTCTCATCTAAGTAGTCTCTTTCCATCCAGCTCCCTCTAATCCTGTGACTTTCACTAAACCCTTCAACCTCTACTTGAATTTGATTTATGATATAAGCTCCTTGCTCTGTCATGGGCTGTGGTCCTACAATATGTTGTCGTATCTTGTCACAAAGAGAGGCCAGACTTGAGGCACAGCACACAATCAATGTTCAACATCATTCTTTTCCTGATATATTTTCCTCTGAGGAGCAAGGTTGCAGTTAGAAACAGTTTGTGCATGAGTGATTTTCCACTGCCTGTTGACTCACTTAATGCACCTAGTATAACAATGCCAGGACAGGCTGAGCAGAACAACACAGCCATCCATTTTTCATGACGATCCCTTCGAGAAGTTTGCCAGTCAATATGCTCGACAGAGAGTGATGGAAATCATTGCGGCTCCCTCAAGGCCGGCCCTGTGCTTTGAGCGTGTGAGAGGGAGTGGAAATAAGCATGTCGTGCTCCTCCATCAACGTAGAACCAGCAGGCTTTATAATTGAAAGTGGTAGAGGGTGCGAACTGACATCACTTGATAACTAGCCCCTCACCCTCACTGTGTGGTATAAGAAACCACTCGTTGCAGCTCTTATGACTGGGTAGAACTGCCAATCCAGGAGGATACAAATCATTATCTTATCTTATTATACAATTTACCTGACAGTCAGAGGTCTCATCATTATGTTCTGTAAATTTTGCCAGCAACAACAGGAATCTCAATAAACATAAAAAAGGAAGGAAGTAGTGTAATATAAAAGCAGATATAATCAATATCTTTATATTAACAAGGGATCACATGGCTACTTGTATGTGGAAGGGTTCACTGGCAGTGTTGAACCCACAGAGAATTATCACCTGATTCTGCAGTTCCCTTCAGTTCTACAGAGCTTTATAGTGTCTTTTAGCTAATTGTTGTGGATTTCCATCCCGCAACTGGACTGTTTTCACTCTCACCGCTCACATGGCGTTGTTTTTGTCTTCAACAAGCATCTGTTTTCAGTAAAAAAGCTCAAAAAGCCCCAAAAAGCCCACTGTACTCTAGACTAGCAAGTGGACATAGTGGAGCATTTAGGAGCTAAAGAGCCCCTCAGGAGATAGTGGAGACCAAAAACAGAACTATAGCATAACAAGTTCGCCATACTATTTCTCTGTGTTCCCAGCTTGTTTCTGCTGCCCTCAAGTGACCAAAAAATCAGTTACTGCATGTTAAAAACAGTCCTGCAGGCTCTTCAGTCATATCAGCTATATATACTGTACAATGGTGGCATTTTCAAACCAAAGTGTTGACATCCATTTCCTCTTTATTAGCTAAAACCACTACAGTTTGTTACTGTGAGGAAGAAGTACAGGCCAACAGGAGTGTTTGGACACAAAGTCTGTGCTGCATTTGTACCTAACATAAGTTCCTTTAGTCAGCTTACATTTGTGGAGACACTCACCCAATTCTTTTAACCAGCATGTCTGCAGCATGTCGGAGGAAAACCTGGAGGAACCCCCCATAGACATTCAGAGAGCATGGATACTCAGCTCATAAAGGCTCCAGCCAACTGGAAAGACCATTTACTGTCATCATTTGGACATCCTCTGTAGGATGATTTGCAGAGTCTTGAGGTTAGTCAAGTGGAGCAACAGGCGACCTGGATACAAGACTTCATTTTTTTTTTTAGTTTTGCTAATACTGATGACATAACATCAGAAGATAGGGCATCCAGAAGGATCTTGGACTGTATAACCATGTATCAGAAGTGCTCCATTAATGTATAAAATATTAAAAGATCTTGGTCTGACATACTTAGACATTATTAAGACATTACATTATCAAGAACTCAAACAAAATCCTCATGAAACAGAGCCTTCCCTTCCTACCCTAACACCCAGCTGTCATCAAAGTAGCTGGCTCCTGTGAAATCTTCAAATTGTTCTTTAAGTTGTTCAAAACACTTTCTAGAGCTCCAGCAGTAGCCATCTTTGGTGTGTACTGTCAGAATGGTTGCACATGTTGTTCTCATCTATTATGAGAGTTGCTATATCATTTTTGGACTTATTATAATCCTACTGTTGGACTTCAATTGGAATGCTCCTACTGTTTGTATAACCATTCATTGTTTGCAACTTTCTTTTCATGTCTGTAATTGACTTTATCCCCACCTATGGTCCTCCTGCACCCCCCAGGGGATTCTCTCTTTGAATTCACTCTCCCATGCAATTTTCTCTTTGTGTTGAGTTTGTTTTGAGGGAGTTTTTCTTTACTGAATTTTGGCCGAGTTGGAAACCCTTGGTGATGTGGGTCTAGAAATCCTAATGAGACATTGTATATGATATATGCCTGGTAGAAATATAATTGACTTGATTCATTGGTAATTGCCATGCTTTCCAGTGCAATTTAAATAAATCTATTCTATTAACATATTTGCACATTCTGTGTAATTATAAGCCTGTAATTTCAAAGGTTATCCAAGCTGTTATGGCTGTTGTTAACTGCTGTTCACTGGCCATTGCAAGGTTAAATACACCCCGGCCTTGAGCCATACACTTTAAGCTATTATGCTGTTGACTGCTATTATGAATAATAGTGTAATGCCTTGGCTCCATTCTCCGGTTTTGTTTGTGCCCTTCCCAGTTTGAGACGACTTTCTGAGTGGTCAGTGAATATCATTGGAACAGTTGTCTCACATTGTAGATTGTAGATTGTAATTGTAGATCACAATTAATTGTAATTAATAGTAATTAATTGTAATTGTAATTGTAGATCACTTGTAATTGTAATTGTAGATCCAATTGTAGATCACTTTTTCTATGAGTTAAAATTCTTGACTTTTGGAGAAAACACTTGACATTCTAACTTGAGGAACACCCTCAAAAGTTTAATTGTGGCTCACCCTCACCATGCTCCCATTCTCACTCCCCTCCCTGCGAAATCAGCTGGAGACAAACGATGGTAAAAGTCCATTAGTGAGTTCTGCATCTTGGTAATTGCCTCTCATTAGCCTCGTCTCTGCACCAAGGTACCACAACCCGTCATGAAATTCATCTATGAACTCATATTTCAACGAGGTGTACAGCAGGAAGGGCAGGAGGAGGAAGCACAGTGGCGAGGGAGACGAAGAGGATAAGTGAAAGAGGTGGAGAGAGGAGCAAATGGAGGACATGGAGAGGGAGGCTGAGAGGGAGAGGAGGAGAGCAGAGTGGATAACTCTGTGAGTGTTGGGGACAGAATAGTTAAAGAGAAGAGAAGAAGGAGGGGAGTAGGAAGTGAAATGAGTAAGATCCTACTGGAACAATTTTGCCATTTTATATTCGCAAGCAATTATGAAACTATTATATATACACTATTATATAAAGTGCTCTTACAGCACAATGAGAATAAATTATGTACCGATTCACCTAGGGGATGACGATGCAGTAAATATCAGTTTACCAACCTGTTTAAATGTGAAGACATTTTTAAATTTCCACTGTCATTACCTTCAAAGCCAACACGGTAGTTTATGACCGCAGAAAGTCCGATCCTGACCAGCTGCCATGGAAACCAACGCAACACATGGCATGAAAGGGTCGGCTTGAGCGAGTGTATGCACCGGAAATATTACCTCTCATTATCCCGACTTTGATAGACATCAGAGGGTTGTGAGGAGACAGGGTGAAAGGAGAGAGGAGGGATAGAGAAGAGAGGTAAGGACTGGATGTGAGACTGAAGGAAGAGGGAAAAAATGAGAGGAAAAACAGGGTGTGCAGACATTAGGCCAAGACATGAGAAAATGAAAAGGACAGCATATGGGAGAGGACAAAGAGGAGGAAAGAAAGTAAGAAAAGAAATCATATGCATATGAGGATATAAAACAGGATAGGTGAAGACGGTAATGGCCTCATTGGAATTCTGACAGCAGCACTGCTGGTCTGAAGAAAAATTTGAACTCACCTGCAGTATGTAATTTCTCTGAGTAAACAGTTGTAAGAGAAATTGTGAATATGCATGCATGTGTTTGTTTATGTGTGCGCACACACATTTTTGACTTTGTTGCTGTGTGCATATTTTTCTCTCTCTTATAACCAAATTATTAGCTATACTAAAACAAATGTGTGCATTTGCTTAAGTGGGAGACAATGAGGCACGCTGATGCATAAAGGAGAGGACAAGCTAAACACAGTGTTTATTTTGTATCAGTTGCACATTAATGTATGGGTTTTTAATGTTGTTATGCATTATTAGCTGCAAGTCAGATCTGAAACTGAATGATTGTATTTATTGACTCAGTTTTTACTGAGTTAATGACTGGCACTGTGAAACATATTCATTGTAATTACTGTGATTTTATGTTTGCACCATTAGGAATTGTTTTTTATTTTTAAATTTGTGTTGGGAAAAGGTCTAATTTATCTTAACATTTAACTGAAATTAAAATTCACTTTTGCCAAGAAATAAGTATATGTGTCCTTGCTGTTTGTTTTGACTCATGTACTTACTTGGTCAAAATTGTAATTACCTGTAATTTGATTGGCAACATGTGTGTGGACAGGCACTAAAAATAGCTTGTTATAAGACTTCAACTCTCACACTTTCACTCTTTTCACACTACTCACACTTTTTGTAATGCCTCCCATGGCGCATCTTGTGTCCCCCATTATGCACCCCTGCACCTGCCAAATTAATTTTCACATAAAAACATTGGTGCATCCACTGCAATGTGTGAAAAGTCATTGTGAGTATTGAAAAAAGTTTTCACTGACCACTGTTGATTGATGCGCTATACATGTAAGACATAATGGTCCTGAGGAGATTCCACACACATGACATGTCCCCTTTGCCGTAGAGCCGTGGGAAATAGGGGTGCTGAGGATGTTGCAACCCCCAACATCAGGTGCCTGAGGTATATTTGTATAATTTTTTTACTGTTGCATTACACCCCACCTCTCCCAGTCCCTGTCAGCGTGATATTTTTGTTTTAATTATTGCGAGCAGTGCAAGCTTTCCAGATGTGTTTCCTATAGTGTCCTACAGTAGTTTGCCTATTGATCTGTTGTGGCATGCATAAATTGGTTAAGAAAGAAAATCACATCAAAAAGATATTGTGAATCTTACATAAGGATCAAGATCCAGCAGGCGCAGCCTCTCGCAACATTTAAATGAACTATCAATCTATCCCTGAAGAAGTTTCCTCTGGCTAGGTGACTGTCATTCAGGACCCATGAAATAAAGACAGCTAATGCTAGCTACACACCACTCATTTCTATAACGCAAGATGAACACAGCACTGGGTGTGTGGGAGATTGCTAATGGCACTCAGCAGGGGTTGAAATACAGTAACATACATGAAAATTATTGTGCAGTGGGAATCGGTTGGCAAGCTAGGGTAGGAGTTATACAGACTTAACAGCACGATAGGTCTTCCCAAATGTTTCATGTTGTAAAGAGATACGCAGTGGTTGACAGTGCATAGCTAGCAACGCAGATTCTGAGTTGTCACTCAACTGATGCCACAAAGAGGCTTGAAGCTTAGATGTTGTTTCCACAAATCTGTCCAAAAACAGTTTTATCCTCTTATGAAAAATGGAAAAATTGCTGTTGTATCATTCTAATTTATATTTCCTTACACAAACAATGAAGAGACTTCAAATTTCAGTTTAACTATAAAGGATAAGAACAAAAGCTGAGGTGGCACATCAATGTCTAAAGCGTTTAATGTTGTCAAGATCCATACATAGTGAGTAATGTGGGCTGGTGGATGTATGTAAATTTGTGTGTGTGTGTGTGTGTATGCCTGAGTGTGTGTGCATTTCTTCCACAGTTTGACTGAAGCAGATGTCAATGGTAATTTTCAAGAGGGTATCCCAGTAGTATTACCATTCTGAGTACTGTCCATGAATTAGTCATGGTTAGTCAATTATTGATTATAGTTTGTGAATAATGAATACTTCTTTTGACCCCCCCAAATTCAAATTTTGTTGAATAAATCTGCTTTCATCACACTTCCATACAGGTACCTTCCATTTCCATGTCATTTAAATAAAAAGTGCTTTTTTCATGAACACAGTTTTTTTTCGTTAACAAACTTTTGCAACATTGGTTTAATTAGCTGTAACGTCACATTTTACTGTGAACAACTGAGAACAACAAATCTGAAAGAGGTAATTGCCAAAAATAGAGCTGACTTTTAAAAGCAGAAAAAAGTTTCATTTTATGTGCAGGATTACACTGCTGTTGGTCAGTGGACACTCCAGGTGAAACTAGTGATAAAAACCCTTAAAAATATATATTCTGGGAATAAAGACATAACTACCGCCAGCTTCAACTAAAATTTTATCCATTTGTAAATGAGACTTGTAAACAGCGGCGTGTCCAGACTTATTTGATTGGGATGGCCCAAGTGGGCAATGCACATTTAAAAAATACAGTCACAGTATAAAGTACCCACAGGCTCGGACTGGCCACCCCCGGCCACTTCCTGGACACGCCCCTGCTCACGTTCAACATGCAAATTAGTGGTAGTGAACTCTTGTGAAAGTGCTGTTACAACTGATAACTCACATTTTTTTCTAAATTTTGCAGTTAAGTATGAACCAGCAGAACTTGGTTAAATTTCCGTTCTGGGAAAAGAAATCAATACTGAATATATCTTTGTGTCTCCTGTCAACTGTGTGATTTTAAAATGATACATCACATCAGAATAATGAACATAAACAAACTCCATTTTTTCCTACAGCAGGAATTGAACCTGAGTGCTTCACATGAAAACCAGGAATTGTGACCACTAGTTCAAAGAGGACATAGAGATACTGTGTGTTTGACTTCTGAATGAAGAAGAAATTTGCAAGACAGTTCATCATATTCACACCAGTCAAAAGTCCAGAAAATCTATTGACCTTGACCTGGAACAAGGAACAGGTACATCCAGGTGGGTCGTGGCTTTTATCAAGCCAGTTTTATCAAGTTTTTGTGTCTCACTACATTATCTCTCTTTGGACTTATTAGTTTTTATTTATACCAAACAAAGTAAATAAGAAAGACATGATGAAAATCACAAATTGTAAAGCCCTTTGCCTCAAAGTCTGTCTGTCGTCTATCCTTATATCGGTTGAGCTACGGAAAAACATTTCCAAAAAAGCTTTAACAGGGAAAAAAAGGAAGAAACGAGGGATCTCTCTTCCAGGAGGGACAGACATGTAAAAGATGTCTTGTATACAGAGTAGACAGAAATAATAATAATAATAAAAAATAAAACATTTTAATAATAAAATTACAATATGTAGAAACAGAATGACAATATTGGGTGGATAAATTACAAACATATATGAAGAATATAGATCTGGGGAGACGTCGAGCAAATTTCAGGTGCTGCCAAAACAGGTAGGACTTGGGCCACACGACCTTCTCTCTACCACGAACCCTGGAAAGAGGACAGACTACACATACACACAAGAGGCAGAGGTTTTAACCATTGCAGTGGGAGGTCCAAAAACGCTCATATGATTCATTTGTACGGGGTCATTTGTAAGGGTTTTGGCAGGAACTGACAAACAGTGTTGTCCTACCACTAAGCATGTCATACACTATCAGAAAATGTTCATTTGTGTGTTAGTTTGGAATGCAATGAAAAATGAATTTTTGTCATTAAGTTCAGTGGTCCTCAATTTAAACCTCCCAGCTAGATGTTGAATGCAGTGAGAAGTTGAGCAAATCTCCACACATCATACCTATATACTGTACATTACTGTAAACCTAGTAAAACCACAGCAAATGCAGTGGTGTATGACACATAGTGATCACTTTAATAGGTTTTAGCATTCAACAAAGTAGAGGTCTGCATGCAAATGCAGATTCACCTGCTGTTTCACACACTGTATGTGGATGAACACTGTAATTTAAAATACTTTGAGCTTTTATTTGTATGTGATTTATACTCATGGCCAATGTAATAAGTTTATGTATAATATATGATATAATATGTATATTTAATATGTATACATTACATGTTTATGTATACAATGTAATATGCATATATTACATTAATATGTATATATATAGGAATATATGTATATATGAAATGTATACATGTGGTTGTATATTGTGGTTGTACAATATACAATCACACACAGACTGCTTTTCAATTCAAATGTAATATACATTACAGTTTATCTTAAAATTAGACTGGCCATATAGCATAAAGTCACTGACCAAGTTTCTTTTATCCAGAAACTTCCAGCTTATAGAGCCACAGATTGCCTAGCGAACAAAAAGTACATTTTACTTATTGCTTACACTTTGACATCTATTTTAACCTTGAGACAGAAAATGTTTGTTTTCTGTTTTAGAATTTATTATGGTGATCCTGTGTAATATACAAAAATAATGCTACATATTGCTTTATGTTACAGCCTGCATACCCCAGACTTACACTATAGTAAGTTGGGGAGCTTTTCTCACTGTTTCTAATGCTTTGTCCTGATGAAAGTGTACAAAAAATAACATCCATTATATAAGTTGGCATTGCTAATGCATGTTTTAAAAAAAAAGCTGCAAAAAACATAGGCCTACATATAAAATGGCCATGCCATTTGTGTGCGCCACACTATATACTATATGTTGTCCAGTAAACCTCAATAAAGTGGGTTTCTGTGTGAAAGTGTATGTTCTCCTTAACTGATTTATGATCTGATGACATGTCAGGACATGTGCTATGTACTAAATAATTCTACAGTATTGTGGGCTGTAATTTAAAGCTTTACCAACCTGTCTGCTACTTTTATAAGAGATGAGAGGAGCATGGTCATGGTTGTACAAGTTCTGTTTCAAAATGTAGCTGACCACACCCAAACTTGTGTTTGTATGTTTACAGTATGTATATATGTTTAGCATATGGTAGCCTAGTAGCACATGCTTGTACTAATACTTTGCTACCATAAATGCTTTTTATGGCAGCATAGTAGTCTAGTTATAATGCTGTTTGAAATCTGTATGAAAGAGGTTATTATTATTCAAAACAAAATATTTCATCATTTTGCTTTCCTGTGTTTTTCTTCTTCTCCTCCCTTGAATAAACTGAGGCCATTACCATTAAACCAATTACCCAGTTAAGTAGGAGGAGGGAAATTTTGATGTACAATTTTTCTGACCACAGCAATCTTAAATCCTTCATTTTTTCAAATCCAAATGCAGGTACAAGGTTCTCCTGAATGGGCAGGGCTCACAACCGCAAAACAGTCTGTGAATTAATTTGTTCTTATAAAAGTTTATATAAAGTTAAAACTAGAAACAAAACATTCCTTCTACCTGGAAACAACATCTCTGGTATTTCAGTTGTAGAGAATAAATAGTACGTTATTAATACTTACGTTAGTGCAATGCTTAGTTTAAACCTCTGATCAGCCATAAAGATCAAAGTCCATTTAAATGTTTCAGAATCAAGGACAGAGCTACTTAACTACTGTTATCATTTAGATTATCCAGCAAAATATTTGAGCAGATAAAAGGGTAAGGGAGATACAATATTTCTCTAATGGTTATGTGATTACATTAAATATTAAATACTGTCATTTGTGGTGACATCTAATTCTGGCAGGAAGTCATAAATGTATTCAAGTGCTTTCTCTGCTCTCAACTCTAAGTCAGTCCCTGAATTATTACTGATCACACAGATAAGTAGCACTTTCAGTCATTTTTCAAACTTTCACTGCTGGCTGCAAAATCAGCCAGCTAGGAGGTTATACAGTATTTACGATGTAACATGTCAGTAGTGACAACTTTCAATATCTGGGAATTGGACAACTTCTGTAAGAATAGATGTACAAAACCAGTTTTTGTTTTGTATATTTTATCCAATTTAAAACAAATCATGTATACCTTGCATTATTACCAACCATTTTTCAAAGCATACCGATGTGCTTTATATTGCTGAATGGGCTATTTCTTTATTTCTTTCAGGCTGCCGCTGGTTTCCATTCAGTTCTTTGCATTATGAAAATCGATTTGGAGACTTGCTTGCAATTGTCAACATCTTGTCTTCCTATTTTTTTTGTCAGACTTGCATCATTGGTTTGTGCTAATGCAGTGCAATCTTTTCAATCAATCTGCAATTAAAACTGCATTACTGCCCATTATTGGTTTGGATGTTCTGTCTGTAACATCCCCAAAGGTCATAAGGCAAAATGGAGGTAAGGAGCCTTCCAAGACCAAAAGTGCAAGTGATGGTTATATCTGATAAGGGCCTCCAGTGGTCTGGCTCTTTGAGGCTGTATTTAGGAAAAATAGCGCTTTGGGCTAAATGCTAATGCAAGCATGGCAACATGCTCACAATTACATTGTTAACATGCTGATGTTTAGTAGGACATATTTACTATGTTCATCATCTTAATTTAGCGTGTTATCATGCTAACATTTGCTAATAAGAATCAAACACAAAGTACAGCTGATGATGTCATTAACTTTACAGGTATTTAGTCATAAACCCAAAGTTTTGGACTAATTAAAATGTTGTCCTAATAATGGCACTAGATGAAATGGTTATTCTTTAATCCTGGGCGGAACATGAATGTGTGTACCAAATTTCATGGCAATCAATCCAAAAGTTGTCGATTCATTCCCTAAAACCACAAATGTTGAACTCATGGTTGGGCTAGAGGAAAAGTCATAAGGTTACATCATATTGGAACCATACAAGTCTGTACAAAATTTTGTGCCAATCCATCCAGTAGATGTTGAAATATTTCATACTCTAAGTGAAAACTTTGACCTGCCGGTTGTGCTACAGGAAAAGTCAGGACATCGCCAAAGTCATTAGGATTTACCCTCCAGGTACACTGGAGGTTTCATGGTAATCCATCCAAAAGTTGTCAAGATATGTCACTAAAAACCAAAAATGTCAATCAATTCATAGTTGTTGAGATATTTCAGTCAGGACCAAAGTGTTGGACTGACAGACAGACTGACTAACAGACAGACTGACGTGCCTAGAGCCATGCTGCTAGCATGGCTAAAAAAACCCCAAAGTGAATGCAGTGATAAGATAATTGTTATAGAGGAGCATATTATAAGGTGTCAAATACATCATATTCAGTATGGAATACATTAAGAATAAACAATTATGTAAATGTACTGGGCGAGAAAAATGAGAAGAAAATGGAAATACGATTAAAAAAAATGTGTGTATACTGTAGTCACATACTCACACACTGACCATCTTTTTAGGAAATACAAGCTTGATTCAGTGTAATCTTAATTAAGTCTGGATTGACACAAATTAATGGAAGCAACTGACTGTGGACGCAAAAATATATAATTTCCACCATTGTGTTTAGTACAATGGCCAATCAATGAACACAGGGAAATAAGGGAAAAACACTAATTAGATAATGTTTTACATCCACAGAGCCAGCCTGTTGTTTAGAGAAGGTATGCTCTGTGGAGGCAGACTGCTGTGAATGAAAATGCATTGTGTGTCCATTTTCTCTGCTCTGCAGAGGCCCTACACCCCAGAGGGGTGATAAGATTGCTAATTGAAAAATGTCTTTGCTTTGTACCATTCTTGGGCATTCCTAATGGTATTTATTGTATAGTTCTGATTACTTTAGCAGGTTAGCTTGAAAGGGAACTGTTCAGAAAAACTGGGAGCACTTAAAGTCTGGTGTGTATTTGTCTCTCTGTGTAGTTGTTTGTACTGGATATTGTGTGTGTGTGTGCGTGTGTGTGTGTAAATGTCATTGTGTCGATAATGTAAGTACCTCTGTGTGTTGCCTATTCGTTTAAGTGGCTTTTCTCATTTTCTCTCTCTCACAAACATTTATAAAGTACAAGCAGGCGCACACACAGTTGGCAATGAAGAAAGTACACGCTTAAATACATACAAATCTTTGTATTGCTGTACATTTGGACCGTCATTCCTTCCATAAACCCTAATCCTACCCTTATCCCTCTTTTTAGATTTGACCATAAATCCTAATCCTAAACTATAGTAGGGGGGCACAAATTAATAGGGTCCACAAAATTCATGGTTTAACACAAACTGCAAAATTGTTATGTAAATGAAAATAAACAAGAGGAGAAGGAACTTCACTGGCGCTAGGCCTAGTTTTCTATTATAGTATAATGAATGACCTTGTATAATAGGCATTCAAATTGCCTAGGCTTACTCAGGAAACACTTGTTTTGAGCAAGGATATTAATCTATTCTAGCAACAAGCACAGTGTGCAGATAAAACTTCTTTCAGAGTAGTTATTAAGATACCCTTATTTGGAATGTATTATTATTGTAATCAGTGGTGTCAAATAGTTTGTGGCTGACTTTTTTTTACACCCATCCTGCCCTTTAATCTTGCAGCTACTCAGTAAAGATGCAAGGGCACTGAGCACACAGCACTATCTGGTTCCAGTGTTGTTTGTTTTATTGTCACTTGGCACTGAGGAGCAGCCATAGCCGACCTAATGATTAGTCTAACAATAACCATACATTCCAACCATGAGAATAACAACAAATCCTGGCCTCAAAAGTAGCCCCATGAAAAAGAGAGGCTTTTGCAGGGATTTGCAAAATTACCTCACTGCGGATGATTCTTCTTGCCTTTTTACTTTGTGGGGGGACATGAGGTACTTTTAGGTATAGAAATACATGCACATACACACACACACACACACACACACAAACACAGAGGCTCTTCTAGCTTATAGCCACGGTCCATTTGGCTGCTGGAGAGGACTGCACTTGTGGAATTGCTGTGGGAGTGTGGAGCTGTTGGCTGTTGCCTGCCTTTGCCATTAAAACCTGCCAGATTAACGCACTGCTAGACAGCTCCATAGACACCTCCTGCTGAGCTGCATGGAAGTCACAGTCCATATGGCCCCCTACATTTTCTCTCTCTCACACAGTCACACGCCCCCACAAACACTCGCACTTATCCTTCATTATTTGTGTGCTTTTCTCCTTCCCTGCCTCCCATAATTCTCCCGCATTTTGTTTGTCAACTGTGAGAAGCCTTCCACCAATTCTGTGTACCTGAAGCTAAAGCCCGTTTGTTCCTTCACAAGCATTCACACACTGATGTGAGGCATACTGTAGATTTAATTGGATTCTGTGAATTTATTATGGTTATTATTGAACACAGTGGGCTCCAGAATTTAATTCCCCGTCGCATTGTGCAGCGGTTAAATTGGTGCCCGTTTGGACAATGTGAAAGGTGGTTGCAATGGGTGCGAGACAAGAACAGAGGCGATTGAAGAAAATGGGGGCTGGAATTTGTCCCAGGAATTCTTGTGCCATCATGTCACTGTGTGACAGTGGGATGCAACATATGGCAGTATTTAACATTTCATTTAGGCCCAAGTTCAACACATGTACCCTCAGTCACATGAGCTACCAACCTCTCTGTCTTCCTCTCTCTCTTCACTGACTCCATAGCATCCATCAGCGCGGTGAATGTGCATGGATATCAGTGAGTAAGCGCAGAGTGCTCAGAGCGAAGGTAGACGAGGCCATTCAGGGACGGCGATGTGCAGTGAATACTTATCCAATCATCCTGCCTCCTGGATTTCAAAGCAGGCAGAGTGCTGAGCTGCTTTCAATATTTCCCTGCCCTCAAAGGAAGAAACCACAGAGAAGCTCCAGCTTTTTTTCTTAATAGGCCCTGATAGAGATGAAAACAAACATAGCCAGAGAGTCGCAAACAGAGCTGAAGGATCAATCAATATTTTGGTGGATCCAGTGTGAGCAGCATGCATAAAAGCAATCAGCTGAGTCTGATCTCAAACTGCTATGAATACTTGTCACCAGGAGTATACAGTATGTACATACTTATTGGTGTGTGTGTATGTGTGTGTATCTTTGCTCATGGTTGAGTGTCACATGCTTGTATGCAGTGTGTATAAAGTACACTATGTTTCTCTGCATTGTGAAAAGCTGGAAAAGACAAGTGAAGTTAATACTATGAAAATCTGCCCTGACAACAGATGCCCTAAAGGAGGGCGTGATAGGCAGAGGGGAGAATTTAATTCAAGGCAACAATCATAGCATTTTGGCCTTGGGGCAGCCACTGTTTTGCTGTGTTTCAGCTTTATGCCCGGGATAATGTTTATAAAGACAAAAAGCTGCATTTGAGTAATGGCTCCACAAGTCCAAGCACTTTGTTAATATGTATTATTTAACCATGATGAAGACCAACTTGAGACTAGCTGAAAGTCTCGTTTTGCTGACATCCAGTGGTTTAAAGTCTCATCTTGCTGCAGTGATGTAGAAGGTTTAGGTTGGAAAATTCCCCACTAAAACACAAAATTTACAATGTTGAATTTCTGTCCCCTCTTTAATATCTGTTCCATTATGATCATAAACAAAGGGGCTTAAGGTAGATGATATTATGTCAAGATGGTTTGTATCCAGCTACAGTGGATCTTGATAGCACAATCCTACCAACGATTGCACAGTAAACGTTATCTGCAAGATCAATGCTAAACATTAATTTTGATTACAGTGGAATCAAAGACCAGGAGCTTCTTTCTAGACTTTGTATCAGCAGTCATACAGGGATAAATCAATCACAGATTACACATAACATTTTCTACAACAATGGCATCACTAGATTAAAATTTCACTTCAATGTTACTACTTGAATGTACTAAACAGCATATTTTATAAATAAATATATACAGTAATAGGTTAGATGAAAGCAGATTATTTTAAATGCCACAAATTATGTATGTATTTAATTACAACAGAGGAATCTTTTTGTTATGATTGCAATACTTAATCTCTGTTATCTTCTTCTGAATGACTACCATACTTTCTATTCTAGACAATCTCGCCTGCACTCTTATTTTCTCTCCCATCTGACTGTCCACTCTCCTTCATTCTGAGATCTTCTGCACGGCCATTTGCAGAAATCCCATTGATCTGTTCTCTCTCTCTCTTCTTCGACATTCCACATTCTGTAACTGATAGGTCCTAAAAGACAGTTGGCGGCCCCTTTAACCCACAGTTCTTGGCAGGTCATGTAGATGGTGTGCTCTGCAAGGGACAAGGATTTGGTACAGACTTTCTGCCGAACAGCCTGATGAAGGATGTCTGACTTTAAACCTGCAATAACATAATATTTGGCCACTTGGGGGCAGCAGAAACAAGCTGCAAACACGACGCTGACTTATCGTCACCTTTTAAGTTTATATGGTGAAC
Source organism: Macquaria ambigua (assembly GCA_008360985.2). Classification (NCBI taxonomy): domain Eukaryota; kingdom Metazoa; phylum Chordata; class Actinopteri; order Centrarchiformes; family Percichthyidae; genus Macquaria; species Macquaria ambigua. Next base: position 161,583 of record VMKM01000278.1, on the reverse strand, counting down.
TTGTTAGCAAACACTTGCCTAGTCATTCATCCAGCAGACACGGGGTAACATTAGCATTCATTTGTCGTATTTTTGTCCACCTGGGAATATAACTCCAATACTCTCCCACTTTCCTTTTAGTTCTGTTTTGGTCTCCACTAACTCCTGAGGGAAATATCTGGCTCTTTAGCTGCTAAATGCTCCACTATATTCACCTGCTAGTCGCTAAATTTGTCTGTGAGCTCTTTGGTGCTGGCCGGGCAGGTAGTGTAGAGTGGGTTTTTAGAGCTTTTTTGATGAAAACTGCTGCCTGCGCAGCCAAAAACAACTCTATGAGAGCAGTGAGAGTGGACCAAAACAGTTGTGGGTCATAAATCCAAAACAATGACTTTTATATTATTATTAAACGTAGATTATTTTTCTTTCTCTTTTGATGCAGCATGTCCCTTCTAATTCTTCACACGTGAAATTATTTTTTACCCCTTTTCTCTCTAATAGCAGTTTTTAACTAGCACAACTTTTTCTAATATTACTCAAGCACAGGCGATTCTTAGGAAACTAATGAGCACAGTCCAGAGCTGGTTACAGTAGTTCAAGCAGTCTAGTATTTAAGCATGTGCAGCTTAGCTCAGTTGGAATCTCAACTCTGTAATCCTTGCACTTAAAACAGCAAGGAGAATTTAAATATGTTTTGAAAATTCGATTTTTATCTGAAGAGGAGCTGCGGCTTGTTGTTGTTTAGCCTGGAGAGCTGTCATGTGATATGTGATACTAATATGTAAATAAGCAACTCATGTGTTACGAATTATTCCATGATAATAATTATGCCTGTATTCATTTAGTATGCTTTCAAGAGGGATTTACTTCACTGCTAATTTCAGCTGTTAATGTGGTTTTGAGTGGTCTAATTGTTGTTAAAGGGATGAAAGCAAGACACATTGATGACTGTTTATTTTGAGGAAATTTTCATATAAAATGATAGAGATGAGGTTATTATGCGAAAGGTCTAATTATGAAATGAAGCACACATTGCAATAATATGTCTTCGGTTAAAATGAAAGAGGGCGGAAGGATGGCTGACAGGATGGATCATGCAGACTTTCTAATGGTTTTGTAATTAAAAACTGTGCTTAAAAATTCCTGGCAGCAGTCCGCTGTGGGGTTGTCTTTCCTGTCTCACACACTTAGCTGCACATTCACAGGCACACATAGGCTAAACATGTGCAGGCACGCACACCCACAAATGGACACCGGTTTGGACTCCTATGCACTAGTCCAAATGAGTTTATTCTGTGCGTTTAATGCTACCAGTATTTCTTGACACTCACTTGTGTCCATATAGCTTCATCCCAGTGCCCTGTCAGTGCTTTTCTGCCAGAGAAAAACGCAATAGGGACCCTTAAATGTCTCTATTTATATCTCTATTTGATATATTTTCTTCTAAATCCTCATTAACCCCATGCTGAAACCAATGAGGCAATCTGTATATTCTCCCTTTCTCCCTTTCATATCCGCCTCCATACACAGTAACATGCAAATAAAGAAAAATGGACACTGACTTAGACTCTCATCTTCACTTAAAAAGACTGTGTGCAAACTGAACCAACGAAAAAAATAGGTAAAGTGACTTTATACATGCATGAATGCTGCGCCCTGCCAGGGCTGGCAGTGATTTAGTTCTACCTCTGCATTACAAAACACGAGCACTGTGAATGTCAAATAAAGTTCACGTGCAGGTTTCTCTCAGCGTGTCACACGTGTTTGAGTAAGATATTTTGATTTGAAGATGATGAATGTGATGTGGCCTTCTAGCCTCTTCACAGTCTTCACACACGTGGCTGGCTCTGACAGAATAACCTTGGTTCATGCCACAGCTGGAACACGGACATGCACAGACAGACGATTTTCATTTGGTTTTCAAAGTGTTTTCCGGTAGATGCACTTGGAATACATTTACAATTACAGTGTCAGGTGAACTGCCGCTCTACATGAGTCCTGTGGCCATTTTTAGTTCCATACACAACAGAGGGAAGCACTCTTTGTTTGCCATAAACTGAAATATAGACAAAATGGGTAGAGACAGAGATTCCAGATTACACCAAAAAAAATCAGCTGCAATAGTCTTATTTTACCAATGAAAAAATAATGAATAAACAGAGCCGATCACTAACATCTACAGTGGTTCTCTAAAGGGGGTTTAACCAGTGCCCGCTCTCGGTGTCTTTGCAATGTTGGTGCAGCGTGGATAGCACTGTCTCATACTGTCGGCGCATATTTCTGGTTGCCGTGGCCTGAGGGCAGCTGTTCAGCTGGAAATAGTTCAGCACCATGGAGAGATCCTGCTCAGCTTATTCTTTCCATCTTGAGAGAGATCAAAAGGCAACAGAATGCCTGTAAGTGGAAGATGCCAAGGAATAACATCCAGCTGTAGCAAACAGAGCATATTATATAAGTCACACTTTGTGGTATTGGTCGTCTTGTCTCTGGAAAGAGAAGTGTTTTAGTGTGAGGAGAAAAAGGGAGATGAAAAATAGGCTTGATAAGGTTAGCATCTTGAGCAGTAATGATCTTTCCTTTAGCCCTCTTCTTAGGAGACAGATTGATGTCAGCCTCAAGGTGCTTAAAGACAGGCAGTTTTTTTTAAATGCCTTAATGAGGCCTGTGTGCACTTATGTCTGTGTAGGGGGTGTGTCTTCCCCTAAAAATCAGACCACATGTCCATATAATGTGGCCAGAGAAAGAGAAAGGAAATAGAGAGATGCAGACATAGAAGCCAATATGAATAGAGATAGAGACAAGGGAGGAGAATGAGAGCTGTGTTATTATGGAGGTTTGCTTTGCAGGAAGAGCAGGAAATGGGTGTAAATGAAAGGGTTGATTGACTTTCTCAGAGTGATCATCAGTGCAGAGAAGTCTAATGTCTTGTCGACACTATTAGTGGTGATTTTCTCACCAGACAAACAAGATTGTACTTGTCTCCTACTAAGCACCTTCCAGGTTCAGAAACAGTGTGTGTGTGTGTGTGTGTGTGTGTGTGTCTGTTACCCACAAATGAGTCCATATTAAGCTGCCCTTCAATCAGCACAATGTGAGCTGCAGGTTCACTTGGCCCCTTCATTTCACACCCTGAAAGGGAGCTTTTGTGAGTTGGCTCTTTCTGCATCTGATTACCCACTGGCTTAATTGATCTAATTATTGAACTCTGCTTGTGGGTGCTTTGTGTTTATCCAGTCAGGCAAAGTCTTTAAGATAAGGATATGCTTCTTATCGTTTCTTTTGCTCAGGCTGTTTGGCCCTGAACTGTTCAGTCGCAGCATGCCATTATCTAGTTAATTGTGCAATTTAGAGGAGGTTGCGGTGGTGAACGTACTGTATTGCCAGTTTTAAGTAAGTTAATTGCAACCTTATGGCAGCAACACTACACACAAAATACCATGATTACAATTTAAACACAGAGGTATTGAGTGGCAATCCGACAAAATAAGAAACACACAGTAAGGAGTGCTTGGTAATGTATTTTCAACAGGAAATGCAGTTTGGAAAATGTGTGAATGTGTGGGAAGTGTGAATGAAAGAGGGAGCAGGTTACACTGTAGGGGAGCTCTATAATATGACAAGGCAGATTCCTTGTGGATTTGATTCTTTGCACAAGCTACTATCCTGTATCTAAGTAAAAACAACATGCTGTTACATGGATACTACAAATGGCAGACCTCTTAGTGATATGTATACATTTATCTTTTTGATGGACCAATATGACTCCAACTAGATTCACTGCGTGTATCGCAGCGTATGCCATCATAATCGTCTCCCTGCTCTGCAGTGTGTTTTCATCCAGACCATGCTGTAAGGGATCTGATGAACACAGTGAGGAACAGAAGCACAGCAGGCAGTGTGCTGTATTGCTCATCTGACTAATATCCTGAATCCACAACAAAGAATGAAAAACAAAAGAACAAACAAACAAAAACTAATTTCAGTAGAAAAAAAAGTCTGGCGCCATCTACTCATTTCAAAAGCATGTGTGTAAACAAGCTGATAATCTCTCTTATACCAAAGATTACCATCTATCCATCCATCCAGGCCTGATTATCAGTGTGTATGGCATTGGTCCAATACATGCCTGTACTCACAGTCGCCACCTTATCACATTCTCAACCAAGGTACTACTTTCTGTTTCAAATTTCCTCTTCTATCCATTATTATGTACTAGAATAATAATGAATTACAGGGTATGATTCATAACCTCATTTATAACTTCTAAGTATGGCATTACTGCACATTTTTGATAATCTTCCTTTCCCTTTTTTTCCCTCGCACGCTGACTGCCTCTCTCTCTTTGAACTCTGCTGGTGTGAAATCAATCAATAGCCATTGATTGTCCCAGCTTTTATTTCTCACTGTCAATCATTTCTATATCCCTCTGAGAAGTCTTTTGTATTACCGCAGCCACCCATTCATCATCATTTCTGTCATCTTATGTATAACTTCATTGCATCGCAATTATCTCAAGGACTTGGAGTATGGCGCTACGTTGTTTTCAGGGTTGTGCACAAGAACAGAGAGACTGACCCACTTCAAGACTTGCCTGGTTAAACACCTCCTTTCTGCAGGCACCAACACAGTTTGAATAACACTATAAATAGGCAGCAATTAGCTCGCGGAGAACTAATCACGTGTGGCAATTGATTGAAAAAATGCCACATACATGAATCATAAAAGCACCACATGCTGCTATGACAACTGGTTTACATTCACAGGGATATCATTTCCTTCTCACTGGCCTTTGTTTACATGGATAACATATTAGCTCTGTAATCCTGTATTGTCAGCGTTGTCATATCAGTGTGCATAATAAAGTTTAAATCTCCCCAGTGCCAATGAGCTAACGACTCCCTTTTTTATCCGCAATGGTGATAAAACACCATTGTTTTATTAATTTCATCATTATATAGTTGTTAATGGCAAGCAATGCCATTTCAGAGCCTAATGAATGGACTTTGAGATGAGGCTTTGTAGCCAATACTGCCGCTAAACCGAATGCAAAGGGAGACCTTAATGGGCCATTATGTTACACTGTGATTTTTCTTTTTTTTCTTGTTGGGTTTTTCTCCACTATTTTTCTCCCTCAATGAGAAAAGAGCGTGGGAGAGAGGCTGGCACCCACTACAGGCTTCACTTCCCATACACAGAGCTGAGAGAAAGAGGCAGTAAGACACACAGAGGAGAAAGAGAGCAATGTTGGTTTTTGAAGCCATTATTTCAGGGTTGTATGCAGCTGGTGCGACACAGACTGTGATACTTTACAAGGATTTCTGTGTTCTTCCCCTGACTTAACAATGGTCCTCTGTGTTCCCTCTTTCCTATATTATGGTCATCTTTAAACACCGTCTGGTCAGTGTGTTCTTTAGCTTGATAGAAATGGAAGAAAGAGCAAAACTATTTACACACAGAAAATATGGAGTTGGGGAAGAATAAGGAGAGAAGACTGGTATGACAAAGCAAAGAAAGAATAAAGTGAATTGCATCCTGTCAGTCACTTATGTGATCTTTTGGTACTCTCTGTTCTGTTTTTTGATCTATTAGTCTTGTCACAATGGTTGAAGCAGACTGACAGCTGGGTGCAGCAGTTCCCCACCTGTGCTCTCCCCCTCTGTCTCTATGTGTATTCATCAGGTCGTCTTTATGCAGCGTGATCAGAAACGTCAAAGAACACGGTGCACCGTTAGGACAACAAGGATGATGGCATACGCACGCATTTTGCATGCACAAACTAGCAGATGTACACACACACACACACACACACACACACATATAAACATAAATACACGTGTACATAGAGAAGAGAAACATGTGAATGTACACTTACACGCACACACAAAAGCAGTTTTCATTCAGGTAAGTCCTGCGTCAAAATTGAAAGGCCAATTGTAAATCCACACAAATGCCCAGTTGCAAGTGCAGTCGTACAATTATACTGCCAAAAGGTTTTTCAGTCGATTAAAAAGAATCTACAATATCTCTGTATTTCTCTCGAGCTGTTTTTCCTCCCTCAAATCAGTGACCATTTGAAACAAATAGATTGCAGCAACCTTTACAGTACAGCCCACCTATATCAGAAAAACTCCTTTCAATTATGCATAAGCAGCTGTTCCGAAAGCATGGAATAGTTTAATATTGAAGGCAACTATTCTCACTCACATTGTTTGTCTCTTTCTTGCTCTCACATCTGCCATATGATTATTTTTAATATCAGCCAGCCTATCACTTTATCTCACAGACATGTGACTCACATCCATGCATGGAATAAATTTAGAAGATAGATTCTGAACACAGAAATGCTGATAATTAAACAGAGAATTGTGTTCACAATCATTTTTGATGTTTTTCTTTCACATTTGTGACATTATGTCCAATACTATACCCAGCTATAGAGAACTGTTTCATCTTCTCTTTTAGCGTATTGCTTTCAATACATCCAAGTGTTGTTTCAGTGGTTCGAGGCACAGGAGCATTGTTATTGGAGCAATAGTTGTAATGTTAGGACTATCTTACGCACGCCATGGTCCACCAATTGAATGCCGCTTTTTCCAATCACAACGTTATTGGAAAAACCCGCTAGATGATTCAAATATATTACTGTACAGTAATAGCAGCATTTCACGGTCAGGCTTTAGTATTTAGTTACAACAGTTGCAAAATAGTGTTAATGAGGAGAAGGTGTTATTGTTTCAGCACAGATGATCAGCACAGACATCAGTTTGTGAACATACAGGAGTGCACAGAATTCCCTGTAAATACCACAATCTCAGTTTCAGGTATTCGGTTCTGGTGGGAAGCCGGTGAGGGATCAAATCCTTGTCGCTGCACTCAGGACTGCCATTAGTTAGCTGCGGCACCTGCATGCAGTGTGGTGGGTAGTGTCTTAGTTACCACTAAGCCTTATGGCTGTACCAGCTACTAACACGTCACAACATACACTGGGTGCAATTGGTGGCGGGCCTTACCTGAAACCCTGGTGAGTTCGACTCATCTTTTGTGGTGTCGATTCCCTCGACTGGGTGTGGGGAGTCAGGCCTTGGCGTTGCTTTCAGATCATTTAAATATATAAGCCAAAATACTGGAGTTTCTCAGTACTCTGCAGTACACCTTTTTCTACTTTGGTGTTTCCTTCCTCCTCTCGCACTCGGGAGTCGGGAGGTAGTGTAAACCCTTTTGAGAGTTATTTACTCTTGGTTAAGCATCTCACTGGAGGGTGAAAAGAAGCAAGTGGCAACTCCCTAGCTGTGTCCCAATCCAGGGGCTGGATCTTCTGAAGGACACTGCCCACAAAGATCTTCAGAGGACATGAAGGCTAAGCTGAATCTCTGCCTCCTCCCCAAACGAAATGTCCCACAGGTGGCAGAGAGAATTGGTCAGCAACAAGAATATAGTCATGTACTATTCTGTTAGTCAACAAGTGTGTATAAGACATGAGAGACTGGCTATTCCAAATTATCATCATGCTACTCATTTCAGACAATGTCCCCTATTCTCCCATAGCCATTGCACCATAAATTTGTGTTGACGTTTCATAATGTTCAGGGCAGATTTTCAGAGTATATTTACAACCGTCCACATATATACCTATTGGAATCAAGTGCTCAATACACTAAGGGGGAAAAAACCTGAACAAGATTCTGCAACTAATAATTTTAGGCTTGTCAGACACACAAAGAGTCAGCTTCTCTGCAATTATCGGTCCCTTTTTACCGCAGTCAGACGCAGATTAGGTTGAATTCACAGCAAGTGCATGTAGTTAGCTGCTGTGATTGCAAAGACAGAGATAGTATGTTGAAAGGAAAAGAAAAACAAGGGAGATAGTAAACAATATTTGTTCCAGAAGGACAATTTGCTTTATAACCTGCAGCCATTAAAACACTTGGAGAAGACACATGAACACTTGGCAAACAAAAGATGAATCGACTACACTAAGTACAATCATGTGGGCTCACCATCAACATTTGCTCAGTAACTACAGGAATAAAGCAGATTTAAACCTACTGATGACACATTTGGAAAGGTTATATATCTCTTCTATTCAACCAGAAGGGAATAGCTGAAATTCACCATGGGTGAAGAGGTGTATTGAGGATCCCTTCCAACAAGACAGAGCCTTCTTTATGGCCCTCAACTTGAGTAAAGGTGAGAGGTTGTTAGGTTTGGAAGCCTTGGCCCTCCCACAGAGCTTGGTAATTGCCAGCAGCTTAATGGAAATATTGAAACTGATTAGATAAAAGAAGAGTTGTCCCAAGTAACACAGTATCTTCCTCTGACTCCAAACCAAAAAAACTTTTTTTTTCCTCATATTTTAGCCCATATGCAGAGATCACTCAATCACTGTAATTTCCAGGCAGTCACTGGCTTCCATTCATCCCTGTATAGTATTAGAATCTAATGTCTGCTACTTAAAAGTTGCTTGAGGCAGGTAATCCATCACAGTGATTTCAGTGAAGGTCTTATCATTGCTAACAAAAAAGCAATGTCCACTGTGATTGATTAGCAGTAAGTTTCAAATTTCTTTAAGCCGGTTCTCACATCATAGTAAAAAGGATGGGACCAGTTGCAGCCTAGAACTTTGGAAGTTAGGTCCATAAAAACACATTTAGGTTGAGGTTCCTGTGCACCTTTTCCATGACAACTGACACGACTGATACCTCTGCATTTAACCAAGTCTTGGTCCTGGTAGGTACAGGTGCTCAATGTATGTTACGTTGTAAATTACACTGCCATCCCTGACCTTTATTAACACTCACAGAATCATTTAACATTAAAAGATATATCTATATGCCTTGTGCCTGATGAAATCTGTCAGCGTTTATTCCCTCTACCAGCATGAAAACACAGCCCCAGATCAAAAGGTTAAGATCTGTTAAGTGTAATGAGAGTAGTAGGTCCCTATTATTAGGCTAACATATTCACTGTCCTTCTTTTGTTTGGCTGGCTCATAGTGAGCGGGGTTTATCAATTAACTCTGAGACCCCGGTGTGTTAGTGCTCATGTGTAGCAGTGTTGAGAGAAAGCCAATGCCTGTTTGCCTGCTTTTCTTTTGCTGAGAGCTGTTAAGCCAACTACCTCCAGATTTGTTTCCTCCTTTTTGGACCAACCACAAACAGCAAAACAACCCTTGCTTCAATTTCTTTCTTTTAGTCATCACTAATTCCTTTTACACACTAGATGTTAGAGAATGATCATCATTCATTATTGTTGTCCTCGTAACAAATGCAAATTCAATGGTGTAACAAAGGAGTAAAAAATCGGCTGTAGAAATCAATGGTTAGCAGCTAGAGCTTTATAGACACGCTGTGTTTCTATTCCTGTACGCCTCATCTACAATATATGCCCCAAGTTGAACTGGAGAAGAGGTAATCCTTCATTAAAAATAAATAAATACATATAAATACAAGGTCAGGTTTACTTCTGCAGCACACGCAACAACACACATTATCATGAGCCACAATACTGCTGAGACAGAATTTATTCATTTTAATTAGAGTCATGTTGGGTTTAATTTGAAAGACAAGCATACAAATCTACACACAGAGACCTGGTAAAACAGTTGTCTCATATATCCACCGCTACAGAATACCCACCTGATTTAAATGTTTAATGGGGGAAATGTTTCCTCTTCAGATGCTCCAAATGGATTTGGGCATTCAAGCGTCGCGGGAAATTCCACGTCTACAAATTTAATCTGAGTGCATAGAGAATCGAATCAAGCAGTGACCTCATCGTTGCCCGATAAAGCTGCTGGCAACAGATGTAGTACAGCCATTGTGTCTATATTTGTAAATAAATCATATCAGGGTCAAAGAGAATATAAATGAGGTTATTTATGTTTGGTTAGTGCTGGTAAATTAAGGGAAATCACACCTTCTGCGAGTTTGCTGTAGTTAATAATTGTTCTGTTCATGTGCTGATTACTTACATGTGTTTTAAACGAACTTATATGACATTAGAATTCCTGAGCATGCTTGAGTATGAAGACTTCATAAAGATCCATGGATACATCCACCCACATTATCACACTCTGACCCGTACACTAGCACAGACAGCATGCAAATATCAGAAATTAAGAGCGGAGCAGAAATACTGATAAATGATGTTTACCAGGCCATCCGTAATGTGTAATTTTCTCTTGAATATGAATAAACAACAAACAAACTGATGGTAGCTCTGGCTCGTTAATAGAGAACCTGAGCTACTTAAAGCAAGTATGCATGTGCGGGAATAAGGATGTGTGGCAGCAAAGCATCACACTCTTTGTTTTCTGTTCTGACAACCCCGCCTGATAACCGGACTGTGAGAGCCTTATTAATTCACTGATTAGGACAATTGATCCTCCTACACCACTTCTCTGAATGACAATCCAGCCAGTAAATGAGCAGCCTTCTCCCTATAGGCTTCTGGCTTGATGGAGGCGAGTGTGTGTGCTTCGTACACACGGATACCATTGTGAAGAGACTGCAAACTTTGTTAGTGTATGAGAGAGAGAAATATATTCGGGGAGGGTTTTCTTCTCCTTCAGTGTGATCCATCACTGCGTATGTTCCATGAGAGATGTGTTCTCTACGTGGCAGCATCCTGGCAGGTGCACAGCGTGGTGAGTCCAATTGATTTGCTTCATTTTGGGAGGCACTGCCACTGTCACCATCTCTTACTCTGCTTTGGCCTGTCTGTAAATGATAGTTTGGCTTGTTTATAAAATAGAAAAACACATACACAATCACACGATATTTCACTTGATTTCACTCTATAACATACAGATGCACACACCACAGTGAAATGACAAACTCATTAATTGGTTCCTTCCATATCTTACTTTAAAATGCCATACAAAAAGCAGCTGACAAATGTTATAGGCTGATAATGTAACACAGAGACATAGAAAGGATTTATTTCACTCAGGAAGTATTATAATTGTAAAGTTGCCATCAGCAAGCACCTCAAATGGAAGATTTTTTAAATATTATTTTTTGGCCTTTTGCCTTTATTAGAATGCTTTGAGGAGAGTTAGACAGGTCATGCAAATAAGGTCCCTGTACAGAATCAAACCAGGGACTTTGGGGTTACATGGTACGAGTCTTAACTACAAGGCCACCAGGACGGCCTCAAATGGCTAATTGGCTAATCTGGGCATGCATAAAAAACAAAAAAACAATTGATATGCATGCCCAGATATGCTGTACCTCCAGTGTCTTTAGCCGTCAAGACAGAAATGTCTACACAGGCTGGAATTGTCTGCGTATTGTCACAGTCCGGAGATGTCCATTCAGTATGATTTAAAAGGTAGTTTAAATAAACTGTACATTAAGCCACATAAATCAATATACACTAATTAGCTGCAGCCGAGTCACTTTGCTTTCTCATATAATCAATAAAGGGACGTCAAATCTTAACATATTTACAGTATGAGTCAGATGCAGGCTAGCTAATCTCCTCCGTATAAAGACAGGAAGCCATATCATCGAGACACTTCTTAAAACAAGGAGGGGAGGTAGACTTCCATTCTCTCAGAATAACCCTTTTAGCTGTAACCATGCAAAACATTAAAGCCTGCTGGGTCTCATATGGCCCAAAACAGCAAGCACGGTCTGGATCCATTTTGCTTCCTAATACTTAGTTTAAATAAATTAAATATTTCCTCCCAAAATATTTTTACTTCAGGGCAAACCCAGAAAAGATGAGTCAGGGTCTCCTCACCTGATTTACATTTGTCACAAATAGCTGAAACTGGTGGGAAGATTCTATTGAGTCTGGTCTTTTAAAAATGAATGTGAGAGTGAAGTCTAGCATTAATGGAACAGGCTTTGATCCTCTCCATCCCCTCACCCCACAGCTTATCAGTTATCTCAGAACCAATTTCTTAAAAGTTTCTAATCTGAACTTCATTGGCTTCATTATAATGCTGAGACTGCTGTCGTTGAGGTTCTGGACGATATTATTCTAGGAACATTCAAAATTTCAATTAATGTCAAACTGGGTCTTAATACTGCCTTTGATACGGCTGATGATACAATATTACAAGACAGACAGAAAAACTGGGTTGAAATTTAAAACTCAGTCCTAAAGTGGTTCAAGTAATATCTTCAAGACAGGAACTATTTTAAGCATCAAAGTTCATTCATGACCTTGGAAATAAAGCTTTATAACTTCACCTAACAAACTTAACCTTCTCCTTGTATCCACTTCCTTGTTATTGATGTGATTAGAACAAGGCAACATGGGAAAAAACTCTAGTGTATCCATTCCCAGTTACTTTATTTTTCAAGAGCTTACTTCTTGAGACAAGGCTGAAAAAAGTACATAATATGAAAACAAGACATTTTCAGACACAAGCTGATTGTGTTTTTGAAGCCAATTAAATTATCTCACTGAAATGTTTTTTAAACATGTTTTTAAAAAAAGTCAGTGTTTAAGCATAAAACACATTTCATTATGACACTACATTTGATTTGTGCCAGCAAAATGGAATTTAAAAGATGGTAATGTTTCACACAAATCTGTTCACACACTGCTAAGTTTAAGGTATAATACTGAAAGAGAAGTACTAATTGACATATATGAAACAATAACCGTATTACTCTAACTGTGTGTGTATTACAGATTGCAAAAGACTGGGTTCACAATGAACTGCTGACACTATGTTTTGACCAATTATATAAACACTTTAAGTTAGCATAGTTGATTTTGTGTCCTAAGTGGTTTTAACCCAATAGGAAAATGGTAATTTCATTAAGGTAAGATGTTATATTATCACATAAAAATTAAAGCCAGCGTAGCGGAAGCCTCTCTGTGTGTTTAGTGGGTTTCGAGGTGTTTTAAGATCTCTTCTACATACACAATAACAGTAAGTATCCCACTTCAGGGTCAGCATTGTACATTGCTGCAATCACATTATGCTATGCAAGTGCACACATTTCTGATTACTTAATACATACTTAGAGTGGCCAAGAGAGCCCAATGCAAACACAAGCAAATGAAGCAAAAACATATTTCACATACTTCATACCTCCCAGTGTGTACATAAAGAATAAACTATACATAAATAATACACAAGCAAATTGAGAAACATGATTTTGTCTTGGGTTTGTGCATTTTGTGTGCATGTAGGGGTCTGAATGTTTACAGAATATACTCAGCTGTAAAAACTCCTTTGAGGGTCCCCACAATCGAACACTCCACACTCCAGTTAAAAAGACCAGTGCAGCAAAGGTTGGAAAGCAGAAAATACTCTAGAAGAGGCTTTTTAATAAGTGGGATGGAGAAAGATCAATACCCTTTCCACTTGTGTCTTTCTCAAGCACATTCATTACCTGTACATAATGTGGTAGTGCCCACGACTTGATTGATAAGAACACAACTAAAAGTCTAAAGCCCCACGAGCATCTGCAATGTTAATCACTCAATACAAAAATGTTGGACAAAACAACTGACGATTTGGCTATTTTTTAAAGGTAGGGCTACAACTGTAAACAAAATCTAATCAAAAACATTAGGATGTATCTTCTGAAGACCATACATTCCCACAGTAAATTTTAAGGGGTCACTAAAGTCATCAGAAGTGATCCTCTGGCCATCATGAATATTCATAATAAATTTCATGGAAATCTGGCGCATAGTGCACATGGGAGAAGTTTGCCTTGAAAGCAGTCTGCCAGAAAGCCTTTAGGAAGTCAGGTGATGTAGTATAAAGAGCAACAAAGTCCAAGTGGTGAGGAGTAGTTTCAGAGCCTAAACCTAACCAAACAGCGATCGTTTCACAACGTTAACCACAGTTTGGTTAGGTTTAGGCACCAAAACTACTTGGTTAGGTTTAGGAAAAGATCATGGCAGAAGACTTTTGTGTCATGGTCGGGGTTGTTAGTCTGTGTTTTGTGTGACTTCCTGTGTAGCCCTAATCAGCCTAATGTGTTTCACCTGTGTCTCATTGTCTACTCACCTAGCCTTATATATACCCAGTGTCTGTACTCTCCCCTTTGCCAGATAATCTTCGCCTCATGCGTGTTGTTATCCCGCGTTCCTTGTGTTACCCATGTTGCTTGTGTGTGACCAGTTTTTGTGTTACGACTACTCGATTTGCTTCTCCCTTTGGATACTTTTGCTCTGTGGACTTACCTTGCTTTTGGGTCGTATGACGTTCGAAGCACTCAACTGCTTCGGACGTCACTAAACTGCGTCATACGTCACTAGTCACGTGACCAAACCACACCTCGGCACAGTGGTTCACTGTTTCATGAGCTACCGCGCATGTGTCGGAGCCTCGGGTGTCAGAGGACTATCACTACTTTTGGGTTAATAAAAGCTCTGAACTTTTACTCAAGCCGAGTCTGCTTTGTGGGTCCAATCTCTCTGTGTGCTTGATATTTTGAGGCAAACGTCTCCCACATGCGAATTTTGATCACCCATGCTGCTCAGTCATGGATCGTTAGTTATTGTTAAAATCAAGACATGGCTCATGTCACAAAACCTCAGCTGGATGAGAACTATAGAGAGGTGGACAGACCTGGCCTGATGTGTGCTGACATGAAAAACATCTCATACAGTGTCAGATTACCTGATATAGGCTGCATATTACCAACGTGTATGTTTTACAACCTGTAGTGAATAGGAGAGAATAATTTAGAATATATGAATTGGCCTTTAATGATGCAATTGTTTTCTGTGGTGTAGCAAGGGTATACTATCCTTTTAATACCAGTACAAGTGTTGTTGAATAATTACAGTAAGTGCACCTTTGGATTATGCTCAAAATGACTGAAATATTTGTACGACGTTTCGTCTGACCAAGTCTGAAGTGTCAACTGTTCCAGCCGACCTCGAAGGTGGGGTGAAAAGCCTGTCATCATAGATAGAGGTGATAATCATTCACACATAGGGATAAGGTTGTGCACTTACAGACAATATTTTCTTCAAGGCAGTCATAGTGTTGCACTCGTTTGTTCATACAAAAGGTGACGAAATGAAGAGCTTAAGAAAGTTTTAATCCATTTAAATCCTGCTTACTTTTTCACCTCCGCACACCTAACAGCACAAACGACCAAGCCACTCCAGTGAAGTGGCCGTGCTTGTCAGATTGTTGGTTTCAAAAGGTTACAAAAATTGTCGGACGCGGACGCTGATTCGAACATCAGAAATGTCTGGGCAGAGAGAGGTTTCAGGCGCTGTTCAACCAAGCACTTTGGTTGAAGCATACTGACGCTTTTAGTCTGGACTTTTGCGTCAAAGAAGTTGACCCAACTTCCTGTAGGTTCAAAAGGGAAAAGCAAACAATATGCAATATGCTACCAAAAACCATAGATAGAGTAGTGTTCATCTAGGGTTGAAGTAGTCATTGACACAGCTACAGATAATGGCTCCGTATACCGAAGTTTGGAGTCAAAACCATGGCTTACAGAAAAAGAAAGTAGGTTAAGAGCAGAGTTTAGGGTGTCAAAAAGGCAGGGAGAGGTCAGCAACAGCTAGGCAACCAAAACAGGTGAAAGAGTCCAGAGGGGCATAATGTAGCAGGCAAAAGTCCAGAAAGGCAGGTTGGTAGAAAACAGGCATAAAGGCTTGAATGCTATGGCCAGGAAGCCTCAGTAGAGAATCAAAAGCTTAGGTGGAAATGGGCTGGTATATAAACTAGGAAACTAATTTGGGAATGGGAAGCAGATGTGCAAGTGGGTGTGGAAATCAGGTGGTTGAATTGGTGGGAACACAGTGAGGGCTACTGCTGGTCAGATGGAGAATGACAGGAGAATCAGTGACTTGGATAGGCAGCCAAAAAAAGATCCAAAAATTAAGAACCGGCAGATGCTGTAATGAGTTCAGCTACTGTCCATTCATACAGAGATATCTATATTAGCAGTATTAGGATTTCGCTTTAAATAATTATCTCACATCATCACACTTAAGGTATTGTATCAACTGCATCCAGAGCATGAAAATGGAATCAAACTGTCACAGAAAGACGTTATAATAATAATAAAAAAAATAATATGCATGCTGCTACAACCTTAGATTTTATAGCTTTTACACATTCAGCGTTTACACAATCAGCTATCTCTGATCAATGACGTATGTAACATTAACAACAAGCGACTGCAATTCCAAAAAGCATTAAAAGAAAGTGCTGTTGTTATTGCCAACACTAGTGAGTTAGCTGTACAACACAGGAGCAGCACAGTGTTGATGATGTGCTCAGTTCACCTGCTTCTTATATCAGCACTATAGATTACACTCGCTGACTTTCTAGCTTGTTCTGCCTGGATGATGTCTGCACAAAATATCTTATATTAGCAGGCATCAAAACCACGCACATACGTCTCTTTTATAAGCTGTTTCCTTCACTGATGGGCTGTTGAGAAAGACCACATGGAGGCCAGAGACTTAGAGAATGACATATGAGAGTATATGCAGTAGTACTTTTAATCAGGAGAGCTGTGGTCTGAAAGTTAGAGAACGGGAACAATCTGAACAGAGAAGTGAATGACTAATGCTTTCTCCTCCCTCAATACCAGCCCTGAAGTGCCGTTAAGCAACGCACTGAACACCCAACTGCTCCAGTGGAGCTGTTCAGTGACCAGCGGTATAAAGACTGTGGTTGTTTTTTTGCATCTCCCAGGTGTAACTGTGTGTGTGAGTGACTGAGACTGGATAACTTGAGTTTAAACTAAAAATAGAAATAAATATCACGTTGACACTGCACAACATTCAAGCAGCAGCATCCAAGAACAAGTTAGAAAGAAAACACACCTTGACTCATCTCATTTCATCTTTTCTCGCTCTGACGGCAGCGCAGTGCTTTTTTAGACGCTTGAAAATGAATAAAAAATCATATGATTGGAGTGTTGTGATTGTGGAGTCTGTGATGTTTGTGACCGTGAGATGTGTGATAATATGAAATGTGAGAGTAAACAAAGAGTTGTGGCCATGCATGTAAAAACTGCACAAGACTGAGACTTTATGAATGCATGTCTAATCATCCCAGTATGCCTTGATTTATCCCCCCCATTCGGAATGCTTTATGGTTATAAACCTAATTTATTCTGGACTATAACAATAGTTTATCGCAACGAGGCCATGCTCAGTCACTCGTTGGCTACTTACCATCTGCTCCGGCTCCTTAGGCCAGCTCGGGATCGATGGTTGTAAATATCTTCAGTAAAGTGCTCGGGGTAGTTTTATTTCGGGATGCGGTGTGAGAAATATAAACGCTAAATATATTTAAGTGGACACAACGTTCTCAAGAAAAAGGAGAAGAGTTCACAAGCCCGAGAAGCTCCTTTAGTGTCTTGTACACAATATTGCTTCAGCTGTAACACTCTGGAGACAGCAATTAACAATGGCGTGGCCTTTTCACTGTTGATAATGTTGTACATAAGTGCAATTTTGGACCCTGTAAGTGGTCTGACAAGCCAGATATAACCTTCATCCCACTGTGAAAATTTACCTTCATTCTTTGTAGCAAGAACACACCCAGGGCCACTGGACACTTCGATATTTCTCCTCAGGTAGTGTAGAAAATACCACCTTGTATAGGGGTCCTTACACACAGTGGCAACAGTTATAAAGAATTAGAATTTTTTTTAAAGGTAGCAATAGAAGATAAATATTGCCTCGATCAGTCTCATCAGCTGAAATTAATATCAATTTTAGATCTCAACTAATACCTGATTCATTATCAGTGAAATTGTAATCTAAATGTCTTTTGTAGGAGCATCCTGTACAATGCGAGGTACAATTATGCCCACATATATGTGGAACTGAACAGTACACCCACATATACATATATGATTGTTGGATATCTCATTCCGAAACACGAGCATTAATCTGCTGCTATAAGATCCTCCGCTATTCTGGACAAGAGCCCCGCAAGAGCATTAGTGATGTTGAGCGATGAGACCTAGCTCACAGCTGAAGTTCCAGTTCACCCCGAAGGTGTTGGATGGGGTTGAGGTCAGGGTTCTGCGCCAGGGAAGTACATTTAATTACTAGCATGACATTATCATACAGTTTCTTACATTCCTGTGTTTAAAATTTTAATGTAAAAGATAAATAGACCATGTGGACAAAATATTGTATTGACAAAATTGTGCAAAACTTTAAATCTACAACAAAATACGAACTAAGGTCCCGCCTCAGACCGGACAGATTGCCAGTCATAGTTTAGGATAATGGGGTGGCACAGACTGGCCACCACAGGCCACTCCCTGGACACGCCCCTGCTTGTGTTCAACATACAAATTTGTGGCATTGAGCTCTTGTGAAAGTGCTGTTACAACTGACAACTGAGATTTCTTTCTAAATGTAGCGGTTAAGTATGAACCAACAGAACTTGGTTCAATTTCTGTTGTGGGAAAAGAAATCAGTACTGAATATATTTCTTTAAAATGATACATCATATCAGAATAATGAACATAAAAAAAAAATCCATCTTTTCCTACAGCAGGAATTGAACCTGAGTCTGTCAGGTAAAAACCAGGAATCCTGACCACTAGTCCATAGAGGACAAAGAGATACTGTGTGTTTGACTTCTGAATTAAGAAAAAATTTGCAGTTCATTGTATTCACACCAGTCAAAAGTCCATCTGTAGTGGTTAACTTCAGAGCCCCCAAAAACCCACAAATGTCATGTATTTAATCTCTTTTTGTACAAAGAATTCCTACACCAGGAATTGTACCCAGAGCACCTGGGTGGAAAACAAGAGTCCTCACCACAGCAGCACAGGAGCTCTTGTTTTACTTGTAAATTATGAGACAAGCAGCCCAAGACAGCTCAACAACAAAATGATTATAGACTCAAAGAAAAGTCCATCCATCCAAAGTTTTCTTTCTCAGGACTGAAGGAGGTGAAATGTCTGCAGATTCCTCCCTCAGTCTGATCTTCTCTCTCTGGTTGTTTGTGTTTTCCAGCGCTGATGGTCCATTTGGGAAGGACAAGTGTATATGTGGTGTGTGTGTGTGTGTCTATGTTCAAAAAAGCAAAACTACTTCAGACAGACAAAACTCTAAAATCAGACAAAATCAGACAAAACTCTAAAATCAGACAAAATCAGACAAAACTCTAAAATAATAAAAAAAAACATTAAAACCGACCAAAATCTCATTGTATTCTTTTCCCGTCGTGAATTTTCAATTTTGACTGGGGTGGCCCAAGGGGCGCTGACATATGCAGGGATTGCATGAAGTACGTGAATGCACACACACACACACACACACACACACACACACACACACACACAAACACACGTCGGAATAGCATTAATTTACAATTTCTACACAAAAGTATGTTAACTAGACTGTTCAGTTTTTTGCAATGAAGTCTGTCCTTTGCTCTGGGTATTGAATTTTGAATGTGAATGCATCTATGCTAAAGTAATGATAAGATATACATAAAAACCTCTGT
This sequence comes from Macquaria ambigua, assembly GCA_008360985.2. Lineage (NCBI taxonomy): Eukaryota > Metazoa > Chordata > Actinopteri > Centrarchiformes > Percichthyidae > Macquaria > Macquaria ambigua. Next base: position 142,175 of record VMKM01000278.1, on the reverse strand, counting down.
GTATTTATTTAATCTAACAATAGGCATAGCTCTGTCTGATAGGTTCCCAACCATTTGTTACAACACAACAAGTTCACATTAGTGAATATTTTACATTCACTTCATTAAACATGATGTCTGATGTCTGAAACATGAGTCTGTTATTTTCAGTTGTTTTTTTTTATATTCCCAGATGTTACAGAATACATGGAATCCTTTGGTTTGTTGTGTTGCCTACGGTTCAAAGCTTGTAGTTTCAACTCTTGTTTTCCCCAGGCAAAAAGAATTGTTGTGTGGCATCCGAATGTCAGGTTCAGTGATCCAGCCGTCTTTCTCTCAGGAAAACATGGCGTCTGCCTCGCTTCCCTCTGACGGTCACGTCTGCTGCGTGTGAAGGGAGGCGGCAAGGGAAAAAAAGAAGGAACATTTGTACGGGGAGTTACGCAAGGAATATCCTCACATCCGCAGTTTGATCTACAGGGAAGACTTTGGGTTCCCGGTGTAGGCCTCTGGAGACAGAAGAGAACTCAGGCCTGGGGCTCTTTACTGTGGCTTCCACTTGTAGAGGTTGTTTCAGAAAGAAGAGGACCCTCTCTGCCACTGCAATAAGAAGAGGGAGGGAGGGGGGAGAACTCTGGCTTTTTTTCTGCCTCTTTGTCTTTCAGTTAAGTTCAATGTGTTGTTTAGATGTTCCAGATGAAAGATTAGTCTGGTCTCTGGTATGAACACTTTTGCCCCATCTAGTGGCAATATTTCTCAGGGAGGGTTAGCTCATTTTCAAAAACATACAGTGTGACAAGTGGTTTACGCTGACACACAAACGAGATGTCTGGTCCAATTCACATGCTGGACTTCCCTGTTAACTGCATTCTTCTTGGAAATTAGAACATATCCTTATCATGTTTAAAGGCTGAGAAATCCATGTTGTTTACCTTTATGCAGTGCAGAGAGAGAGAGAGAGAGAGAGAGCAGGTTTTGTGGCTTAAATCAGATAAATGGAGCTAATTGCTTCCCCATGTCCCCTGTGTGTTCATGTTGTTGTTACGGATGATTAGCCTAATGAATCTGAATAATTGGAAACATGTATACATGGTTATATTGTGGTACAGTTCAGGGTTTCAGGACCATAGAGGATTTTTATTGTGTAGAGGCTGTATAGGAAAACACAGTATGTTCTGGACAGTTACTTATTTATTACACAAATTACTCTCATTATAAATCTTTATAGTCCTTCAAGCTAAATTTAACATTATTATTTGAGTTTTTTCTGCGTTCATTCACATCCCTCTCTCTCTCTCCCTCTCTCTCTCGCTCTCTCGCTCTCTCTCTCTCTCTCTCTCTCGCTCTCTCGCTTAGTGTCAGCTGTCATTTCAGTGCAGATTCATTGCGACCCTCCTCCACCCCATTCACCTCCAGTTCACCACGTTCAGTATCCGGGTCGAGCTCATCAGAAGTCCACACCTCATCACATCCAGATCTTCAGCCATCCTTCCACCACCTCAGTGTCTAGACTCCATCGGCAGCGAGTGGGGGGGCTTCACTACCCCCCTTAAAATATGATGACATCATGCTGGTGTCTTCACATTTCTCATCTTTATTATGCACATGTCAATAAATATTTGTTTTGCTCATAATGAAATCACTCCTGATTGAAATACCAATTATCTTTGCCATGTTTTTTTTGTTTGTTTTTATTTGTTTGTTCTATGTGTTTTGTAATGGTAAATTAGTTTAAGCTTTGACAAATTAAAGCTTTTGCATAGTGTATTTACAATATTTGCCTCCTTTTTTTCCATATATTATCCTAAAACTGCTTTCACAAAAAGTAAATCTCAAATCTCAAAGTCTCATGAAAAGTGATACACCTGCTATGTGCAGTGTATTTAAAGGAGTATTTCACCAATTTACACATGAAGTTCAGTTCACTCATCACGAGGAGTACTCCTCCTGTGAACCTGTGAAAACTGTTGTATAATGTCTTCTGTGGCTCTTGGGGGAAGTTTCGAAAGTCTGAAAAAGTAACCATGATGATGTCACAGTGATGTCATCAGGGTTGGCTGGGGCTTGGAGATAGATACAGAAAGCCTGTGTTACAAACTTGGGCTTAGAGTTTGAAGCGAAGTGTGAGCATTTACTAGGCAGGGGAAGTCTAATGAAAGATACTATTAATGTTGCATATGGGAAATGTAGGATCCAGCGTTTTTGGAGCTTAATCCTTACTAGGGACTTAAATTCAGAATATTTCAGCCTCTGCTGCATCAATTTTAACCATTCTTTTTTTTTTTTTACTTGTCTCTTTTTGTCCTCCTAACTTTGTGGTAGCAGTACTAAATTATTGGTGTCCCCCCTTAAATATAAGAAATTACCAATCATTGTATCCTGCCACTGACATCAATAACAGAAATAAATAGATGCATTCTTTACCATACATTATTCAGTACATCATAATGACGTTTGTTGATAGATCTTATAATCATTTCCTGGAACTATAATTTTATTATTTGATACAAAAATATAGATGTACAGTAGATGATGAACTCTCAATGATTTACATGTAAGTGAAAAAAGTAGGTAGAGACCAACTTTTAATTTAGCAGGATGTCTGCCTTTTGGCTTGTTTGATGGAAGTAATGATAAATTTAAAAGTTGCGGCAAATAAAGCACTTATTGATTCATCCTATCTGTGTTTCATGTGCTTTATCTGCTCAGTCCCTCACAAGCATTCAAGGACATGTTGATGGCTATTAAAGTCATAAAGTATTCTTCATATTTTCTTTTATTACTGAGCAAGCATAGCAATCTTGTTATCTCAATCAGCCCATTTCCTAGAATGTATTCAGATGATAAAAATACCTGAGAGGAAAAGTAGTGCAAACCACAATGTTTGGTATCAAAGTGACAATCAAAATTGGCATAATTCAAAAACTCTGTTCAGTAAACAGAAGAGCAGGACAATTACAATTTCCAAATTTAAATCATTGGAATTAAGAATCCCTCTGTTTTGGTGTTTACAAAACTGAGTCATGAGCATTGTGGACTAATGAAGTTTAGCCTAAAAGCTGTCAAACTGATTGAGCCAGCCCCTCTCTTCCTGTGCCACCGAACAGACGTTTCTGTCATGATTTGTTGATTCCACTCAGCCATGGCTTACAAACTGAACATGACTTTCTCAGAATCTAAAATATCTAGGGATGATTTAGAAATATCTGACAGGAAATGTTAGAAACTGTTTGACATTTTATTCTTTATCCGCCCATGTCATTTTAATTCATTATCTCAGTCATTTTCCTGTCTAGGCCGAGTGCATTGGTTCCTGCGCAGCTGAACTTGTGTGCTTTGAACCAGGCAGTCACTGGTGATATGTTCCCAATGCCTTTACTTTACTGATAAATGAATATGGCAGAAAAATTGTCTAGGAAAAGCAATTCCTCAGGCGTCACAACAATTCCTGCCCTCATTTTTCACATCCATTGAGAAAGCTTTTCCTGCACTGAGAGATATACCGAGACCCCCACCTGACTTTTGTGTGAAGCTAACCTTTTTCCTTTCCCCCAGTCAAAATGGATATATGCAGAAATCTGTCACCGCATTGTATACACCCTTATGGACGTGTTTGTATGTGTGAGAAACAGGCCGAAAGATAGAAAGACAGAGGGAAGCTCATGAATGTTTCCATTATCTCAGAGTTCCTTTGCTCTTCCTCTGCACAGCAGACTCATTTGTCTGTTTCACTCTGTATGATTTGTCTGTATGTTGGAGGTTAAGGGTACTTTGCATGAAGATTAAGTGTGCTCTTTGACAGCTCTGCCCCCTAAGAAAGACTGATGGGCTACTTTAATAGACATCCGACCTTTGGGCCCAGAATGGGAAAAAGTTTGTGTGCTCATTGAACAACACGCTGCTGTGTCTGGATTGGCTGATATCTAAACCTTGACCATCATTCACAACAGATCTTTTAAAATTTTATTAACAGTAATCAAACTCAAGGAGCAAAACTGAATAAAATAATAATAATAATAATTTCTGAGAGTCACCTTAATGAAATTCTTGTAATTTCCCATGCTCAGAAATCTTGTGACAGCTTTTTGAGCCTACGTGAGCAAAGGCCTTGCTTACATGCTTCACATCAACACTTTAATTAATTATGTAACACTTAAACAGTCCAAATACTGTGGTGATAGTAGGTCCTATCTGACTTGATGAAACCATAAAAAGACTAACTAAAATCAATCTACGGTATACACGCTCGCTGCAATGTGTTGTATGCCATCAGGACTTTAATCAGCCACAGGGCTGAATTCAAATGAGCCATCCTCCACTTTAATAATTATGTGCTAGTTAATTGATTATTTCCAACAGGAAACTCAGAGGTCACAGTCAGTTACAGAACAGCATGACTGAAGCTATTGAGTGTTTTGCTAAAGGTCACCTGAGCAAGGAGGCTGCTGTCTTCTAACTTAAAGGAAAAGGCTGAGCGATATTTTAATGTTTTCTTATTGTCAAGAAATGCCATGAAAAGACCAAAAGCAACAACTTGTTAGTCTGCCTCTCAATACTCTCCAACTTCTCAAGTGTGTCTGTTGCTCTCAGCTCCAAGCTTATTCGTTCCTACTGAAGGTGTCAGGTCATGATTATAAATTCATTTTTAAACAGCTTAAATAACTTAACCTGAAACAGTTGGGTACTGTAGTTGCAAACGTTGCGTAAACAAGAGTTGCTCATCTGCAGCCGCAGATTTTGTGTTTAAGTGAGTATTTACAGCAGCAGGAAGGTGTATGTGGGATTGAATCAGAATGAATAAACTACAGTGCTCATGTTCATCAGAATGAAGGAACATGCTGCCCAGTGCAACGGTGTGGTCAAGGTTTTGGACAGCAATGGAGGTTTACGGCACAGAAGTATAAGCTAATATCAGGGACTACTTGTTAGTGGGATCAGTTCATTGTTGGCTTTGGTCTTTTCATTGGATTAGTTGACAATAAGAAAACTATACAATGTCACTATACTTATCTTTTATGGAAGCCCATCACTGGTCCCTCTTATTGCCTTGTAGTTTTTTGTATTAAAACCTGCACTTACTGAACAGTTATGCCTGGAACAGCTGAATGAAGATCAACTGTAAAAAATTTTGGATGTACTGTAGTAGCGCTGAAACGATTAGGCGATTAATCAAATCAGTTGATCGACAGAAAATTAATTTGCAGCATTTCTGGTCATCAGTTAACTATTTGAGTAAGTTTTTAAGTGAGCATGCCTAAAATTCACTGGCTTCAGCTTCTAAAATGTGAATATTCACTGGTTTTCTTATGATAGCACATTAACTCTTTTTGAGATTTGAGCATTTAATGTCAGCTGGTGCTCTGGTAAATTGTAATGGCCATTTTTCACTATTGCATAAACCAACATTTTATAGACTTTTATAAAATATCTGACATCTTATAGACCAAACAATGAATTGACTAATGGAGAATATCATTGGGAGACTAATGGATAAGGAAAAGGATCATTAGTTGCAGCTCTACATGGTAAGGTTTGTCACTTCACTGGGTCTTATTTGATGTAAGACCATAAAATGTTGCATGTAGGATGGAAATTTGATTTAATCCACTCCAAATAGAAATCGTGTCTAGAGATACAGAGAGAGAGAGAGAGAGAGAGAGAGAGAGATGCCCTTAGGGTGAGGTGCGCACACAGACTGAAAAGAAAATGCTCCTTCTGACAAACAACCAAATACAATTCCCCACACAGATTAACAATTCATTACAGAGCTAGGAGGAAGGAAAAAGGAAAAACAGAGCTCATAATGCTCATAATGAAAATAAAAAATCAGGAATTATTCAGAAGATTGTTACCTGTCGTCTTGTCAACAGTGAGTCTAATCAGCAAAGCTCTTTTGGAACCATTATGTGGCCTTATAAAGTAGTTCTATTGTAATATTACACAATATATCATTACTGAAGTTTCTTATTCTCGGGGTGCCCCGCAGGCATCGCTGATATTGTGTGCGTTCAGGGTGCATTTAAATAGAGGCTTTCCCGATGCGCCCTCACTCTTGCATTGAATATCCTATAAGAAATCGTAAATCACGTTTAAAAGGGGACGACGTGATTATGGATGCTGGTATAAAGGCTATAAAGCTGTCTGACGAGAAAACAACGGCACATGACACGTGTGATGTTGGTGAATCCTCGAAGCAGATCATTTTAAAACTCCGCAAAATAAGTGGGTGTCTAAAATTTGGCCACAACAAAATTAGGGATGCTGACCCTCCACTTAGATAGCGACGACCCCCCCACCACCACCACTCCCCTCTCCCTCCGTCTCACCTTCCTCCGCCCCCCTCCTCCTCTCTGTCCTCCTCATAAATCTATTGGTTGTGGTCTCGGCTTCACTATCCAATGCTTTGCTGATCAGACTGCAGTTGTATTTGGGGGAAGTTGGCAGCTGGCGGCTCACGGCGAAAGGCTTTCCTCTCTCTCCGACGCTTGGACAGTGGAATTATGAGCAGAGCTGACCCAGCCTACATCACCCTGTCTTGAATCTGTTTCTGTTTTCACACCGAGAGAAATTTGAACCGACCATGGAGATTGGAGTCCGCATCCTCTTGGCTTTCCTCGTCCCCCAGGTAAGACAGGAGACCTGTGTGTGTGTGAGAGAGAGAGAGAGTGAGAGTTGGATTTGGGGACAATTTCACTGAGACGGAGTGCGATGCGACTCTTTTTGGGCATCCGTCTGGTTTCTCGCTCGGGCTACTCTCGTGTTCGTAGCACACAAAAAAAAAAAAAAAAAAAAAAAAAGATGGATTGTCAAGTTTGTCCCGAGTCTGCACGTAACACACAGTCACATAGTCAGCTGTGCTGACAGGTCCGTTAGAGCAAGTTTATCCTCGTTTAGTCCCTCTGCGCGCACGGCTGTCATTTGTGGCACCGAGTTTTGGGGCAGCTATGGGTGTCGGGTCTGGCAATCTGCAGTGGTCGCCCACTTTAGGAATGCCTTTCACATTTTGTCGAGGAGAGAGAGAGAGAGAGACAGAAAGAGAGAAAAGAGGAAGTGAAAGCAGAGGATGGAGAAGAGGGGGCTGAGAGAGAAGGAGAGCGCGGGGTGTATTTCATGTCTATGTGCAAATCACGGCTCCGGCTCTTGTCTCCGGTCGCATCTATATTCCGCTCAGCCACCAACTTGAGCGTTTCTTTGGGCTTGGGAGTGTTTGAGTGTGTTTGTGTGGGAAGCAGCACAGGCGGATGGAGGAGAGGAGAAGAGGACAGAGAGAGAGAGGCGGCGGGGGGTGTCAGAGAGGCAGAAAGAGAGGCAGAGAACTAACTTGGCCGCTCTGCTGTGTTATTTGTGGCGTCTCTCTGACTCTATTGCTCTCCATAGACGTGGATTCTCTCGGGATATTTAATAAAGCCTCAATTCCCACTGTGATATAACCACTCGCCCGTTTGATCTGACTTTAATATGGGGAGAAAGAGGGGTAACTCGGAACAGCTGTTTCTGCCAGTCAAGACCATTTAAATGGAGAGGGGCAGCACCAAGGCTCCTCCATTTGATGCGTTTGCAACATCTTTTCACACTTTTGTCCACTTTTTTTGGCTGCGATAACCTCACTGTGTTGTTCGCTATCTGTAGGCCTACTGCTGAAGTGCCCTTGAGCAACTTTAGATGAATCCAGCTGCCTTGACCTCTGACCTCCTCATGCAAGCAAAAGAAAACACGTTCCCTACGTGAAGATCAGCACAAATTACAATTAAAGGCATCACTGTGCACTTACTCTAATGACAGTGGCACTTCAAGTGGCGCGCTGCGAAGGTTTAAGCAGCAGCTAATTTTAAAATAACCTAGCTGAGACTATTTCTAAACACAGCAACAATGGGAGAGCCCCGAAGCGTGGCAGGCAAACAGCTCATTTGGGAAACTCTGTGTTGTTGTGCTGCTTCTCTCTCTTCTCTCATCCTCTCTCCTGCCTTCTCCTCCAGATGTATTGAGAGGCAGCAGACAGCACAGCTCATTTGATATTTGTTGTTTGACCTGTGTAGGCTTAGTGCACATTTTCTGCTCTGTATTATTCATTTTTAATTGGATAAGCCATCGGTTCATTTCCGCATTGTAGTTCGATCTCCTGATCTGAGGCGATCATGATTCAGGCTAATAGTGCCTTCAAAGAAATTATTTAACTTTCTGTTTTATTGATTAGGACCTGCCCCCTCTTACAGACACACACACACACACACACACACACACTGCCCACCCTACACACAGAGATTTGAGTTACATTTCTGAGGAGGCTTTCCATTGACTAGATGCATTCACTAACCCGAGCAAGAAACTGGTAAAATGCCTTCAAAACTAAGAGCTTTTTTTTTTTTGGTAATTTGTATTTCCACACATGCACTCGCTGCTGTGGAAGTTCACAAGACACACACTCACTCAAACAAAGTGCCGGATCTCCAGCAGTTTAGATGTATGGTGCTGGCTGTCCTTTGGCCTGTACTTCTGGCTGGCTGATTTACACGCTGACCCAGCTCCATGGGGAAATCTCTATCCTCTGGCTGTCCCACCAGAAGCGGTAGCTGCAAATATTTTGAATACCCCCAAATGTAAATGTATCCACAAAGTGAATAAGGCACACATTAATGCAGACCACTGAAAACTTATACCATATGTTGGCGTTTTCCCCTCCAGTGATCCGACGCTCAGCTTTTCAGCTTGTTCAGAGACACACACATTTGTATGCAACATTATTCAACTTGACTCATCATCCACATGAAAATGGTAAAACTGTCTTCTCCACTCTCAGAATCACAGGAACATCAGCTCTCACCATATTATACTGTTCGAACGAGGAGCTCTTATTTATAGATGCTCAGGTAGGGAGCCAAGTTCCTCTCCACAATAAGCTGCCATACACACCTAGCTTCCTCCCACCACCCACCACCCCCTCACACACACACACACACACACACACCCACATATGGACACACACACACATCAGTAGCAGCCCCCTCCTTGGCAATAAATCCCTGTTTTCCAAATGAAATGCTAAGCAGTCTCTCCGGGTGGAGCAATGATTCAGAATAAGCACAGCACAGCTGGGAGCTGCAGGTGCAAGGATTTTTATCCCCTTCTTTTTCTCTACCTTTCCCACTTTGATTCATCCTTCCCGTCTTCCCTCCTCTTTGTCTTGTCTTGTATATTTGTTTTGTCCCCAACCCTCCACAGCTTTCACTCTGTTTCACATCCTCCCATCCTGTGAAACTAGTCTTTTACCTTAATTAATGTGATTTACCAACCTTAATCCCCCACTTATTTCCTCAAAATGCTCAGCGCCATTTTCTCCCTCGCCTTCCTCCTCTCTATCTCTCTCTTGCCAGTAGACGGTGGATGACAGTTATACTCACAGTTTAAATTCAGGGCTGGCACCTGGGCGTGTCTGCAGGAAGATTTGCTGTCATGGACGTTTATGGGCGCAGTGACCAACGGACTGTTAAAGTTCCTGTTTAAGCCACTGCAGGCGCAGCGCGAGGGAGAGAGACAGAGGAGGGAGGTCATGGTCTCCAGGAGAAATGTTTAAAGTATGGCACTGAAGACAGAGAGTTGGCATGGTGTCCTGCCACTCATAGACAGGGCTGGCCTTCATGGTGAAACATACATACACAGACACACACACTTTAGTCTTTTATCCTTCTCCCTCCCCCGTTCTTCAGAGGCAGTTCATTGATCTAGAATTATCAAAAAGAGAGGACACAGCCATTCCTGGTATGTCAGCACCATTTATTATTCAGGAGTGCAGCAACAGGTGGAACACAACAGAGGTCCATTCTGTGTTCGGCGCCATACTCTTTTAATCTCATTTTTTATCTAATTTTTCCATTTCTAGGTTGAGCCACTTCTAATCATATATACCAATAGGTTTATTGTTCAGTCATACAGGGCTTATGCATCACCCTCTGCAGACGATAATGAAGGATGCTCAGTGTATATGTAACCCCTGCACTCTCCTGTGGTTTCCTCTTTATGAGCTGTATGGATGGAGCCATGTCATGTCTATCACTGGCTACAATCAATCACCCTTTCAAAGCAGACCCCCTGCTAACCTCTCCCAAAAAGGTTTCTGTGTGTGAAGTGTCCTTTCAGACCTGCCACCCCTCTATTACTGAGTGCTATTTTGGTGGTGGGCTTTTTACTATGGAGTCTGATTAAGGAGCGACAGCATGACAAGCTACAAAGGCTAATGATGACACTAATGACGAATACCAGTCGTTAAGGCAGGATGATTTCTTTCTTTCTTTCTTTCTTCCATTCCCCTGTCTGCCTCCTTCCTCACACTTTCCTGCTCTCTTCTCATTCTCCCCTTCATCTCCCATCACACTGCTGTCTGGTGGTTTAGCTCCCATAGTCGAGCTTCTGAAATAAAGGGGTAGAGTTGAGAAAAATTGCAGAGAGGTTTGCTATTCAACGGCCTACAGAGACACACAAACACTCAGAATAAAAAGAGCATGAAATGGCTCAAGTGAAAGCAGCCCAATACCAATCTAGACTTTGCTGTCTAAATGTACCCTGGTGTTACTGTGGTTCTAACAATCGGCTGCTTATAGGCTTTCTAGTATGGGCCTTTGAGGTTTCAGTCTCCTTCACATTCTACTTATCTGTGCTGCTTCCTGTGTGGGAGCACACAGCCAACCACAGTATGTGGTGCTACAGAGCTCTTTGGAGTTTTTCTTTTCCTTTTTTTTTTTTGGAGTCAGCTGTTATTGACAGAAAACATCTAACTCTAAAAGCTTCCTGTAAATGAACATGCACACACCCACACACACACACACACAAACATGCTTGCACACCTGACCAACACACACACAAGTTTTAAAACAAATAGACACAGAGAGACACGCACACATGTGTACATGTGCACACCTGTGCACTTGCACTGATGTTTTTCTTTTAATGGGAGAGTGTGAAACACAGAGAGCTTTTTTTTATTTATCCATGTGTTCCCCTGTGACTGTGGTTGAGCACTGTGCTGTAATGGGCTATAAGGTCAAACGCTATCTTAACTACGCTGTGGGAGGGTGTGACCTTCGAGGGAAACACAGTCTTCTTCAATCTTCTTTCCCTTGACGTTGCCACCGCACTCTCCTAAGGAAGGGAGTGGATGAGAGGAGGATGAAGAGAGGGAGGATGAGGGATAGAGATAGTGAGAGTAGCAATTAAAGTAAATATGTACCCTTAGCGCTCCATTAGGATCTGCCTGCATTTGATATAAGTGGCCTAATTATGCAAAACGCCAATGGACATTGCGTGGGGTACTTGTGAAATGCACCAAGTGAAAAAAAAAAAGAGAAAACCCTGTGTCCTAGGAGAGTGGATTAATGGCTTATTTGTGAGTACTGATGAGTTTTAGTGGGTAGAGAAAGCAGAGAAGAGACACACACACACACACACACACACACACACACACACACACAAAAGGCCTCAGTAACCATGTGTGAAGGACACAGCAGTACAATGCGATGCTGTCCCTCCAGTTGATCATGCTTTCATCTCAGTTTGTTCTCCTCTTGTCAATTTTGTGTTCAGACAAGCAGATGAACAAGCACGCAGATAAAATGGATGACAGACAGACAAAGAGCCGTACAGATACCCAGGTAGAGATAACGGCTGAAAGAAAAGCAGCTGTGTACCCCCCTCCCAAAAAAAAAGCAATCCCCTGACAACCACATACAAAATCAAAACTGTGTGTGTGTGTGTGTGTGTGAGGAAGAGAGATATAGTTCAGACCCCTTGTCTCTCCCTTTCTCCGTCTCTCTGCCCGTGCCTTCTCCTCCTCCTCCACCATCCGCTCTGACAAACACCCTCTGTAACACATTACAGATATTTGTGAGCTGTTCACCCACTCTGTTTGTCTGTCTCTGTGCCACACTCACAAACATCCAGATACGTCCTCCCCTCTCTTTTTCTGTCACACACACACACACACACACACACACACACACACACACACACACACACACACACACAAGCTCGAGCCTATGTTTGGCAGGAGGCACAAGTTTCTTTTTTCAGCGTGATTGCGATGACTCCTCTCTATTGCCACAGAGTGTGTGAAGCCGCCAGCAGCACAGTGGGAGTATTCATGTAAAAGGGCTGGTACTGTGGGGTCCCATTTCTTCCACAAGAGTGGTTTTGCTGATGAAAGTAGGAGGCGATGATATTGTGAGTTGCATTAGCCTTTCAGTGAGTAGTGCTCCATTGTTGGTGTGATGCACTTTTATTTAGTCAAGGTAATAGATGTGTTGCAGACCATTCTGGAGTCATGAATAAGAGCCAGTTAGCATAGGTCACTGAATAGCTAGCTTTTCATCACTGACTGCATTGTTAATTGTAGCCACAGGGTCAAAAGAGGGTGATGGAGATTTCTGCCAGCTGCACTTGATCTATTTTTCATGAGTGTATTGGTAGGTGAGTTGCTCCCTAGTGGTGTATCTGCAGATAGATGGGTCCTGCTACAGCAAGAGCGTCCCTGGCCACAAGGTAGCTAAATTGCTAGGTGACAGGTCTACTGAAATAGATATAAATCAAACACTTGGTGTTTTTGTCTGCATATTCTTATTCAGGAGGAAGAAGCAGAGGAAATGGGCTCCTCTTTTTAGTGCTCTCATATTTACTTGCACTTATCAAAGTAAATGGAGCATTGGGGAGGAAAATTCAAAATGCTAACAGTTATCCACTGTGCTGTAATAAGTACCTTGGGGTGGAAACACACCACTAGGTTTCAACCTGACCTAGCCCCAATTAGGCTTTACACACACATTTAGATGAGCACTTAAAACAACACTTGTGTTTGAATTTTTTTTTGAGTTCTTGCTTTCTCTGAGGTCCTCAATGTAGATTTGTTTTTTTTTAGGTTGGCAACTTTAGAGTTTAATGAGGTCTATATCTAAACACTCAACCAAGAGTATGTGATGCATGGCGTGCTGTATGCTTACCTTGCACTATCCCCTATGGATAAGTCTACCTCTGGCATACTAATATGGAGTTTTTCCTTGCTCAAAATGAGGCGAAAGTGGTAACTCAATTTACTAAACCTTTGATATTTCTTAGCAGGAAAATCATTTTAAACATGCACAACATCAGCTTAGGTAGTCAAACAATTAACTTTACGATGACGTTGTTTTACAGACAACCTCATCTGTTAGACAAATACCACCTAAAGCAAATTGTTATTAAAGTAAGGTGGTGAAAATGTACAATGGTAATGAAAGGTGTTGATTCAGGTGTTTCATTTACATACTTTAAGTGTCTGTGTGTGTATGTATAGTTGTATTTTTATGTCGTATGCTATGACAGACAAATTTGGTTAGCAAAGATGGCTGAAAGAATAGAAGATTAGTTGTGGCAGAGACTTGCGTCATGCTGATTAATCATGAATGCTGTTTGGGCTGCATTCTTTATGTACACACACACACACACACACACACACACACATTTCTGCTGACCAGTGCGCTTTAAAAAGCTTCTCATTTCTCACTTCCTAATCCGCTGTGATTGTTATATTCTCCCCCATAATAATTCTATGTTGACACTTTGAATGTACCATTTTCCAGTTGATTCGGAACTGATCTCAAGGTTAGTGTTGGAAAAACACATCAAATACTGAGTTATTGTAGGAAATAAACAGGGCCACACCTTTGCTGCAAATATCAAGCTAGCTAAGAATGCTACATATGGTCTTAAACCTGGATAATCATACAAGATGTATCATCACCTTGACTTTAACATTGTTTTCAAAGCTCCGGTGGAAACTGATTCTCTGATGTGCCACTTTACTCTTGGAGCGTGTCATGTGATTGTTTGAAGGCGTCAGCCCTACTTTTTCATTCTATCCCAACATGACTCTGGGGTTTTTCACTTCACTCCGTGTTCAGCAAGTGTCTTTGAAGTAATCAAATCCCTCTCTGCTGTTGAACGGAACGAATAGCTGAGAAGGTCTTCTTGACTTTTACAAGAAATCACTCCAGCTTACTCACTTTATCCTTTTTTTCTTTGCTGCTCCACAGTGTTTCTTTACCAGTTTTTCTTTTCATCAGCTTACTTTCCTTTCCTCAGTCCTCCTGTCCCTCTCCTGAATGTGTCTCTAGTCTTTTCCTCCTCTTTTCAGTCGGTAGGTAATTCACAGCGTCTCAAATGTGTAACAGTTTTAACATGTAGATTTGCCCTTTCTCTCCCTGTATGTTAGCTCCCATCCTACATTATCCCTGCTTGCGTGTCGCAGGAGACATATTTGATCCGTGAGAAGAAATCAATGTTTTTGTCTGCACTGATGCACGCAGTGCCGCTCCTGCTGCCTAGATGGCGACAAAATGCCAGATATTCTTTGAAGGGTTGTCATGGATAATTGCCACTCAGATCCACTTAGTGTTTAAACTGTGTCTGCGTGCATGTGTGTATGTGTGTGAGCGTGTTTGCTTGTGCATTTATGCCAGCATGGTTCCTGGTAAGAGTTTTTTTTGCAAAGGTGCTTTGTAGAGGTAGAGTGGCCATTTAAACCCCTGAACTTGACTGTCAAGAAACGGACAGGAATTGGAGGACTCATTTGAAGCGAGCACACAAAGCACTATATTGGTGCCTACGCAGGCAGGTCGCTTCAAGGCAATTAGAATAGCTCTTCCCACTTATTGCTTTTGATGTCAGTGTGTGGGGGAATGAGAGAGCCAACTTTTGCCTGCCACTGACAGAGAGGGCTGCCACTTCAGTTGAATTCCTTTAGACACAATTAATGTCGTCCTCCATTCAGAGGTTTATCTTATATTAATGCAGGCAGGTCCAAGGCTTTGAGCTTACAAATGAATTAAATGATGGTGCAAAGAGAATTAAGTGGGGGAAAAAAAGAAGCTAAGCCAAGGAGGATGCCATTGGATTGGTAACGACCTTGTCCATGACAGTTTTATGTACTCGTTTTACTATATTTTGAAGCTGTTTTAACTCTCTTTGAGTGGTGTCCTGATGATCCCCACTTTGATGTTACTTTCATGCAATATTTAGGCCAGGGAACGTTGTAGAGCTGCTATATTTGACACTTTCACTGCATTCCAGTTGCATATGTACACACAGTGAAGAGCTTTCTTCATTCAAAATGAAAGGATTCACATCTACAAAGCTACTTTTCCCCGTTCCTCTGATGCCAAAATGACAAAAGGCCTGCTTGAGTAGAGTGTTAGTCATTAAGAGGCCATAGGCTATTTTGGGGGGAAATGAAACATTGTAGGGGAGATATATCTTTGATCACTCTGTCTTGTGTTTTCTTTCAACAATCCAGTTCACACTGATAGCACTGTACTGTTACGAGGCCCAGCCTATCACCATACCATGTGGTGTATAAGCCATCCATTAGCTTCCAATTATATGTAGTTAATTTGTATCCATGCTCATCTCTGCCTACTATTTGCGTACACTGATCTAAATAGACTCTTCCAAAAGGACTGAGTCCGCCTCAGTGAGCTCCTGCGTTGGGTGATCCATACAGGAATTTGTCCTGCAGACCTGAAGTAATTAAAACATAGAGTTTAGGGCACAGAGCTCGCAATCCATTTGGGTAAGTGCTTGGATAGCTATTTGCAAGTACACTTAAGGGCTTTTGGTGAAGTTGGTTGTGCTGTGAAACTCATGGGAAGGCTGAGGCAGCAGTAACGAAGGTAAAGATGAGACTGTGGCTTTGGCTGAGGCCTGGCAAGGTGAGTGCAGTGATTTCCATAGAGATGGAAATCACTGCACTCCTACACACACACACACACACGCTGTGACTAATTCAAACAACCGAAGAAGGCACGGTTGTCATTAAAAGCAAGGCTGTTTTTCAACACGAGAAGATTATGTTTTCAAATGCAAAGTTTTCACCTGACGACCGTGATATGCACGCATAATATAGAGTTGGCCTCCGCCCCTCTCATTATCTGGACTTCTCTTATCAGCTATAGGGGAGTTACAGCCGTGCTATAGGCTTCCTGCTGCAGAGATTCTCTGAGGAGCGAGCTGACTGGATTTGATTTTCATTAGGATTGCATGTCTTCACTGTCACATCCTCTCCCCACCTTGCACGCTTTACTGGACACAATTTTCTGCTACGGTGGCCCCCATACTGACGGCTTGGTTTTTCACGCCGCAGTAGAGTCACACCGGGTGGCCAGTTATCAGTGCATTCACCATTGCAGGGCCCCGTGTGGTTGACCTGCTCAAAGGAGGGCTTTTCTGCCTTTCCTAGAGTCCCACTAGGAGACACGCTCTGCTGCTGTGCTGGGACAAGCCACCTACAGAATTACAGGAGCTCTAGCAGGCTGTCACAAGTCAAACAGTGTACTGCACAGACCTGGGATGTGCAGGTCATACACATCTTCACTCACACATACACACTGTTGACAGACAGTTGAAGGCTGAGACAGTAAAAGCTGATGTTACTGCTCCACAGAGGGTTTTGTAAGATCGATGGGAGATAATTATTTCTAATGGAGCCAAAGGAGGAAGGAGAGTGTCCTTTTCAGCCAGTGTGTGTACACATGACACTTGGAGTATTTGACTAAGATTTCTTTCTTTGGGATTTAACTAACCACAAATGAGTGAACTGGCCACTGCTGTTATTAAATGTTCGCTATTTAATCAGAGCCATGACTGGCAACCTTCAGGTTTAAAAGTCAAAACCCTGAAAACATTTACATAATGTGTCAATAAATTGTGAAACCCAGATTTTCTCTTAGTTTGGGTTTCCCTGTAGGCATAGTTTTCATTTGAGCTTGGTTGTGACTGCAAATTGTGCTTTTATAATCTGATTTTTACCCGAAAATGTGTATTAATGATGAGATTATTCATCCAATTTTACCTGTTTTGTAAGAGAAGACATGCGAATATATGTTTGGATTAGATTTTTTTAAATAAAAAAATTGTTAGCATGAGCTACTTAAAATTTTAATTGCTGCTAATACTTCAGATTTCCAGTTAAAGCTGTGCCTTGCCTTCTGTGCACGTGTCTTTTTCTCCAGAGCTTCACAACGTTTCATGTTTGGGTATTCAGGACAAGAACATGCACATTCATTACAGCTACAATGTGTTCCTACCATCAGAGGACATGGGCTTAAATTAACATGGCTCTATCCTGTGATTAATGATATTCTGCCTTGGCCTAGTCTGGCTCGCTCGTCTGTACAGTGCAGGCAGTCTCTCACTGTCTGATGCAGACTCAGACACCTACAGTAGACCTGTGCCACCATGCTCACATAGCCTACCCAAGTCAGAAACATTCTTATGATGATATACTAATTATAGTGTCAGTTTCTGCTGAATTTGTTGTGATGGATCCAGTTAGAGCAACTTTCCTGCTTAAACAAAAGTCATCACAAAACAGGGAAGGTAAAACAAAACATTCCAGTGGGGAAAGAGTGAATGGAGCCAAACAAAATTTCACATTTTGTGAAATACACTTAAGATTGATACCACTCTCATGTCTGTGCATTAAATATGAAGCTACAGCCAGGAGGTGGTTAGCTTAGCTTAGCATAAAGACTGGAAGCAGTGGGTAACAGCTAGCCAGGCTCTGTCTGAAGCATCCACATACCAGCCCTCTCTAAAGCTCAATAATTAACGTAATTAGCAGCAGCAACAGCAGTGTCGAGCAGTGTACAGTAGCTTAATTTAAATAACGTGGTGTGTTTTCAGCTTGTAATTCAGCTACAGTGACCAGCAGTAGTTAGCAGTTAGCAATAGGATTTAGCAGCTGCAAGAGCACAATTTCATTTGAGAGGAATTTAAGGTAAGAATGTTAATATTATAACATATTATAACAGCTTAATATATAGGGTGTGTATGTGTGTGTACTTCTGAAAGTTTTCCTCAACCACATCTGAGGCCTTTTATTCTTTCTCACCTGAACACTTTGCTTAACAGAAACTACGATACAGTACAAACAAAACATTGCTTTTTGAGACGGAGGAGTCAGCCATGGGAATGCTCAAATGATATATTGTTAATAATAGGACTACAACATTCACCACTGATACAGACTTTTATTCTAAACATTCAAGAGCCAAAACACTTAAAAAGGTAATGCACATGTCAAGTATTTGACTCCACCACGGGTGCTTCTTGATAACTCTCAACATCAAAAGCACAGACAATTTATTCTCTCGCCTCGTCTGAATGTGAAGAGGCTCTAGCACTTAACGTTGTTTTTGCAGTGGGTGTTCTGCTGTTCTATGCTCAAATTGGAAAGTAACTTGACTTAGCCAAGAAGTGATAATGACTGTGTGGGAAAGCAGACATAAAAATGATGAGGCCAAGATGAGAAAGTATATGATGTAGGTTATGAGTTTTTTTTTTCCAGTTTTCCAGTGAATTTACATCACCCAGATGTTATTGTTCAATTACAACCAGTGAAGTAAAGAACAAATATGGGATCATTTTGTGTTTTTTGGACATTTGTGTACAAAAAAACTGGATGGGGTGCAAATCAACCCGTCACACTGAGGATCTGAATTCAGTACTGCAGATTCTTCATTTTTTTAAACTCAGAGATGGACACTTGAGCTGCTGACTCATACTCAAGACAAACTTTAGTGGCAAATATATTAACTTTAGACGTGTATTGCTGCTCTTAAAAGAGCACACTGATTTAGCATTGGACAGTTTTACAAGTATCACAATCGATGCAGCAGAACCAGAGAAATAGTCTTTTTTTTATTCCATGAATTCTTCTTCCTTGTCAAAACCTGGCGCCTACCTTATCCACACTGCAACTCAACTGCCAACAGTTCAGTCAGAGACGCGTGTGTGTTATGCTTGTAGCAGCTAATGTAGCCTCGAGCTGCTAGCCTCAAGCAGAGGTGAGGAGCGGGCTACAGAGGTCTGGTAAGTTCACTTCTTTCTAACTCCACACCCCAAGATTGATTTCATTTTCAAACTTGTAGTCTTCAGCCATGACTGATGCTCAAGTGATGTCACTTGAGGCAATTTATCAGACTTTACGCAGCCACAAAGGGCTTTATACAACTTTTTTCACATATGTTGTAGTACCACTCCCCAAGACCTGTAAACAGACTTTGATGTGTAAAATCAGTGGAGTTCATTTTTTTTTTTTTAAATTAACAAAAATGAACATAGGCAGATAACAAAAAGCACAATGTGCATGTTATGTTCTTTTTTTATGAGCTCCACATCCCTGCACCACACACTGTTTCCATTTTAGATTTTAGTTGGTGGGCTAACCAAAGGCTACGGGCTATAAGCAACAGAATTGATATAAAAAAAAATAAAAAGAATAAAGAAAGAGACTACAACAACAATGCTGAGCAGGTTCTGATGACAAGATTGGGGGAAAAAACAGTGAAGCAGCTGGATTAAATTACAAGGTGTCTGCAATTCAGGGGCTGTTATCGATGCTAGCTAGCCCTGCAAGTGGTAACAGGATGTATTAAGGAAAAATCAATTTACATAGTGCATGCTTGTGAGGGCTTGTGTTCCAAGTGGGAATGTGTGGTCTAAAGAACTTATACCTAGGAGCCAGGTATCATATGACAATTCATGGGCTAATCTGAACAAGACTGAATACTGGATACACTGATATCATTTAATAAACATGATTTCAGCATTGACTGTGGGCAAGTCATGCTTTTGTCCAGTTTTTGAGGAAAAACTTTTGCTTTAGGCGTGTGAGTAAAGTTACATTTTAGAAATTACAAATGCTTATATACTCAAAAAAGTATATAAGCTTCCCCCACTCCTCTAAAGAAACTAAGCCACTGCGGTCAAAAAACCCTGGAGCTACCACTGCTTCTGATATTGGCCAGCTTCCTGAGTAGTCATAAGTCTGATGACACTGCCAGCTGGTATATCTGTTGTTATGTTGTTTCATATGACGGACATTTAGGCTAAGCAAGAACATAAACCTAATTATAAGCCAATGCTTAAACATAAGCCAATGTTAATCATACACACTAATATTTTAGACCTCCCTTGCCTTTTGTTGGTCCTGTACATGTTCTATATTTTTTTAACGTATTATGTGGTTTCTGTATACCACCCCTAATAACTTAATAGGATATACAGTATTTTATCTGCAGTGAATTTGAAGTGAAGTTTTCCATATTGTTAAATTAAAGATTTTAGACTTGACCTACATTTTGTGACTCATGACTGATCTCTAGTTGAACACATTGAAATACTACATCTGGGCTTTAAGTGCCATTGTGTGTCTTTGTCTGAGTGTGTTCATCTGGATCCACCACCATTTTAATTGCCCTCACAGATCCCTAATAGGATCCACAGGATTTTGTATCACATACATTTGGGTTATACATGGTGTACATTTTTCTTTATCTGTTGCCCATCAGAAGAGGTATAGGACACTCAGGCACACACCTCATTTGTTCTCATCCCACACTACTCACTCTACATATTTTCACACATGCATTTACACAGCCAAGCTTTCTTAAATGCATACACACACACACACACACACACACATGCATCTGTAGGAATTGCTAATGAGTGTCTCTGGACGAGAGCTCCGCTGCTCTCAAGCTCCACTCAAGGAACTGAGAGCTGGAGCGAACCCTGTTTCAGCTGCACCGGACTCAGAACACACATTTTTACACACTCTGACAACCACGCTCATGGTCTGCTAACTTAATTTACATATAATTTACTGTATTCATCACATTTTAAATCTTTAATGATGTCATCAAGGTTTGGTATATTCGAAGAGCTGATGGTGCAACACACAAAAGGAGGGATTTGGTAGAATAATAGTAACATTCTTACATTGAAGACTTTTGTTTCAAAGCAATAAAGGAATGCAAATATCCACATCTTATCAAAAATATTTAGTTATTAGCATTTTATCTACTAACCAAACAATGACTAATCATTCCATTTAATGAAGAATAGCATGTTACGCTCTTTGTTTCCATTTATTTTGACTCCTTCATTCATGTGTGCTGGAGTTATACTGCAAAGTCAAAAGCATTTCTGGGTCCCTTATTTAACACTACATAGATGGAGTTTTCCAGCCTGGTATAAAAGCTACTCCTTCAACTCAGCTCAGTTTAACTTAGCTTGGCTTTCAGTTGTCAGGTTGGACTTAATCCCTGAAAATCCAACTCTGCCTTGGAAAGGTCCGAAGTCCTCCAGGCATCTCATTCCCCATCTTTCTTTCTATTTCATTCAGGTGCTCATTTTTCTCACATTGTCTTTGTCTCATTTTCTCCCTTGCTATGATTCGCTGTTTTCCTCTCTTTCTGCATCTACACTCTTCCCTCTCAATGCAAAAACTGAAACATCTTTCTCTTGCTGTCCTGTACAAAATATCAAGAACCTTGTAAGATGTTATATTGCATACCATGGAGCTGCTCTGCATTCACCACACTAAATTACCAGTCTGTCCAGCATCTACTCTGCTTCAGCCTCAATGTGGTTAAAGATGCAGAGTGGAAGAGACAGATGAAGAGTGAAGAAAAGAGAAAGAGACTAAGAGAGACTGGAGAGTTGAGGTAATGATGGTAGAATGTTAGAAAAGGTGAGGCAGGTGGAGAGTGGGGGAAAAGTGAAAGCAGGTTGGGAGAAAGGAAAAAGATAGAGGAATTACGAAGATGGAGCCTTTGTGGCAGCGCTGATGTGTGGACGGTGGGTGGACAGGGTCGCTGAGTTGTGGTTCTGAAATGAGTCCTGACAGAGTCATTTCTCACGTGGAGATTTACCCAGGCTCTTTCCAATGGTGGGAGGATGAGAGTGAACGACCCTTTCTACTTGTCATGAATATTTATTTGGTGAGAGCGTTCACAGGCTGCTGCGTAGAATGACAAATTGTGGTCTCTAAAGCAACTACCTATATTCTATTCCCATCTATTTCTTCACCCCTTTCCACCTGGGACTGTATCTTATCTAATCCATGCACAGTTTTCACCTGTTGTTTAATATGCGCAGAGCATTTGGAACATTCGGATAGGGATTACACTTAAAAAAGTCAGGTGTAAATGCATATGAGAACCAAAACTCCTCTCAGTGCATAACATCATGTCATGAGGATCCAGAATCAACCCCAAACCGGACACCACTTCACACACAAACATGCATACATAGTTGGTAGGTAGTAGCGTTTTCTACAAACACAGGATGTTGGTTGTTGGAAGATGGATTTGCCTTTTGTGTGGGTGAAATTGAAAAGTGATGCTGGACATTAAAGAGTTACTTAACACCAGGCTGAAAAGCAGTGTTCTGTCCGCCCAGCAGTGGGTGTGTGCAGAAGTGTGCTTTGTTGCACCTTTAACCACACCCAACGGTGATGTCACAGGGTCCTGGAATACACCTGTACATCACTGCAGCAAGGTGAGAAGTTAAACCACTGGATGTCAGCAAAAAGCAAGTGAAGTTACTCTTTAAGAATGGATTTGTTGTCCTCGACAAAATATTTAGTGCGCACAATGAAGACCCACTTGTGGAAAAATTGCGCAACATCATCTCCACCACTTCTTGCTTGTAGCTGTTGACATGTCAAACTCTCACAAGCTAGTGAGTAGCTTGCTAGCTAGCAAACATTGCCTAAATAAGCTACATCTACTTGAAACGCTTTCTCTAACAATTTATGGGACTTTGGGCTAAGCAGCACTTTGTTTTTGTTTGAATCAGTAATATTTAAGGCAGAGGACATACAAAAGAGGGATCCTAGAAAATAGAAATTTGCTACCTACAACAAAACTTCCTTACTCAGCACTGCATAACTTTTGTCTGTCCATTGTTTGGTGCTTGGCAGGTTGCATATAGGGATTATGAGAGCTTTTTGCTGAAAACAGCTGCCAGTTGCAGCTTTAAATGATGCTGATGAGACTGATGAGACTGAATCAAAACAGTAAAGTTATGGGCAGCAAAACCACACTTAACACTAGAGTAGACCTGAGGGGAAATGCAGAGTTGGGTAATAATTCTCTGCAGGTTTGTTAATATGAGCGACACCTCACACATTAAACATAGTCATTTGACCCATTGTTGAAATAAAAATATTGATGAGTACAGCTTTAAACCATATCCAGGTCATGTGAAATGTGGCCTGGATGATTTAAACAGGACCCAGAATGTTCTAATTTTATCTCTTCTCATCATATCTACCCACACTGACAACCAGCTGTGTGATATCCTGGATTTCCCAGCATGACAACCCTCCATTACCCAATATGGAAGGAATGCCATATCCCAAAATGAAATGGCCTCGTTTACCAAATCAGACTTATCCTCCATGTCCCTATATGGCCAAACAGAAACCTCTAAATGCTGGAGTCTCTTGTACATGAGTTTGGTGTACAATTGTGGCTCTGTTCCTGAAGCATAGAAATTTTCCTCCATCATTATCCCAGCCTCAGTTGCGCTCTAGTAGCAGCCATTGTGTTCTCTAAACACCCCTTTTATTATCATATTACGAGCTATGGCTGCAGAGATTTGGAGAGAGATTTGGATTCAGGTTGGATCATCTGTCTGTATACAGGCATTAGCCAGGGCGCTCCAGGCTGGCTGAACACAGCGCTGGAGCAGAAGTGTTGAAGGCACAGCTTCCAGCAAGGAATTGAGAAAAAATCCATCCAGCTCATTATTTTGATGCTTTCTCTGGGTCTGCTTTTTATAGCGCCATGTCTTTACATTCATCTGTGGCATCCATGTCTCCATTTCTTTTAAGCCAAGGAAGCACTTGAAGGATAATATGTCTGCTATCTAAATCTAATATCATCAGCTCTACACTAATTAAGTAAGACACCTGAAGGGTTGTTTTCAACATGTTGTCATCAGTACACTTGTACACTTGTGTTCATGCAGCTTTCTGGCTTCTGTTGCATTTCCTGCACAGGAGTCACCTGACGTCTTGCTCTGTTACTCCCAGAGAAAACAAATGAAAAAAGGATTTGGAAGAGAGAAGCTTGGTTGCAATTTTCCCTTAAGCCCAGTGGTAAACAATGGTGACAAGAACAAGTTTTCAATAACTTTAAAGCAGAAAGGAAAGAAATAACAAATACAACATTGCATTCCATTATTTAATTTTCACTCCGATGTATTATAAGGAGAGTAAATAAGGAAGGATATGAAAACTGACAAACAATAAACTGGCGTGTGTGTGTGTGTTTGCAAGTGTGGGTGGGTTCCTATTCCTCATTTTTTGGTTGGCTGGTGAGCAGAGGCTTTACACTTGGCCATGTGTGTGCTATTATGGTGAGTGGTAAGTGTGGAAAGAGAATGGTTTGAGGCAATCTTTTTTATCCTGCTGGATCTCTCTCTGGGTGGAGAGATTGGGCTTTGTAGTTGTGATTGGAGGGAATTAAGGCCTGCCTTTGGTAGCTCACAATAGCAGACAACTGGGAAACCGGTTGAGCCTGTGACTGGTGTGTGTGCGTGTGTGTGTGTGCAGTAAGAGAAAGAAAGAGAGAGATTAACTCAAACCACCGCACATCATTCAGCAGCTCCCAGGTCACCCTTTTCCTCTCACCTTGGCCCCATCTGCGCACTGATAACTAACCGCACTGAACTCCTGCAGTTCACTTACCTGGTTTAGGTTTAGGTGTATTTTATATCATACTATACTGTTGGTATAGTATTAGTATTATAGTGTTAGTATTATATAATAATTCATTTGTAGCCTCCTTTGTTGTAATGATGTTTATATTGCATGTCACCTTTACAATTCTTTACTTAATACAGTTTTTTCGAGTAGTGCTGTAACACTCACTTGATTCAATTACATGATTAGTCAATCAGCTTGCTTTCAAGATTTATGATGGATTATATATTTGTATAAGTTAGGCTCACATTTCTGTTACAAAATACATTTAGTTAGATTTATGGAAGTGTCATTATAGACAGCAATTCTCAGTGAAATCAATATGTTTTCTAGTGGAACTGAAAGCAACTGTGGACTCACAGCAGCATCAAACAAATTACACAAGCATTAATAAACGTTCAACAACAAACATTTAAAAGTAACATTTACTTTAACTCAAGTAAAACCCTGTCACCAACCCTTCTGACTTTCATAGGGATCAATGGTGAACAACAAGAATGTGAACAGTTTACAAAAGTACCATAACCAATAAGTAACTATGTATTTAGTAGTGTGTAACGCAAAGCTACTATCTGTATTCAGGTTACACCGGACGTGAGTGTGGCTTACACCGGAAGTTGTTAGAAATGTTGTGGTCTGCTTCATTTGCTGCATTAAATTGTTTTCTACTGACATTTATAGCTCAGGGGACCCTATTGCATAAATTAAAATAAATGAGATTGTGCATGCAGTGAGAGGAGGTCCAGATTAAAATTAATTTTGTTTGAAATGTGTATTCAAAAAATAGAGAAAGCTATATTGACAAAAATCTGAAAAGCTTCCTAGACCCTAGCATGGGATTTATGGACGTCTATCCTTGATGGGCATTGGCGATCCTTACACCACTGTAAATAGAGAATACTGCTGATTGTAACAAGGTGTGTGTGATGTTAGTGTGTTTATATCTGACTGAGTTGTGATTCTGAGAAGAAGCAATGTGATGGTTGTTTCAAACCGTGTCAATCGATGTGGGAGAGAGGGGGCTGAATATTACTGCAAAAATTCTGATGTTTTTCCTGTCTGTTCAGAGTGCATTATCTGTGCAATCGTATTTAGTTACACCCCTAGTATTTGGTGAACTCTGTACAGCCTCTTCCCCCCTTAAGGAGAATGGGACACAACCTTAGCTTTGATGAGCACATGTTGCTTGGATCGCCATAACAACATGCAAAGAGGGGTTAAAACTAAAGGGTGATAAGGATCAGTTGGTTCATGTGCAGGCTTCATTTAAAGAGTAACTACACCCTCAGATTCTGCTACAACCCTCTCTCCCAGCAAATTTAAAAATTCAACAAGTGAGGGAACAACAACTGTAGGAGGGGTGGCCTTGTGGCCACGCAGTGTGTGGGTCAGGGGACACGGGGGAGACTGACTGACACTGAGTAGTCTTTTTTTTAATATAAATTTCATGACATAGACAGGTCCCAACCAGTTGACTCTATGTCAGCATTGGCCTCACAGGTTCAGGGCTGATTTAAAACAGTAGACATTTTCAACCCATGAAATGCTACAACTTTTATAAATTTGGTAAAAAATGTAACACCTCACCGCAGTGGCCAGGGTTCGATTCCAGCCCGGGCCATTTTCTGCATGTCATCCCCTCTCTCTCACCCCCTTTCCTGTCGATCTCCAGCTGTCCCTATCAATAAAGGCGAAAAGGCCAAAAAAATATACTTAAAAAATAAAATAAAATAAAATTAAAAAATAAATAAATAAAAATGTAACACCAGCATTGATGTGTTTCATCACAATACAGTCATATCATTTAGTTTACAGCTCAAAACACATGTTTATGTGTGCAGTACCTCTTTAAATAGTGGTTGGAATGTTAGCTGGGAGTGAAAGGGTTAAGAAAAATTCCACTTTGCCACTTTTTCTGTTTTGTATTATGTTACTGTAAATCGATTTGTGTTTTGGACTGTTGGTCAGGCAAATCAAGCCATTTAAAGACGTCATCTTGGGCTGTGGGAAATTGTGGTACAGGCACTTTCTTACAATTTCTAGACTAAATGACTTATCAGTTGGGAAAATAAGAAATCAATCTAGAGATTAATCAATAATAAAAAATAATTGTTTGGTGCAGCCCTGGTTCCTAGTAATATGGTGGTCACAGACAGAAGACAAACTCTTGCTTGGACTGCAGTAATGAGACAATAACAAGCAGCACAGCTGAAATGGGAGGCAGTATCACTGACTGCAGAGCTGCTTCTTGTATCTCTTCTTCTCAGAGGGATTTCAGCTCTCACCCCGGCCTCTCCACACTATGATATCCTTAAAATGATACCAGTGTCCGACATATAACCTGTCAAATCCAAAGAAATCCTTTTTGTGAGTCATGGGATTTCAATATGATGGAGAAAGAGAGAAAAGGTAGAGTAGGAGGAAGGGGAAGATGAGGAAGAGCAATCCTTTTATTTATTATTGGTCTTTTTGGAAGGCGAGAGATTAAAGTTGCGGGGTCTGGTGATACCCCCTTCCAACTCATCCCTTGATATTGTTCTCCCTCCTCTGAGTTTTATCACAACAACAGGGGCTGCCTGATAGCAGGCCACGCCACTGGGAATAACAAATCACACTTGTTTTACAGCAGCATCCACAAGACCAAGGCAGATAGAGGAAGAAAGGGAAGGAAGGAGGGAGGGAGGTTGATGGAGCATTCAGAGGGTGGGAAATAATGGGTCGCAGTTGGGAATGAGACAGAAAACCAGAACAAAGCTTTGGTATGGTGTGCATGTGTCTTCATTCTCTCGTTTGAATGTCTATCTGTTGCAGCATAGTGCTCTAAATGACTTAGGAATCAGTGTTTTGTCTCAGTATCCACACTTTGTCAGCCTTTTGTAAGAAAGATTCGTGTTGCGCTGCTGTATATTTGTTTTCATTGAGCGGCTAGACTTTTTTTCTCGTGGCTTTGCTCAGACTGCATGCTGTCACAATGAAGCGCATGCTGGTGGAGAGAGAAATCTAGCTTATGAAGACTCAGACCGACTAACAGGAAGGGAGACAGAGACAAGCCTGAGGCACTGACAGTCCCAGGAGCGGTGGTGTGCGCGCGTCTATGTGTGTTTGAGTGCGACTGTGTGAGTGGGCATGCATGTGCGTGAGACTGTGTCTCTATATGCATGTGTGTTTGTGTGGTCCCCTTGAGGCTGGCAACAGAGGGAGGGCAGAAGTGCTACTGATCATCAGCCCCCAGGCCAGCCACTTGAGACTGACTCTCAACTTATGGAAATTCCACAAACACACACATACACACACACATGCACTCTCAAAGGGGTGGTGCGATTTTAGGTACATGAGGAGAATATTGCGGAATAAGGGGTGGCAGAGAGGGACCTTCCAATGGCTGTGTGCAATGTTTCTGTATCTCTCTGGAGTTTCTTTTTCTGTCTTTCTCTCTTTCTCTGAAAAGGTCAGCTGAGGTAAGGGAAGCAGCCAAGTGTGGGTGACAGAGAAATAAAGTTGAGGTGGAGGCGAGAGAGGAGGAGGAGCAGAGAGCGATGGGAGGGAGCGAAGATGAGATGATTAAAAACCTCATAAAGTGGGTTGGCATGAAAAGAAAGAGACAGGCTAATAGGACGTTAAATAATGTGTGAAACTTAAGGCAGCCGCAGAGTTCGACTGGCGGAGTCTGACAGTGAGAGACAGAAAGAAAAATAAAACGAGATGGATGCTGTCAGAAAATCACAAGAGAGGAACGGAGAGATGAAAAGCAGAAAGGCTGGGGGGAAGCGAATAGTAAATATATGAAGGAGAATATTTGAGATTGTTTTAAAGTACAGAACTCATTAGATCAGGCACCTTCCAGTGATATGTGGAAAATCACAATAGCAATGAGAGAATCAACACTCGTACAGAGAAGATAATGGGAGCGCTGTAATGATGGAAAGCCTATAATGAAGTAAAGAGAGAACAACAGCAGAACAGCTGCTGATCAGATTAAAGCAGAATTAAAACAAAATGACTGCACTGCATCAGAGATGGTGACAGCTGAGAATGAAATGATGACAAATAACTCGTGCTCATGTTTTAGCTAACGAGAAAAAAAAAAGGCTCTCACCCCCGCCCCTTGTTCATTATCTCTGGTCTTCCGTTTCATTTCTCTCTACACCATTTCATCACGACCCCTCCATTATAATTATTATTTTCCCCACGTGGGTGCCCGGCCACAGAGCCCGGTGAGTATTTCCTCCCTCCACAGGGGCCTTCGGAGGCGATGAGACTATATGAGGCTGTTGAAGTTTCCCTGAGCACACGGGAAGGCAGAGAATTACAGCAGGGTTGAAATGGACCTCTCCACCCAGGATAGATTTCGGAGCCCTACATCATCACACCTCAGCTCCGGTACAGCTCACATTTATTACCCCTTTTTTTTGTGGCCAATATAACAGACCCCAACTGGCTCTCAGCTGTGCTCGCTCTCCAGGTTACTTTACAGTCTGTTAATATCGGTATTTGAACACATCAATATTCAGACACCATACGTATTTAATAACACAAGGTGTAAGAGTGCTTTGTATTACTGTGAGCTGTACTTTTAGGATATTTTGCATGAATATGTGACTGGAATCAGAAATGGAGCGAGCATAGTGTTGAATGTTGAAGAGGTGCTGATTGTAGAAGGAACACACGGAGATGCAAAAGACGGCAATCACACATTAATACACCTTATACTCTGATTTATTGGCAGAGCCGACGTTTCCTCGGCAGGGACTTGTGAAACATTGGCTCTATACCAACAGCTTATAGTAGTGAGGGTATGACTGCAGGATATTTTGCATGGACTGTGTAAAAATAGACTGCTGCCTTTTCTTGGGTGTCTTTCAAAAGCATTTTATTTTTAAGTGTTATCAAATTGATTATAGTTAGCATGTGACCCAGCATTCACAATGTACAATGACCCATAAAGGACAAAGCCAATATACATCAAGCAGATTTACGATGTCTTTTTAGACGCATTTGGCAGTTTTTTATGTTGAATCAATGTGAGAAGTCAGGCCCTTAATTATTCTAAGGCATTAAAAGACCTACACGAGCTAGGTTAAATCAGTAAATGAGTCACTGTAAAAGGGCATAGCATCACAGTTCAACTGTTAACCAAGAGGTGACAACAACAGAGCCTTACTTTTGCCTTTTTTAGCCACACTAGAGGCATGGTTCTAGAAATTGGTCGGTCCACCACTTTGGTTAAAACTGAAATATTTCAACACGTACTGGATGGATTACTAAGACATTTTGTACAGACATTAATGTTTCCCAGAAGATAAATTGGATAAACAAAATGACTTTGGTGATCCCCTGACTTTTCCTCTAGTGCCACCATGAGGCTGACATTTGTGGTTTTGAGTGACAGGTCTCGACAAATATTGGATGAATTGTCATGAAATTTGGTACAGACATTCATGTCCAGCTCAGGATGAGTTGTAATAACTTTGGTGATCCCCTTACGTTTTCATCTAGCACCATCCTCAGGTCAGAACTTTAATTTGTCCAACACTTTCCTTTATGACAAATTCCCATTAGCCTTAGCTGCACTGTGAGTTCACTGTTAATTAGAAAATGTTAGCATGCTAACACGCTAAACTAAGATGGTGAACATGGTAAACATGTCCAGCCTGACAGAGCTGCTAGCATGGCTGTAGACTCTTAGAGCGTTTTCACACCTGTAGTTTGTTTGCTCTGGTCCGAGTCAGTTGATGAGTTTGTAAACTTGGAGCGTTTTCCACTTGGTTCAGTTTTTTTTCACAGAGAAAAATCCAAGCAAACTAAAATGCATCACTAGAAACCACGTGAGAACGTTTACTCCGCTTATTGGTCAGATGCGTCTGGGGATGTTACAGAGTAGGTGGCGGCATGCACCATTGACGTTGGTTTGTAGTCCGCCAGTAAAACTAAAGAAGAAGAAGAAAGTAAATGCAGGAAGAAGGTCTTGTGTTCTGAACTAGTGCGTATTTCTGTGAGAGAAACATTGCTGGTTCGTTCTCCAGCTAGCTGAAACAGTTTATGTGCTCTGCCGCATCACAGAATGTAAAGCACACCTGGCCACAGGAGCCATTTAGCTCAATTAAAAGGAGTTAAAAGACCCATATGACCTCAAGCAGTACAGTTCTAGTTTTAATCAGGGTGTTGGCCCAAACCTTCGCCCAAGGCCTTCAGCTGTTCATAAGGCTGTGACTCCAGCTCCATCCCTACTCTCCCTAGCCTCAACCCCAGTTCAGGACTCTCAGGCTCAGTTCCAACTGATACTCCCCCTTGCCTTTGCTTTGCGGCATGGCATTTATATCTGTTCTGACAACGCCTGCCTTTTTCTCTCCTCCCCTCTCTCTGTGGCCTCACCTCGCAGTCACACCAGCAGAGCAAGAAGCCGCTCTCTCTCTTAAATGGATTAACGCTCTGATGGAAGTGGCTGGGCTTGGTGAGGGTGTGTGAGAGGCGTGTGACTGATGGAATTAACCATCACAACGACGGGGTTAGAGGGGTTGAACGCGGGTGTTGAGCAGTGACTGATGGAACAGTACCTTGCTAGAGGGAAAGAATGGATGAGAAAATGTGATTGATAAGGCAAACACTTGGCATCAAGGCTGGAAATAATGGTGATGTGAGAGATGGAGGGAGAAAGCGTTGGCTGCAGGGGTCAAAGAGAAAGAGTGCAACAAGACAGTTTGATGTTGGAAAAACAGTGAAAAGGGAAACAAAGAGGAAAGAGAGAAGTTGAAGAGAGGGAAGGGTATAAGAGAAAGAACAGAGAGGAGAAGAAAAAGGGAGAGTGACAGGCAAGGAAATACTAGTCATAGTTAAGAGGAAAAGGAAAGCGATAAGCAGGAGATGGAAGTTGCTGCAGGTTTAACAGGACGTTTGTATGCAGTGTTATGATTTGCAGAGGAAGGCCACAGCAGTGCTGTGATGGATAGCAGCATTGTGTGAGGCCAGGGCACATTCACGCAGATGATATAGACCACACACTGGATGGATAGATGCAAGATTCTTCTGTTCATTTAAATGGATGGAAATCCATGCCTCATACCCATGAATGGCAGCAGAAAGAAATATGCAGTAGGATTCACACTAAGGAGAAACATCAAAAACATTCTGCAGTATGCCCAAATATATTTAATGGTTCTCTCCAGCCAAACACCAACTCAGCAGTTAGAACCTGATCAGCAAGAGTGAGACAATCCTCTATCTAATTCATTGAGTTTGGTATTGTTAGTAGTATTCTTATAGATTTGCTGCAGCTTTATTTCGTTTTTTCATCTTAACACCTTGAGGGTCCAACATTTGTGCATGCATCTAGTTTGGTTTGAGTGAAACAGACAAGCTGAATTGAACAAACAGGGTGCATTAGCTGTGACTGACAGCTGAATAACCAGCGTGTTTGTGATGAAAAACGTAGGCCAACAGAGTACGTTATCGTTTCTCTCCATGTTTGTGTTTTTCTCAACAGCTGAGACTCAGATTTTGTGTTTTTAGGCACTGCAAGCTGCAACAGGAATGAGATTAAGGCTTCTGCTGAGAAATTCTCTCCAGATAGCTTGCATATCACTCGACTGACTTTATTGTCCCTGTGGTGATATAATCCCAGTGCACATCGACAAACATGCGCACACTTGAACGCACGCTTGCACACATGCATGCGCACCCACCCACATACAAACATAAACCTCCGTACTGCCCTAACTGAGTGAGCTCCCGCTGTCCCTTATCTGTCTTCTTGTTGCTTGTTTAGAATTCAGTTTGCAGACAAAGCTTGATCCCACTCTGTTCTGTTGGGGTGTTTAAATCCTGCATCTCACACGCTTAACCTCGGGGTACACTTCAACTCAATTTCACACTTGCCAGCTGCTAGAATGTCCTAATTCAATTTACCCTGTTAAAGGAAGCGGAGGCTAGCTCTCTGGGGAAAGTTTAGAGTGCACAAGAAGGAATGGTCTCGTCAGCTTTGGTCAGTGGCCCACAGCTGCATAGCTCGCTGAACAGATAGCCTGTCCCTTTAGGCTTGAGGTAGTGCACTTGAATGGCCAATGTGATCCTATGATCGCATTCACAGCAGTCACATTATGATCGATACATGGGATTACGCCTGATTAAGGACAAATCAAACTACACTGTAGCTGATCCCTTTTCTATTACACCATAGTGTAGTAACATGTAGTGGAATAGATTAACAAGGCAGCAATTATTTCCAGGGAAGTACTTAATTGTGCTAAAAAACACAGAAAAATGGCATTTAAAAAACTCAACAGCAGATTTAATTGGGACTGTTTCTTCACTATAAAGTAGTTCCTAGGCTGTGGATAATTTAGACTAACCGGGACATTATTTTTGGAAAGACAAGTTGCTATTAAGTTTTTTAAATAAAATTCTTCAAGCAACGCAACAAAACCTCCATTGTACTGGAGTGGTGGCAGAAATGTAAGAGACAATCAAAACCCGGGGAAATAAAACCAAAACTATCTACATGATATTACTTGGGCTAAGAGAGAAAATAGTTGTTTTTATAACGTGGTTAAACCATGCCTTAAATTTTAAATTGTATATTTATAATAATATAGGGTAATGCATCTGAAACTAAAGCCTGGTTTTATGTCACGTTAATGTAAGAAGAACCTTAAGTGTCATAATGTTTATTGTGACTCATTTGAGTTCTTTTAGGAAGGAATTAGCATTTTCCCTTCCATCTTTTTCCACTTTAAACACTGTTCTACCTAGTGTGTGTCTACATTTATATTTGTATTAATATGTGTATTGATACACTTTTCTCAAATAACCTTACATTCAGGAACTAAAACTCAAATATTACCATTCATCACATTTCCCCCCGGGCCACCATTAGACCAACCATCAGCCATTTATATGAACCTACTCAACTTCAGTCAACTAACCAGTAAACTGCTGACTATGAAAATAATGTGTCTTGGCTAGCCTCATGTAACCCTTTTTACCATCTACCTAATACATTGTGGGCTGTGAAAGCAATGGCTACTTGGAGAGATTATTAGGCCTTGGTGGACGTCTGTAGTCTGCTGAGTGCTTTGTTGAAGGGTCATTGCAGCGTATTGCATTAATCCTCCATCAGTACAACCCTGAAGACATGAGGCAACTTTATGAATAGGAAGTCTCTTGATAGATCCCTTAATGTGATGGCACACTGTTGTATCAGTGGAATGTGTGACCACTGTTTACCTTCAGTCTGCTATCCTCACATACTTTGGTAGGAAAAACAACTTGTTTTTCACAGATTTGTATTGCTCTTACAGTACTTAAAGTACCATATTGGCCCAAGGGAAATAGAAAGAAAAACGCCAAAATTGAATATCTATAACTTAAACCTAAACATAACTTAAACCTAAACATACTAATCTGATTGGTAAAGCTTGTTTTAGGTGATACAGTTCCTGGGGGCAAGGGCTGCCTGGGAGGCTCAACTGAGGGCAAAAAATACGTTCTGCTCAATAGGAGTGCTAGTGCTAGGAAAGAATAATTGTGCAAAAGAGCGCAGTGAAATAAATAAAAAAGCCAAGTACCAAACAGCTAACCAGGAATCATTAAACATGTAAAGAATGAATAAAAGAAAGCAATGTCAAATGGTGACAAGGTTAACATAAAATTATTATAATTTATTTGCTACTTGGTTAATAATTTTTTTCTGAGGTTATTTAAGTAATTGTGTTATTAATTTAATTTAGTGAGGTATTTGATTTATTTAATTTGATATTTATTTAAACCATTTCATTGCATATTTGTGAATTTCACTGTTTATTCAATAAGAAATCTATTTACATGATTTTGTTTGTGTTATATATTGTGACGGCCCTCTGACCCGTCTTGATCGATATATGGATAAGATAAAAGCCAATATGTAGTGAGCCTGTTACTTTAAGAGATTGTTGTATTGTGGGCTGTTTGTAGCCTTAATGTTGCTAAGTTAGCAAATTACCCTCTGTCCCTGTGTGTGCTAATGTTAATCAACCCATTGCAGTGTGGAAAGAGTCGTCTTGAGTGTAGAAATGGACTGAACAGAGTCAGCTGCCAAGCAACCAATACAGTGTCGTGGAATATGATGTTAGAAGACAGTGAGCCAAAACATATGTCTGAAATATGCTAAAAGTCAGAATTTTTTTTCCGTGGTCCCAAAACGGACTGCTTTCTAGAGCGTAACAAGAGAGCAGGTGAGTAGGCCTACATTACTAAAAAACACAATGAAGAAATGTTTATTACCAAGAGTTTTTTTTTCTTTAGCAGACTTGCTATTAGCTATCATGAATTAGCTACAGCTGGGTTCTTGGCAACAATAGTCATTTTTATCAGCAAAACTGAGTAGGCCTTTTCCCCAGCAGACATTTTGACTTGTAGGAACAGCACAGGTGTTACTAATAACATTAACGATGACTCTGCCAGGACCCTGAAACCAGAGCAGATAAATGGAATTTTGCCATCACTAATTTTATTTTTTAAACTCCTGCTTTCCCTACTGTCGCATGTCAAAATGTCGTCTGTGAAAAAGGCCAGTTTCCAGCTAACAACAGAGTCCTGCTACCTGAATGTTTTGTACGTTGGTCTTTGGTAATGAAAAATGAGAAAGGAGAAGATTGATGTTATATTTGACTCCGAGCATGTTGAATCTGAGTACTTCACCCCTTGGAACGGGATGTTAAAATGGAAACAGGTGTATGAACCAACCTTAGACTATGGGTTTGTCAGGGTTAGAATTAAGAGACCTTAAATAGGCCTTTATCGCGCCAGATGTTTTGACTTGGCATAGCAGGAAAAGCACAGGTGTAACCAATAACATTAATGATGGCTCTGTGTGTTTGCAGTAAGCCATGCCATCATTCACAATACCAGAATGATGGTATTCAGCAAACTGAAAGCTGAAGTGGGATTTAGCTGGGTGTTATCAATTACATCCGGGCTTCTCCTGCTATAACAAGCCAAAATGTCTGCCGTGAAAAAGCCCATTGCCTTGCCCCTTTTATGAGTACATTCATTACTGGTTTGAAACATTCTGTGTAGACAGATTGTGAATTTATAATTACCTTTGAGCTGTTATCCAGGATTGCAGTTAAAATTCTTAATGTTGATCTAGATTCAGGAGACAGGTCTCTGAACTTCTAAATCAAACAAATAGTCTCATCATTAGGAGTTAGTTATTGGCTTTGCTAATTGCTGGAGGTTTTGGTCCTGACCTTTGCAGCAAGTGGCTTCAACACAGTTCTTGACTCTCTAGACTCAGGCTGGCCTTAGGATTTTTGCGTGGAATTAAAATCAAGGTCAGTGTCCATAGTTTGTTTTTAAACTCAGCATGTTACCTTAAATTGATAGTGCATGATGTGGCAGAATACATTAAATCAGTGGTTCCCAACCGTTTTTGTCTGACGTACCCCCACATCCCTATCAGATGGACCTAAGTACCCCTTTATCAAACCCCTTTGATAGAAGGCATGGATTTATGGTATTGTTCAATGGTATTTTTTAGTAGTTTTGACCAAGTTTGCATTTGTACTACTGGCATTTGGAGTGACAGAAACTGGTTGTTTCAGCCATTTACAGTATCTTTACTTTCAGCTTTTTGTTGTCTTTATTTCCAACTAGTCTTTCTGCACTCTTAATCAACTTACAATTGACTCAGGTTGGTGGAAAACTGAGGCACGTCTTGTGCAGTCAGACTACCATAGTTGGAGAGTCATTGTGACAATAAAATAACTAAAGATCAGCATCATACAAATTTGTATTCTTACTTGTGTGTTGATTTTTCTTCTAAACACAAATACGTGGCTATATATTATCAAATCATAATTTCATTTTTTTTCAAATTAGCTGAGCTTCACAATCTTTCCTTGTACCTGCTGGTAACTGCAGAAGTACCCCCTGGGATACAAGTACCCCTGGTTGGGAATCACTGCATTAGATTAGGCTTAGCTAGAAATGATCTATATGTGAATATGTTTATCTCTTTTAATGAATCAGAATTTGTGGTTTACAAATAAAACAGTATTTGGGCAGAGCTTAGTATGGTATGAGGTGGAATTGCATAGCATGTTTGAAGCAATTGAAATGAATCATGCTGACGTTTAGTTCATTTTGTTAAATTAGGCCATGTGAAATGCCGTTGCTAGTCTCACAAACATGACTTCAAGACTGATCCTGTAGTATGCTTTGGAGCAATGCCCTAGGCGTACCCAAGAAATAAAGTAAATGCTTCCTTCTGTAGCACAAACATGTTGACTGTGTTGAAACAGGCTATTTAATTTGAATCTCTGGATTGACTCAGTTGAATCAGCCCTAACCTTGGCCTCTAAGCAGTGCACTACAACAGAAATTACATTCCTAGGCACAGTTTACAGATGCAGGGTCAACCAACCATTCACACATTCACAGAATCTCCCTGCCAGAAAGGCATTTGCCTAACTGGGAACCAGTGTTGTGTTCTGCTGACATTTCCTCAGTGACAGTGAGCCAAACCAACCTGTCATTGGCTCTTGATGTCTCTCTCTCCTCCTTAACTTCCATTGTGGATGTGTCTACTGCTTCACTTAGGAAGGCAGGTGTTGGCAGGACGGGGACAGGTTCTCAAATGTTTGTGCTCTTTCAATGAAAGCAGATGTTCTCACTGTGCATTCATATGCACACACACACACACACATACACACACACACATATGTACACGTGCACTATGGCAAACCAGTGTCTGGGGAGTTTGCGCACAGCTCTGTTGTTTGTCGTTTGTTATCAGCTGAAAACAGGGAGGGTGAAATATTTCATTTGGAGCGTCTTCAAACATTTAAAGTCTGAGGTTTTGTTCCTGGGTTTTACTTCAACCTTTATGGGTAAGGTTGACGGTTGGAGTTGGATATAATTGTAGGTGTAAGGCCAGTTTTGCATAATCGTTTTAATGCTAAAGAATGGTGCCTGGCCTGTGTGTGGATGTACGAGGCTTCTGTGAATTGGAACACAAATGTTATGTGATGTTGCCTCCACGTTTTGTTGGAGCTGTCTTTTGGTTTTAACAAAACTACCCGAGTAACTGCAAAAGTGTTTCATTTGAGACTTCTATGAGACGCTTCATGTTACACATAACTCGATATAACACGAAACAACATTACCTTCTAATTTCAATGTTTCAGTAACATTATATGTGCATATTGGCTCAGTGATCTAACTACCTTTACTTAGATATATAATAGTCTATGACTGAACACCCTATCCCCATTTACATTATAATGCATATCTACGGTCACGCGCAAACTGTTCATCATGCTCAACGTTTTGCCATTTTCTAAAGCGTTGCCGATATGCTTCTGGAACCATTTCGTATGCTTTAAGGACGGCAGCTTTGACTATTGAATACTTCAAACTGTAACAGACAGAGCGGGGTAGGCTTCCTGAGCCTTTCCTGTCAGTATGCACTGTAACATTATTGTAACATTGAATTTTGGAATGAGACACAAGTTACTAATTAAATAAACTGTGAAGGGGAATGATTGGACACTGGACTGCCTCTGTCCAACTCCTGCCCAACTCCTTGACCTAACTTAAATTTTGTTTCTCCTGTTCTCCTGCTCCAAGCTTATTGTTGCCCTTACAGTTTCATATCAATTTTTTCCAAAGCCAATTTCTTATCAACTTCAAATTTCGTCTTCTCAGCTTTGAGTTTTTTCTGTTCTATTTGAAGCAACAATAATTCTTTTTGCCCCAAAAGGCCAGAGTAAAAACCAAAAGGAGTGTCGCCACTATCTGCCTAACCAAACAATGAACTAAGCTCAGCCCTAGTCTTCACCAGGTTTATTGTGGCGAGTAATTATGCACCGAAAATCAATGGACTGGAGAAATGACCAGCCCGCTGGCAACCCCCCCACAAACCATGGACATGCTATCGAGACAACTGCTACTAACCACTTTAACCCCAACACTACAAAAACAACAAACTCAATGAAACTCAAAGAAGTAACATTGCTATACCCAACAGGGGACAATAAGCTTAAGCTCCAAATACAAATGAAATTTGTAAACCAGCCTGTCAATACTTACCTTCCCTTGGACAAATGAAGACTCTCCCCAAGGCATGACCAATGTGGCCAGAAAAACAAAGAACACAACCAAAACCACATCTCTCCCAACAATTTGTCATTAACACCCGGAAGCCCTAATTAAATCAAAGGGAATTCCCTTGACCTCACTACAGGGAAACCCTACAAAGACACAACACCAGCAGGGCATATTCCAATTGCAAAACAAAGAACTAGATCAATTTAACCAAATCACAACTTACTTCTTTGGACGAGTCCCAAATGTGTCATGGCCAGCTCGAAGGGCCATGGCAAATAAGGGAGAGACACCAAAAATGCACAATATATATCACAAAACAACACTACCTTCTAATTTCAGTGTTTTAGTAATGTGATCTGCGCAGTGATATATAGTAGGCTATGACTGAACACCCTATCCCATTTACATCTTAATGCATATCTGTACGCTCAGTAGTGATTTTCATATAAGGCGCTCATATCATCAGCACGTTTATTAAAAAAAGACAATGAATGCTGTGCCAGTTAAGTGAGTAAGGCTGACTTTATGATTTAAAGCACACATGCTATGAGGAGTCTACTGGAGAAAAAAAAGGATTTTAATTAAATTCAAGGTTAGAATACCTTTACACTGAGTGCAGTCTGAAGCTCTTTCACTCTGATAATTCTTTGACTGTAGTTCAATTACGCTAGTAAATCTATTTTTTTGCTTGGATTAGCGTTCTACATCAGGCAGCAGCTCATCACACATCCGTTATTATTATAACACTTTGAAATGTGAGATATGACCCTCTGAGTGTGTGACTGGGTGTGTAACAGAGAGAGCTTGCGAAAGGAAAAGCCTAGTGTGTGTGTGTGTGTGTGTGTGTGTGTGTGTGTGTACATGTCGGTGCGCCTGATGGATTTTCAATTTCATTTCCTATGTACACGCTCTGTCCACCAGGGCAGTAGATGAGATTGAGCCTTTACCGCTGGTTCTGAAATTGGGCCGGTCCTGCCGGACTCACAGCTCCATTTAAATGCATTAAAGCAGAGAGAAAGTGGCTCGTACATCAAGGGTTTTGACATGTGGCAGTGTGACAGCCCACGGCTCCGGGGACGATTGGCGCTTGACATGCTAGGATCTCAGAAACATCCATTAACAGCCGCTACATACATGAGCTAACTGATGACTAGGTCAAGCCTTAGATTAACAGTGTGAAAAGGGAACGCTGCTGTGGCTAACAGCTTGTTTGATCGTTAACGAGCAACTGTCATTCTTGTCCATTATTTCACTGAAACTGCGTGACAGGTGGCTATCGATCTTTATCGCTTGACAATCGCCTAGGGCCTTGAATTAGCTATTACTATCTACTGTCATAGTGCCGTCAAAAAAGTTGCCTTAAGTTGATATGGGTGACGGGTAGTTGAGATAATGGGTTGAAAAGTCCTGGTGTTAATGGTGGTAAAAAGACATCCACCACACCAGGTTCTAGCTGCATATTGGCCATGAATATAGTATGTGGAAGATGTTTGTTCAGCAGAGGGGGGAGACACAGTGAGTGGGTGGCATCTGGCTGTGAAATTGAGTAAGGAATGCTGGTGATCATTATTGTGCAGAAGAGGTTTGGGCTGAAGTTAGAATGCTTGATTCCAATGCAAAGGTGGAAAATGCCAGCATGAAGTAAATTAGATCCCATTGTGTGGTTGTCGTTAAAGTTTGTGCAACAATATTTTTTTGACTCTACATAAACACATTTTACCTTGAATAATTGCTTCTGTGTGTTAAGGAAAAACGGAACCTTTACATCTGCATTTTATTGCCTCTAGTGGAATATGCTTAGCGAATTTTAGATTTCTCAGCATTCAAAATCCAACCCTAATCTTCATAAAACCCATTTTATAGGAGCATGTACTCTATCCTGAACACTTGATTTAGTTATAAAGCAAATGCTCTGTAAACCTCTGCATAAAGGCCAGTTTGCAGCTCAAGTCCATGTACATGTACATGTGCTGCAGCAAGCCCATTTTATATGCATGTGAAAAGCAAATGATGTTCAGGGGAAGAAGAACCGATGGCAATGCCAGCTGAACTGCTCCATTGGAAGTAAGGTGTCTCAGTGAATGTGAGAATGCATGACAACTGTCTGCCAAGAGAGGACATGACAACATATTGGAGAGACAACAGCATGGAAAGAGGAGTGTGTGTGTGTGTGTGTGTGTGTGTGTGTGTGTGTGTGTGTGTGTGTGTGTGTGAGAGAGAGAGAGAGAGAGAGAGAGAGAGTGACAAACAGAGAGAAATGAGCTGGAAGTTAAGCTGGAATTTGCCTTTAGGCACAAATGCAGGGTTATTCATCAAAAGTACAGCAACACCAGAAAACAGAGCCACTGTCTGGCAGAAATCTTTGGTAGACCCAATTTGACCAACTGTTGCTGGATACAGGAAGTAAGGTTTTTTTTTTCTTTTTGAGTTCTTTGAATGGCTGGTTATGTGTGACCTCACACATGAATGTTTGTCACTGTGTAGCCTGCATCCCTCAGGGCAGAATTTAAGGCATTCTTAGAGATCGTCAAAGAATGTTTTTCAGTGTTGCCTTTGATTTGAAGGGGTATTTGAAGGGGTAGAAAAGCTTGGTTGTTTTTAAGTAGTAAAAATGAAGCCATGCTGCGGATACAGTTGCAATATGTTCATTTCTCTGCTTTTTTTCTGTTTATGCAGAAAAAAAATCTAAGAAATGCAAGAAAAGTTGACTGTGCACGATCAAAATCTGAATATACAAACAGGAACCAAAAGCTTGAGGATACAAAACAGAAATGGAGAAAAACTATGGGATCATCCATCCTGCAGCATCAAAAACAGCAAATAACACTGCACTCTTTGTTGTTCCAAATCATTTGGCATTCACCTCCACATGTAAAGAAAAACCTCAGTTAAAGTAGGTCTAATATTTGGCAATGTAGCTATTATCTCTTCAACAGTATCCCCTCCCCTCCTCTCTTATTTTTCTCATCTTCTGACTGCCTCTCTTACGATGTATATCTGAATACCAACACATTTAATGCATTTTCTTTTTGGCCGTGACTGTTTGAGGGCTCCTTTGTTTGCCAGCCTTTAGAGCTTTGGTCAGATAAACACCCTCACTTCTGAAACACCAGGCAGCATGGCAGCATTGTGAGAGGGGAAATTGTAGTTATTTTACCTTTGGATGCTGGCTTTAATCACTGCTGCCATTTCCTTTTCCACTTCCATCTATTTCTCCATGTGTGCATTGCTCAATCTATACCCTACCTCCTGCACACAAAGGAGAGAACTCAGTTTATGTGGCCGTTTAGCTGAAAAGACATAATAGCAATTGTTTGGTCAGGCACTTTTCTATTTCTACAAGGTTATAGAGGGTTACAACATTTCCACTCCACTTTTCA
Source organism: Macquaria ambigua (assembly GCA_008360985.2). NCBI lineage: Eukaryota > Metazoa > Chordata > Actinopteri > Centrarchiformes > Percichthyidae > Macquaria > Macquaria ambigua. The sequence continues at coordinate 100,160 of VMKM01000278.1, read as the reverse complement.
CTCAGTCTTGCTGTTGTGTTAGGCAGAGGCGTGCCAGTCATGTTAGATTTTGTATGTTTGTTGTTTTCCTGCATCCACATCTGTCCCAGAACCAATAGCTGCAGCATTGGTCAGGGGACAAAAAAAAAATACTACGGTTCTCTATTGTCACAGAGATGATTACAGAGGCGCGTCTTGGCTGAAAGGTCTGGAAGAACAATATGAGAGGCCTCTGTGAAGAGGTGCTGTGTTTTTTGTTCCTTGGAACAAAAAGCATGGCTATCTGGGCAGAGTGTCTGTAGAGACCGAGTGGCAGCGACCTGTAAGGGGTGAGGGAGGGGACACTGCTGGGAACATGGACGGACTTCACAGCCAAGAGAGAGTCTCTCCACAAAATACAGCCACGCATGGGCAGAGCAGGCAAATATTGAACCATTATTCACTTGTTTGATGTCCCTCCTTCTCAATCTCTCTGTGTGTCTCCCTGCCCATTCCACCAGATGGTGCGTCTACCACCTCATGGCAGAGGGTTTTTGTTTTTTTTGTTGTGTGTGTGTGTGTGTGTGTGTGTGTGTGTGTGTGTGTGAAACTGAGAGAGAGAGAGAGGAGGTCAGAATAAAAAGTGCAGTTAGATAGATTGTAGGCCCTCACAGTCAGTCTCCTAATCGCTGCGTTACCTGCAGCGTCTTCCCAGAGAATACCAAATTGTTCTCTTTAGATTTCATTCAGAGAACTTCCCGGAGCCATTCATGTCCCCGCACTGCCATTTACAAACAGGTCTGCCAGTACAATTGGCACTGATATCCTCAACCATTATTTGATTTCTCTTTTCAGAGCCACAGAGAAATGGCAGAGACTTGATACTCAAAGTCTTGAGTGCTGATTTTGTTTTTCTGTGTTGAAGGTTAGAGGGTTGTTTTTTTTGAGCCACCTGGTGACAAACCTGCTCACCAAAAGTAATACATTTGCCTTGAGTTGACTTTTAATTTTGGTCTTTATTCTTACCAAATGATAATGTCAATACAGATACTTAATATTCCAAAGGGATGCACTTTGTTTCAAAAATCTGAAACCAAAGAGAATTAATTAGCCATGTTTCTCCTAATTATACAATTACTGTTTCGTAATGATAATTCTGTGTACACTACGCAAATGAATGGAGACACTGAAGTGTAACTGATTTGTTTTTATTGGACCCAATGGTGGAAGCTCCAATTATAATTCTTAGATCAATGATGACCACCTTGAGAATATAATTTAATTTCATGCTTACTTGTGAAAGGTGGATACACCGTTTCTAATGTATTTACAGCAAAAGGCAAGCTTGAGTCCATCATTAAATTCTGAGCTTCTACCAAGCTCAGGATTTTCACTTTATCTCTACACAGTTTTCTCTATTCAGGAATTAATGGATAATCAGGGAGTGTGCAGTCAAAGAAGCTTGCTTCTTTACCTGCGCTTCCTTATCTGTTGTCCTCTCTTTCTCCCTCTCACATAGCCAATCTATACATTTTCCTTTCATATTCACTTCCTCATTGCCTCACAACCATCTCTTTCATTCCCATTTTCAAAACTGTCTCTTATCACTCAAGGTAAACATTCTGTTAATCCAGAAATGTTTGTATATGAAGCCATTAGACTCACTGTTTTATTGTACTGAAAATTATCAGCTTCAGCTACATTCCACTCTTTGCTTAATTGTGTTTTTCTGTGCGTTGGGGTATGTACGAGCATATTCCTGTATTATTCAATGAATTTCCAAGTCCTGGTTCCTGCATGACACTCACAATCTCTATGATTATTTATGGCCTTCTTTAAGTTCATCTGACATGTTCTCGACAGATATTCTAAAAAGAGCGTTCTTGATCTTTTTTTCAATAGTGTGCTTTTAATTGCATGTAATAGGAGGCAATTTTTCATCATACTAATAATGGATTTAGTTAAACTATGTAGGGTAATTGGTTTGGTGTTGACAGTATAGTGTACTTACTGTATAAAAACTGAATCAAATTGGAGAAGGTGTTAAAGCTTTTTCCTTTTGTAGAAATACTAGATAATGAAGTGTGTAATGGATTGGAGTTGTGACTTTGGAAATATAATTGAAATGTATGTTGGTACATAATATAAATATAATTTCAAATCTGCAACCTGGTGGATTAGTGGGCTGTGCTTTCAATCTAACACTGAAATCTGCCTTTCTCTTTCATACTTGTTTTCTTACCTAAATCTGATTTCATCCTGCATTGACACAAACAACTAAAACTTGGGCTTAAGTTTAAAGTAATGCCCAGGAAAGTGAGGGAACACAGTATAGCAAACACATTTTCTTTTCTATCTATTGTATGTCTTATTTTGACAGATTTAAGGACGGGTCAGGCTAAGTTTGGATTTGATGGATTTGATATTCATCTAATTCATTCAGATTTCCAGCTTCCCTCATGACAAGGCCAGCAGAGCTCTGATAATGCTTCACATACGGTATAATGTCCATAAGCAAAGCGACAAGGCCAACTGATTGCTGATATTACTTCATTTGTTAAGTGGATTGGCTGCTTCCTTTCCAGCCAGAGGCAGGCAAGGTTAAAACATCACTTTATCACAGCATCTATAATGGGAGTGTTTTGCATTTGCAGATGCAGGATCATGTAGGGCTGGTTGGTAGGGAGAGAAATGGAATGAGCAGAAGTATCCATCACCCAGGTGTAGCCGCCTGGTGCCAGCATGGCGCTGCTACCACCCAAACACACTCTCCACCTCACACAGAGACGCACGTTTTGAGTCCCACACATGTCCGTGCACCTCTGCCATCGCTGTCTACCGCCGGCTGTGTGGGTGTCGCTCCGTCAGTCAATGTGAAGGGCAGACCTGAGCGTGGGGATCAATCATTCTCCAGGACACACTGGCAGTGTAAACCTTTGATAAAGAGTGTCGTTCATGGCGAAACCCCCGTCAAGGACTTATTAAAGGCCTGACACTATGTGATTAACGAGAGTGCTGGCACCGCCAAGCTGGGCCGCTGCAGGGCTTAAAGGTAGGGGGTAAGGAGATGAAAGGGGAGCGCAGTCCTATACAGGAGACCGACAGGAGTAATATTACCGGCATGCACACTCTCACTAACAACCATATATGCACACACAATTTCAAATGTCAAATTAATGCACATATACACACACACAATATAGCCATACAAAATAAAAGAATGAAAAATTGCATAAAAATGTAGTTGCTGTGCAGTTTAACTTTGAATAACATAATTTCTCTATAATAACAGGTTGTTGCATTATTCACAATATACTAGACATGAGAATGTAAAACACATTGAGTCACAGTACACATGTATTGTTAAGATTTCAGCTTGTATTCACAACTCTATATCTTGTTAACTTAGCTGAACTCCAACCTCATGTAAAAGACTCTTTTGACTATGTTTCCCTCCAAGTGGAAAGTAATGTCTTTTGCTGAAATCCATTTTGTCTCGCTTTGATTCAGAATTAATTATTGAAGACAGCTCAGTCAGAGCCATCTCAGCCGGCACAATGGGGTTGGACAGGGCAGGGTGGGGGTGTGCGCAACAACTTCCGTGAACTCCAGAGAGTGTGTTGCATACTTGAAACCTCACGCTCAGCTGGCGGCACACAAAGAAACAGCCACATAACCAGCGAGCAGACGAAAAATGCAGAGTCCTAAGGATACGACGAGTTAGTCACTAAGCGCTGTACTACACTTAATGAAGAAGTGTAGCACCAGGTACTGATGACAAGCAGAGGCAGAGAGAGAAAAAAATACCAGGCGTGAAAGAAGCAAGGAACGAGGGAAGAAGACAAGAAAACAAGAACAAGAAAAGGAGGAAAGAAAGAAACCCCCTATGCACACAGATGCCACTCACATTGTCACCCTTATCATTAGTGAAGTGCACTGCAGTGTGATATTACGTATGATTTCTCACTTTACCCTCAGTGATTGAGATATAGAAATGGTGTACAGGAATCTGAGAGACAAGATGAGTGAGAGAGATGAGAGCCAAATCAAAAGAGAAATGAGAAGGGGGGTGGGTCTGAAAGAAAGAGTGTAGGGGTGTGAAAGACAGAGATACTACAGAGCAAGAAACAGATGGACAAATTGATGGTTCAGTGGTCTGCATCACTGAGTAATGCTATCTGTCAGAGCAGAGGTGCTCTCCCATAATTTACTCCCCTTAATATCCACTGTTTTTTTGCAGCGACTTCTAGCCAAACCTATATTTATCCTTAAAATTAAGGCTAATAAACTGGAATTATTAGTGCATTTCATTCAGCAATGACGCACACAGCTACCCATGAAAACTCCTTTGACAGAAAAGTGTTCTTTCTGGCCTCCTCTTGGAAGGGCTCCCACACAGACAAGATGTTTCCAAAAATCCCTGCTTCAAGATGCAGCAGCAGGAACATAGAATGTGTGTCATCCACACTCAAAATGTTCACCTGTCTTATCCGTGTAGCCACGTTATGAGCTGCACTGTGCTACAACGAACGTGTTAAGAGGAAGGCTGTGTACCAACATGGTTCACTGGTAGTTGCAGCCTGTCATCCCTGCAGGCCGCTCACCTTGTTCGGAGCTTTTCTCCCTGTGTTGGCTGCCTTATCAGAATGCATGAAACATGACAGGAGCTGCATCGTTATCTGGCCCCTTCACTGTTAAGAGGTACTGTATGTGGCATGAACTATATTTGTGGCTAGAACCTGCAGGGGAGTTAAGCTAGAGCAGCACTGCCTACATAACACACAGACAGAATATCCACATACACACATTTATACATACATTCGTGAATGTTCATACATGCATTCATGAACACTGGCGCCAATGACAAACGCACCCTGCTTATGTATTCTTGAGTGAGTGCTCCATCTCTTGAGGTTATATATTTTTAACAAGCCCTCCCCATACACTTCCTGCAAGGTGTGGAGCTTACTTGCTAGTAAGGTGAAATGAGCTGCTTTATGAGTTACTGATGAAGCAGCCTTTGCATGAGGCTCCCATTCTGTAGATCAGCATAACTTAGGATGAGGAGCTGACCATTCAATGCATCTGCAGCTATAACAACGCCAGGAGTGATGGCAACACTGTCAGATGTGATAATGGTGTATGGTATGTTTAGGTTTACAGTTGGTGTTCAGTGACACTGGGTGAAGTATTCATGCTGAAGGTCACTGTGGAGCTGTTACGGTTAGTCGAGATACACTGTATTTCTCTAGCAGTTTTATTGAAGTTTGAGTTTACTTTTTATTTGTATACCCCGCTGTAAGTGTTGTTATGTAAGAACACAAGTACCCTCGGCTCAGCACGATTCTGTATTCTCATCCTCCAGGGAGGATCTTCATACAACGCAGGACTTTATTAATCAAGAACCAAATGTGAAGAGTCCTCTTGTCTCTGTTGTTCTGACTTAAATAAAAATCAAAATACCGAAATCGCAAGTATAAGTGTGACCTCAAAATACGGAATGCAGTCGAGAGGTGCTGCATCTCAAAAAGGCCCATTATTAATATTGTAACGTAACTATTGTATTAATTTTATGGTTGATCTGCTAGAGGAGGATTTTGACAGCTATGATCTACTTCCCAGCTGAGCAGCGCAGGAGTGGCATCATATTTTTTGGCGTTCGGCTTTAAATTACAATGGCTTGTGACCGCAGTGTTTTCATGAGCTAATCAAAAAGCACATTTTTTATGATTGCATTAGCAAGTCTCTCAGACTACACAATTACACAGTAGAATGGTTTTGAATTATTAAAATAAAACAACAAGATACGCAGAGGTCAAATAAACAGATAATGATTTTGCAGATTTTTGAAGCTTGGGACTCATTGTAAAATAACGTGTACACACTATGCAAACTTCAATAAGCCGCTCACAGCTTACATTTTAACTCATGTTAAGCTGTCGCATGCTGTCTGTGTATCAATGAATAGCTCCAACAGAATATTCACTAATGAAAGCAGTAAAACAGTGATGTAATTGAACGTGTATTAATCAATATTTCCACCTGTTTATTAAAGATAAAACAAAGTCCATTCTGGAAAAAGCTTGTCCAGTTTGAGAACACGTCCAGCAGGATATTTGTGGAGCTTTTTGATTTTGTTGTTCACTATCATGATATTGGTTTTCTGCTGCAGCGACGGCAAATGCCAGGATAACTCAGTCATCGCTCCTGCTCCATCTCCCGTCTCTCCGGAACAAATAAGAGCTGTTTGTGTGTCTAGAACACCGCTTTGATTGATCTGATCAATAGCTCATATGTTCCGAGGTAGTTTTAAACTCAGCGCCTGAAGCTCCTTAGAGGGGAGGTGACACTAACAAGTTTTTTAAGTTTGACTGAGCGGCTGCTCTTTCTGAGTATCTGAGCAAGCTTAGCCGAATGACTGACAGCTGCTTTGTGGGTGTGTGCTCTGCGTGTGTTCTCCGCTGTCTGTGTATGAGCGCTGCTGTGTGTGTGTGTTTTGAAGCAACCCCGCTGAATGCTCAGACGCGGTGATCCAGGAAGGCAGAAAATTCGCAACAGCACACTGAGCTCTCAGATTCTGGGATTTTCTCTTGCTCGTTTGTACTCTGTTCTGCAGCTCTGGTTTTGCCGTTATTGAGTGCAATGTTCTGGGGGAGATTGGGATGGAAAGTCTCAAGTTCCACTGGAGAGGTTGTGCGAGCGTGTGCGAGCGTGTGCATGTGTGTGTTTCTCTGTATTTGTATGAACCAGCTAGTGTCCCAGACAGAGGTGATGACAACAAATCTATCTTTGGTATATCTTCTGCCCTCTTCCTCTGAGGCAGACTGCCGGACTCTGCAGGGAGGGAGGAGATGGAGACAGAGGGAACGGTCGCCCATAGGTGCGTTCAGACTGAAAGGAGCCTTCTTATAAAGACTGGAGGTTTAACTGAGAAAGCTTTTCCTTCTCATACTTAAAAAAATAGGCACCTCTTAATACCGGACTGTATATAAAGGACAAATGGAAAAATAGAGATGATGTTGTGGCCTAGATTCAGAAGAGGAGAGTTTTTTTCTTCTCTTTCTCCTCCACGTATGTGTCAAAAGGGAGCTATATCTATACTGTATGTCTGCACAGAGCTTTTGAAATCTTATATTTTATTATCAGCTTTTAAGTCTCAAGGAGGAAAAATACTTTCAGTGTCCTTCATCCTTACAGTTTCTGTCTTAATGTGAGTCTGTTCAGATGGTCAGCCATTTGTCTTTGCTTTGTCTAATTTTCTGTTAACACGATAAAGACAGAACTTGTCATCTCTTCCCTCTATGCTGACAAAATAATTGTCTCCCTTCTACCCAAGCTCAATACAGCCACACTGTTATCCATCAATATTCACTTAACATGGCAGGGAATAATTACCTGCCATTTCCCAACCTATTTGTGTTAGATATTGGATGCCTTGTTTTGAAATGCCTATAGCAATTTTGTTAATCAAGCCACGCATTATCACATTAATTGGTTCTAATTAAGTGGTTAATTAATGGATGCCACCCTAGTCAAGCACAGCCCCACAAGAGGGCGGAGTTGATGTTAGGGCTCCCAGATGCAAATGGAGACATCACGAAATTAGAATAAATGAGTTTGTTTGCGAGACTGAGAAAGAAAACACAAGGGCAGCCAAGCATTAAATTCAATTGAGTAGAGCCTGTCGATAGCAGGGCAGGGGGCCATTTATTCCAGTACCTTCGTATAGGATCCTTGTCACCCACCAAACGTGATGAATGAGAAGCTGAGAGATAAAGACAGAGAGAACATGAGAAACAACAAAACTTTCAAAAGAAAGAAAAAGAGATTTCAAGACACATTTGAACAAGCAATGTACAGTAACAGATTTTGGAGTTTGGCATATAACATGAAAACCATAAAAAGGCTTGGTCTGCAAACACTTAATTCAGTCATTAATTGCTAAAATCCCCTTTTAGCAATGGATGTATCTATACACCTCCATACTTTTTCAAGTAAAGTTACGTAAACAGTCAACACCAGTAGCAGATGTCCATATATCTTTTTTGTTTCTGCAGTACCTCCACACCATGTCCAAATATCCTACACATGCATCTAAATTAAAATTCATTTTGTTATTTTCCTGGTTGATATTTTCAACCTAGGACAACCAGTAGCAAACAGTCAAGATGTGATATACAGTATGCCATGTTAAGATGTGACCGCTACAATTAACTGTTATAGCTCATAAGAAGTGGAAGAATCCAATGTAACTAATTCAACATTACTTACAGTACATTAGCCCATAAGCACTTTTGTTTTCCATACAATCCCTCATGAGCATGTTGCAACAGTATGTACAGTGTGTTGTGCATTGCTTACACATTATATATAATACTTGATGTACTCTCTTACAATATTTGTAGTTTCCATGATAAATGCTCAACTGTCCGTACACACTTAGCATTGCATACATACCATCATAAGACTTCATCTCCAGAGTGATGTGACAGCATTCAGATGGTTTACTACACCAGCTATAATCTGTCTTAATCTTCTGCTACTTAGCTCATTTTATTCCCAGTTGTCTGAATGACTGCAGGGCAGGGTTGGTACAGAGAGAGCTGAGGCTGCTATCGAGGAGCGGAGTGTAGCTCGGCTCCATAGTATGACACCCCTGTATAGGGATTAAATCCCCCCCAGGCCTATTGAAATGTCAAATAACATTATCAGTGATTTCAATAAAATAAAAATCAAGCTTAATCCTGCTCAAGCCATTCAACGGAGCTTTTGCATTCTGCAATTGGATGTGTGTATATAAATGTGCTAGTCTTGATCTACTGTATGTCTGAGTCTTTTGATTTGATAGTCCATGTATTGATTGTCACTGCACAGCGGGCATCACAGTGAGGAGGGCAGCTGCAGAGAAGTTATCCCTTGTCTATCACACTGCATGCAGGCTCCCACTCCAGCTCCGTCAAGCTCATGTCACAGTGACCTGATGTGTCTTTTCATGCTTCAAGTCTTTTTTTTTTTTTTTTTTTTTTTTTTTTACTTACCTGTGTAAATGTGGCATTTAAAGCCCCCTACTGCCATTTTCAAAAATGCTCTCTTTTTCAAATTTCAGGCACATTAATGTGTTTAATTGTTAACTGTGAGTTCATTTGTAGTAACTGGTAAAAAAAAAAAAAAAAAGCACTGCGTTGACGTGTCCTGCGAGACTGAAAACTGATATTTGGCCAAGGACTTGTTGCACATGCATAGGCAGTGTACTGACAGTGACTGAAATGTGACTGAAGAGAACCACTGTGGATGCTGATGGAGTGAAGTGGCTGCTGTTCTGTTGATGTGCTGTCTGCATGACACAGCCACCACTGACCTTACTTTAAGAGACAAAGGAGCTAAGTGTCAAACCCCTACTGCTGTCTGACTGAAATAGACAGGCAACAATACAGAGACAGAAAAAGAGGTAGAAGCAGTCAGAGACAGAGATGAAGACGCAGACAGAAGAAGGCAGAAACAGAGAACTGACTGTCGATTCTCAGATTTGAAGTCTACAGCATAGAGGAATGTTTCATAACAGCAGCACTGCTCAGACGCAGACAGAGTGCGAGACAGGACAGAAGGAGACAGACAAAGAGAGAAGAAGGTGAGCAGTGGGGAGATATGAAGAGAACACACAGGAGAGGTTGGGCGGATGACGACAGCAATAAACCGTTTCTTGACCGGAATCACCTCTTACATAATCCTTTTATGTAACGTCTCCTCCTCTCTTCATTTTACTGTTTCTCAACACTTCTTTTCTTCTTCCCTCAACTCTCTTCCTTTCCTCCTATTGATCCTTGTTTGCAATTTTCCCCTTTTTCTCTCAATTTGGAATAGCCAATGCACCATGCATGTAGTTACTGCTTACTGCCACATTACCACATGCTTCCTCCAATGCACATGGAGTTGCCATTTTATTGAACATGACTCCAGTAACAATCCTTTCAAATTCCTTATCTGTTCCATATAGATTCAGACTTTTAGATGCAAAAGTAACTAAAATTGAAGATTTAGTTGAGATCTGTAATTACCTTTTCATTAACAAGACAACAACCAAGTTTAATTTGGCCTTTGGGCTAGTTACTAACAGAGTTAGATTCATTACAATAATTAGCAAGGCATGGATAAAATCTGCCACAAGGTAAGTTTGTCATTTCATATAGAAAAAGCCTGCTACCTGAATCTTTTTTACACTTGTTTCTGGTAATAAAAAAAGAGTGAGGGTAGTTAAAAGATTTAGTAAGAGATTCGTTAACCTTAGAGGTTTCTATTAAACTGGAAGTGGTTCCAAAAGGGAACCAGCTATCAAAAGCCTGATGCTAACTGCTGGCAACTGAACCCAGTTCTCTACAGTGGTAAGCAAGTGTGCCACCTAGACACTGTCCCTACTTCTTCTTCACTCAGTTGAATATTTTACTCTGAATCAAGTACACACATACACACATAAAGTAGCATCTGCACACACATGGGTGCGCACACACACACACAAACATGCACAAACTCTTAATATTCTCTTTTAAGTTTCAGCAGTCGCTGTTTTCCATTCCCAATAGGCCTTCAACAGGCTTCATTATACGGCATTATTGATGGCCAGTTTGCTCATCTACGCAATGCCATTAAACTGTCGTCTTTTTTGTAACACAATGTATTAACGGCTTAATGTCCTGCCATAAATTACCTGACAAAGACTGTGACACAAATAACCATGCGGCAGGGATCTGGAGGAAAAGACATTTTCAAGTACAGATGGATCCATCAGCAGTGCAGTAATAGGCTGAAAAGTCATTAACATAACATTAATTCCTTTATTAGGGATACTGGAAACAAATAGCTTTTCAGAAAGATTCTGACTCAGAGCCAATCCACTGCTGTACGTGAGAGGGAAATCAGCTTACACTCAAGTAAAATACTTGTTGAAGGCTTAGAAGTAATGAAGCCTCCGCTTTCTCTTTTCTCTTTCACTTTGTTTCCTGTGATCTGCTTTCTTTCTCAGCATGTCCTCCGCTCTCGTTTTTTTTTTTTTTGTGTTTGTTGCAGACTTTCTCTCGCACTCTTACCCCCCCCCTCGTCTTTCTTTCTCTCCCTCCGTCAGGACTTGATTGTGCTGTGAAGGCTGTGATTGTGTGTCTGTGTGTAATTAGCTGTTTGAATGAAGGGCAAGTTAATGAGATCAACTTCAGCTGTCCCTACATGGGAATAGCTCTGACACATAGCAGAATTGTTGGGCTGCGTGTGCGTGTCTGTGTCTGTGTGTGCACATGCACGTCATATTGCCCCCCAGATTCCCACACACACATGCACCCACAGGCTTTCACTGCATGTGAAGCATCTGTGCCACCTGCATCTAACACATAAACACACATTTTTACAGAGTGAGTGTTTTGCTTTTTTGAAATCTTTCAAATGTTTCAACTCCCATTTGGCTCCAAGGGGTGTCATTCACTGTGTATCTGTTCTCGTGTGATGCAGACACTACCATTTTGCTTTAAAGAAGACTTACCTCCCCAAAAATACGTCCATATAGGTCATCTGTGCAGCAGCTTATTACGACCCATATTTACCTTTGTATGTACAGTGACCTCTAGTGAATGAAGTAATTCTGACAGGAGCAAAGGCTACCAGTGAAGTAGTATAAAGAGCAACAAAGCCCACATGGGAGGAGGGTTGGGGTAGACTTTCACCCAGGAGACCGCTGTTTGTGTCCAGTGTGAAACCAAAAGTCAACCTTGACTTATTTTAACTTAACTTACTAACGTACTTATTTTAACCCAAACCATGATATTTTCCTAAACCAACCAAGTAGTTTTGGTGCCTTAACCTAACCAAACTGCGACCACTTTACAACGTTAACCACGTGTTTATTATTGTTACCATGACGATGAAGGTTTGGTACGCCTATATGTCGTTTTGGGAGTCATATCTCCTGCCACCAGTAGGGGTGCTACTCAAGGAAATGCTCCTGTGGGTCGTATTAGAGGTTAAGAAGAAATGACCTATGTGGTCACATGGGTTGGAGGTCTTGTTACATTTTAAAGCATTTTTGAAGCATTAAGGGTCTCTTAAAATATATTTGTAAAAGTAGACTCACAAAATGCAGCACCAGAGTTGGCACTGTTATATATTATATAGTTTTGGTGACCTGCAATAATGCAAGTATTTCAGTTTTCCCATCAGCCTCTCTGTAAGTCGGCCCATCTGTAGGACCTCACCATCTGTGTAAAGTTTCCAAGGGCTATCACTTTCTCTGATGGTTAGAAAATCCATTTTTAATTTGAAAAGCTATTGCATTTTCACATTTTGGATTGATGCCCATTCATAATTCATAATTCATTTACCCATATCTATATTCAATTCAGTCCGCCTGATGTGCTCGGAGGCTTCCCAGGTGAGAGACCTTGATCAGAGGGTAAACCCTCCCAGCGGGTTGTTTAGAGCGGTGGAATGCCTCACATCTACCACCTTGATATTGGGTTTATACCAAACAGTCCGCATAAACAGTTCATGTGCATTATATCCATTTCATTTTGTGGACCTGCACGGCTGATGGATACGAACTCAACCTAAAACCACTCTAAAAAAGTTTTTTTCTACATGTTGGTACTCATCACTAGTTTATTGATGAACTGGAGTTTTCAGACTGACCTTTAGGCAATGTGCTCTATTAGCTCTATTAGTCTATTATTTTGACATTTTGGGAAATACGCTTATTTGCTTTCTACCACTCTCATGTCTGTACGCTGAATATGAAGCTACCGCCAGCAGCCGGATAACTTAAGTTAGCACAATGACTGGAAAATACTTCATTGCACAGGAAAACTGAGTGCACATTTAAAGCAAGTACGGCAAAGTTGAACGAGAAAGTCAGTCTGTAAGCTGTGTTGGCAGACAGTTTGGGTACCAGTTTTATTGGTGGCCTTTGTTTCCTCATCCATATCAATTTGGCTAATCTGGAGGTTTGTTTATAACCTGTTTGATCGTCTGACCATTCGTGTAGCTTAATCCTCAGACTCAGTGAGTATGTTATTGCCAAAACTACAAAAATAAGACTCAGGTTGTATGAAGCTGGAATTGCCCTCTTAAAGACAGCTGCTCAGTGTGCAGACCACATACAGTACATTTTGGCAAAGTTCGACTGCTGTTGTGATTTATATTGTTTGGAGGACAGTTCTGTTCCAATGCGCTTCACAAACTGGCGCGCTGTTGATGCAAGTCTCTCTGTTAAAGAGGTCGGTAATCATCATTGTCACGGCAGCGTTGAGCCGCAGAGAGGCGTGCTGTGTGGCTGATGTTGTGGGAATGACTTGAAGGTGTGACTGAATGAGAGATCAACAGGGGAGCGTGACTGTCCTAGTTTTTGCTTTTGCCTCCTCTTTGGTTTCTGTGTATTCAGCGGACTGTTTGATTGAACAACAGGTTGTGATTTTTTTTTCTTTTTTATGATTGTTCTGTTTCTTTAAGGGGAAAATAGACTTTCTGGGCTGTGTTTGGTGGTTTAAAGTGGAGCAACATGACAGTGTCCTTTCCCAGCAGAAGCACTACTTTAATAAATGTGTGTGTGTGTGTGTGTGTGTGTGTGTTTGTGTTTGCTCTAGCATTCTTAGATGAATAGTCAGATTGCTCATGCTGTTCAGATGGTGTAGCCTGTCCAGACTGGTGCCATGGGGTGCTGCCATACTCCAGTTGGCATGGGTATGTACCATGGCACAAGCTGGACACCAATACTCCCTCTGTTGATTTTTTTTTTGACGCACTCCCCAGCTCTCTCAGCATTGAGGGTGTTTAAACACCATCTGTCCTTAGTGCCATCCCCTCCCCATTCTGCACCCTTCGATATCCCCACTCCACAAATCCACTTTATTGATTTCAAGCACCCTCTGCTTTTCCTCACACCATTTCCTCCAGCTCATCTTTTTCGACAAACTATCCAGTCTTGTTGATATCCTCCTCACCTGACCCAAGCCACTACAAATCGCTTCTTACGACCCTCAGTAAATGTCAAACCATCCACATGATTGCTTCTCAGTCATCATCGCATCATCTCCACCCCGCCACTTCACTTTACTTTACTTACTCTTTGCAAGCCCAACTTACTTTTCTGTGCCTCCTTTTCACCTCACTTTACGATGCAGTTTTAAAGATTCTTTCCTGAATTTTTATGTTTTAGAACACAGTATACTGATGGAAAAGAACAGAAAAGCTGATCAGAAAGTCACATGTGACAAAGATGTTACGTGTAACACTGCACACACACATACTATTCACATCACTATATTCTCTATATGCTTTTTCCCCCTTTTGGTTCTGTACTTGCATGCACCACCGACACCACATTTTTTTTAACTTGGTATCAGTCGTTGATGTCCTCCCCTGTTCGTCTCTTTACTTCTTCCGTCTTTTCTTTTGACAAGATGTCCTCAGATTACTCTCCTCCCTTCAAACACACAGACGATTTTGAACACAAACATTCCCAGAAACTCACAGAAGCAGCTTTGAAGCAGCAGAGCCATTAGTGGACATTCACCCACCATGAGGCACCTGGGATGAGCCTGCTGCAGAAAGCTACATAACAGCTTAAAGCACCAGCACACCAAACTTTGAAGTATGTGTGTGATTATGTGATTGTGTGTGTGTGTATCTGAATGTGGGCAGTCTCTTGGTTGTGGTTGCCGTGTGCCAAAACAGATTAGCGCTGTGTGGATTGTTTGGACTTTGATGTAGACACCAAAGTGGTGGTGATACGTCCCCAAATACCTGGTAGTAACTTTTATGAGTTCTCTCCTCTAGATCTCCCAGAATGCATCAACACAAGTGTGTGAAGTTAGTGTGCATGTGTGTACATGAGAATGTATTCTTGTGTTTGCGATGTTTGTGACTTCCCCCTTGCAGCATGTGGGATTGTTGATCCGTAGTCGCTCCCACTCAGTAAACAAACCACTCAAGTGATTCAGTTAATATTAATTAGAAATGTCAAGCCCCTTGCTTTCCCAGGTGGTTAGCATTTATTGTCCCTCACCTGAGTGAGTTGAAGATCCCTCCTCTCTCTCCCGTCAGTGTCTTTCCTTGGTTGACCTGCCTTTGCATTTCCCAAGACAGTGTTTGCTTTTTAATCTACAGATCTCCTCTCCTGCTGCGATGTTGCTCTTGCCAGCGCTTTCACCCTCTTAACACCTGCACTGTAGATTCAACACTCCCCTGTGTCAGGATAGTGATAATGGCAGTCACACTTCATATTCCTAACACAGAATTGCAAGAATTGGCCTGCTAGAGCTCACTCATTCATTTTCTGCCCTGGCTTAATCCTTGTCAGGGTCATAAGGGAGCCTGAAGCTTTACAGCAAGGTCCATCCTGGGACTAACACACAGTTACTCACATTCACACTATATGGTCAGTTTTGATTCTTTAAACCAACTCACTTTTATTGGTTAAACTGTGGAGAAATATGTTTAGAAACCTATGCAAACACAGGGAGAACATGCTAACTCCACACAGTAGGAACAGAGATTAAATCTGTGTCAGAGACAAAGAGATACAGAGCATTAGAAACAGAGAAACAGAAATTGCATATGTTTTTTAAGACGTGTCTGCCTCTCTGTTTGCTAATATATCTATGATGATCATCCAAAATGCAGCAGATTTAAATCAAAGCGTCTCCTGTCGAGACTAATGCTTCAGTCTAATTGAAATTTGACAAGTGCTTTTATTGTAACTTGGTATTATCACAGCAATAAGCACTTTTGCAGAAGTGTGTGTACCAGAATAACAACAATGGCAGTTTACACCTGCAGCACAATAAAGGTCCACAGAGTACTTGCACTTTCATTAAGGTGAATTGCATTGACTTCTATATTAATGAGTTCAATAAGGGCATCTGGGACTCCACAGTCACAGCTGTATTTCTCAAAGGTGGAAATTGTAGTAGATGGATCGGCTCTTGTTAGGTGAAAATACTGAACTCACTGCCACCTTGTTAATGCCAGCTTTATGGCTGAATGGGAGCAGGAGACAAGGGCGTACCTGTCCACTGTCAGCCTTTGTTAAATTTGAACAAATTGCCCTGTGTGGACTGGTACCAATGGAGAAGTATCATTGGTGTGAGTCATAGCTTGCGGACTGTGTCACACTCCCAGAGCCGAGCAAACAGAGCAGTGCTGTGTTTTCCAAGGAAGTGCATATGGAGGGAGATTCACTTTGTCTGCCAGCAGCTGTGGCTCTATTAAGGCCTTGGCTGAATGGATCTGTGGCCATCTGCTCTGGACCAAGATACAGGGAGCGGAACTCTACAGTGCCAATATCTGTAATATCTGTCTGGATCTGACTCTACATGCTCTACATGCCGACAACAAACCCTCTCCTGCACACACATGGGCACGAGCAGGGACACAGACCCTTTTCAGTCCTGCCCTGCTCTTTAACACACATTTTTGACCACATATGATCATGTGAGCTGTTCTTTTTAATTCACAAACATGCCCCTTTTTCCAAAGTAGAGGTGAGCCGCTGGTGATTTTTATTTCTGTTAAGCAGATGGCATCCATGACTGAAGCATTACCAAGTTGTGTTAGATATGGCTTTGCTTAAATTGGTTGTTGTGTAGACCAAAGATTGAGTATGAGTGCTATCATCGTCATCATCATTCCTGGTTTAGACGTGGTTAATGTTGATGGATGTAATCTATGAGCTTCTATTTCTCTACATTTACATGCCATGTGTTTATCTCCAGACTGATGTATCATATGGCACCGTTAAAGTGAGGTAAAAACAAAACAAATGAGCATATGAAACAATATTTATGCAGTGATAAAAACATTATTCAAGTCAGGTTAAAGGTGAGGGAAATGAAAACTCAGACGCCAATCACCATCTGTGGGAGACATTTTTATATTCCAATATTTTCAGACAGCACAATGAACCACTGTTCACTGCGTTTAGCACGAAGTCCTCTGAACCAGGCATATCATTAGCCAAATTTTAAAATTTTAGACATCTTACTATCTCTTATTGTTCCAAAAATCCTTTGGCAGGAAAAAGTTGCAAAACAGCAGTAGAGATTGCCAGAAAAGACAAGGAGGAATAATACAAAAACTCTGTTTTACCCTGAGGTGAAGAAAGGTTTTAACATGATCCCATGCATTTCCCTAGATTAAACATGAGTACTATCGATGCATAGCACATGCCAGCTTGGATTAACATACTGCAACACACACTGGCACTGAGGTGCTTCCTGGAGCAAGAGGAAGCTTTGCCTCGTCTGTCTGTGTGGCTCCTGCAGTCGAGTGTCTACTCCTTTTCTACTGTTTTGGTATTGCATACATACAACACAGCCTGGAGAGTAGATGCACAAACACACACACACATTATGAACGTTTTAACACACACTTTAGGCTCTTATTCAAAGCAACTCAAAATTAGTCTAATACCAGGAGTAGGAAATATTCATAGGTGTGTGGAATGCAAACAGACAGCACCCTGTTAACAGATGTCAAAAACAAACCATGTGACCCTAAAATGGACATGTTTAGTACGGTTATGACATACAAGCATGCACATGAACACACACACACAGACACACACACACACACACACACACACACAGAACAGAATCATATAACAGAAGAGAGGATAGCAAAGGAGGTTCAACAGGGACTCCAAAGGAATTTTCTGTGCTTAAACAAAATC
The DNA here is from genome assembly GCA_008360985.2 of Macquaria ambigua. Classification (NCBI taxonomy): domain Eukaryota; kingdom Metazoa; phylum Chordata; class Actinopteri; order Centrarchiformes; family Percichthyidae; genus Macquaria; species Macquaria ambigua. The sequence continues at coordinate 82,501 of VMKM01000278.1, read as the reverse complement.
GTCCAACATAACAAAAAACAAATGGATTGTGTTTGTAAGCCTAAACTGTCACTGAGAAGACAGGTTTACTCTATATATTTTTTTTACACTGTGTGTACTTTTGTTCAGCTGTAAAAAGTCAAAGAAAGCCACATTTTATGTGAATTGACATTCAAAGTATCATCCAATTAAAAACCCAATTACAGTCGAAATGGAGATGAATAGTAGAGGCTGTGTGTGTATGTGTGTGTGTGTGTGTCAGGGTCTATGACAAAATACTGTATATGGCTTTATATGCAGCAACCCCATTTTTGCATGTAACAGAAGACGTGCTCTCCCATTAGCATGAGACATTCAAACTGAATCTAATTTCTCTCAGCTTGCCTTGAGATGCACAGCACGTTTTTGGAGGCCAGAATGAATATGTGACCTCTCAAATCAACAGAGAATTGACCCGAATCTTTTTCTTCTGCATTAATTTCACTTTATGTTCTGGCATCATTCTGGAGTAGCAAGCTAGTGGTTGCTAAAGAAAACACTGTACATTGGCAGAAGAGATGCTCTGTGTGTGTGTTTGTGTGTCTGCCTGTCTCTGTGCATGCTTAAATGCCTGCGTGTGTAATTACAAGGATTTTGAGTGATTTCTGTATTATATTTCCAATCCTACTCTATTGAGGGGATGACAGATCCAATTCACTGCCACAGAGGACAGTTTGTGTTTATGCCAATTTCTTGTATGAAATGTCTTGTCAGTACAGTAGCAGGCACAGCACCATGCTTTATGCACCGCTTTCCAGGGAAATTCTCCACACTAGTACACTAGTTCATCATCATCTTGTCTTTTTTTTTTTTTTTTTTTTGCCTAAACGGTACCACAAATTTTAGTTAGGTGTAATTGCAACTATTTTGCCCTTCCAGCTTTGACTAAGAATTATAATACGTTGTTCATCATCATTCATCATGAAAAAATATTATGGAAGTTAGTTCTAAATGGTGAAATGGATCCAAATGAGTGGTACTGAAAGGACAAGAAAGTGCCAAGGAAATGTTACACATTTTTTCACCTGTAATTTTGCTACTGAATGATGGCACCACATCTCTGCTGAAAAAGATGCATTAAGCTTGAAGAAAAACCAGGAAACATGACCTCGCTCCCCTCAATTACTGCCTTTCTCTCTCCGTCTCTTTTTCTCACACTGAAATCCAAACCAGACAAGCTAACTAGAAAACATGACGTCCTGCACACCCTCCCTTTAGTAGTATCTGTGCTATTGAGTGTGATGAAGGAATGAACAAACACACAGCCAAAGACCTGGGTAGAGATCCATCCATCCACGTTTTAATAAAAAAAAAAAAGAAAAAAGAAAATGCAGCGTAGCTTCAATTGCAGCCATGTGTAAAAGCTTTCAATCAGGGCCTGCACAACTGACAACAGCCCCACAAAGCCTCACACAGATGAAGGAAAAGTGTGTTCTTGAGTGTTTGTACGCATTGTGGGCACAGCTTGATAGCACTGTTGTGCATGTGGTGTGTGTTTTGGGTACAGTCCATTTGTGTGTGTATCCGGCTCAGTGATGCTCACTGCTTTTCAGACCTTCTGGGCCTGTTACTCCCCTGCCGCCACACCAACCTGTCAGCTCCCTCTTCCTCCTCCTCCTCCTCTCTCAATGTCTCTCTCTCTCTCTCTCTCTCTCTCTCTCATTCAGTCTCTCACTGTGAGCTGATGAATGGTCCCCAGGTGATGAGATGACAGTAGTCGTAACTGCTCAGTCTCTTTCTCTCACTAGGAATTTGAAAGGTGCTTTATTTTGCCAGAGATATAACCCTTCAGAGGGGTTCAGGTCTCGGATGGTGACCCTTTCATCCTATTATAAAACGAACACTGCTGTCGTAAATTTCCATCACATCTCAATAGATGTCCTGTGAAGTCTGCTCATGTGAAGCAGCAGGATACAGCGAACTGTGTTTCAAATGACTTGTGGTCACTCATGTGAAGACTCAGTTAAGGTTTACAACCTGTATGCTGCCAGCCAGCCTTTGGCGGCTCTGACATGTTTCCTCTTCCCCTGTTCCTCTGTTTAGACTCAGGATCAAAAAGAGGACATGCTAATACTTCTTTCAGTGACAGTAGCCTAAGTAGACCAGAATATAATGCAGACATAAGATTATGTTATGTGTAAGAAGCATGTCTCACACAGGAAGAAAATCTCTTTCTCCATCAACTGAAAGTTAATCAACAACAATTCTGATAATCAATCAATTGTGTATGTTAATTACAAAGGAAAACTGTCAAAGTTTCATTGGTTTCAGCTTGTCAAATGTGAGGATTTGTTGCTTTTCTGTTTTATATAACTGTAAATTGAATATCTTTGGGTTTTGGAGTGTTGGTCGGATAAAACAGTGTCCGAAGATTTCACCACTCTGGGAAAATTCTGGGCATTTTTCACTACTTTTTCTCATTTTATAGACCAATTGAGTAAATGATTAATTGTAATTTATCACCAGCTTATTTGATAGTGAACATACAGTACTTTTATTGTTAGTCAGTCAGGGTCTGTGTACTGCGTGATTCCACCTGCCATAAATCCATTTGTAGCTATAGGTTTGTTAGCTCACGTGCACCCTCTCTCGCAGTAGGTAAATGCAGCTGGTAACTGTGTAACTTTGCTAACTTATTGTGAGTTTTGCTCGAGGTAGGATGTCTAGCTCCCTTGTCCTGTGTGAACATGCTAATATTGTAACTTGAGATGCTATTAAGAAGTGTAACAAGTGGATGTAATGCATTTTACAGTGCTAAAGTGGTCATATAACAAGAAACAGTAGCAAACAAACAAGCTAGTGAGCTGTTGTTGAGTGCTGTGTCTGAGCCAACTGTGGCTATTCTGTTCCTATAATCAGACAATAAAGGGCAGCACAGAAGGAGACACAGACACACATCATTCCTCCACCCAACACAACACAGTACACAGTCAAGGGTTTGCTTAACTAGCCCGTTTCAGCGATGTCTGGCTGAGCTCAGTTACATCAAGTTACATTAGTTGTAGCCCCATTGCTTTCTATTTACATTAACAAGAAGCATCAGCAAGCTGGAATGCAATAAACAGATATATTGATGAAATGTAACAGAATGAGAGGATCGATCTGTGGATTTTTCTCTTGGCTTTTTTCTGTTAATAGACCTATATTAAAGTCACATCTATTCCTTGCATTGCACTGTACACAGAGGAACACACATGCACAATCACACACCAAAATGAATCTCACATACACTTAAAATGAGCCACTCAGTTCAATATCAGTTATAACCTATGATTACACAGTACTCCACCACAACAGCGCTTGTTAAATTTTCCCTATTACAATTGCTCTTAAATCAGGAATTGCAAGGCTCTGGTATAATTATGATATATGTCAACAATGAGGTGGTTTTTACCGTTTGATTGCTTGTTCACTGAAGTGCTGGTACCTAAATGCTCCCTCGCCAGAATAAATAAATATCAGCCTTGTCACTGTTCCTCACTCGCTCTCTCTGTTTCATTCTTTGTTTTCCATTGCTGCCTCACTCCCTCATTTACAGCAGCAGGTTTCACCTGGTGAACACATATCACAGCTCTCCTCTCTCACATTCAATTTCACCCATTGAGCAGTGAAAGATTTATTTCGATGTGATTTACTACATCGTCAAAGGCATTTCCACTCTCTCCTGAATTTTATTTTTTCTCTTTCTGTGCCTCTGTGAGAGGCTGGTACTTCATGTCTGGGTGAAAAGACAGCAATGTAATGTAATATTACATATTTCAACATTGAACTAAATGTTCACTACCTCTCTTTTCATGACTAACCACAGAGTGGGAGTACAAACTGAGAGTCAGGCGTGCTGCATTTATCTCAAGTCAAACAGAGTGTCAGCACTCGTCATTTTATGAAACGTGGTGATTTGAATTCAGCTAGCGGCACCCATGCTTATTTTGTGTTTTGGCATATATATTTCATATATATACATGACAAGAGAGCTCATTACTTTTCAGCATTACTGCCTTGAAAATACTCGTTAATTAACCAATCTAGTTTCACTGAAAAGAGTCCAACCTGACTGGCATCGACTCAGACTCGACTCTCCAATATGTTGCCCGGTTGAGTATTTGATTGAGCCTGCCTGCAGAACCAGATTAATGAGGTTTACACACACGTGCCGGGCAAGATCAATGAATCACAGACTTTTCAAATAGTAGTTTGACCCAGGTCTCGTCTGCTTATTTGAGTGTATATTTACATCCATTTGGTACCATTGATGATCGCCTTTCACAGAGGCTCAATCATCCAGGGGAAGCTTTTCAGGTGACATCATGGGTCCCCAAGGGTGGTTGGTTTCTCAGTATAAAGCCATCAGTCATCTTTTTGACGTGATAGCTCAAGTTTTAATGCAGGGACCTTCATGCTGGAAATCTGCCCCTTGATTTGCCACTGAAAAAATAAAAAGTGATATACAGACCATTTCCATGAAGTCGGGGAGAGCTTTTGAGAACAGAGTGCTGCAAAGGAGCCCAGGACTGGATTCAAGGAGGATGTAGGTGTGTGTGTTGTCCCTGAATTGTCAGTCAGCTTTGTTTTAGTGGCTGTGTGTATTTATCACCACCCTTAAGTGCTCTCACAGAGTGCCTTAGGGGCTATAACTCTGACTAATGGAAAACAAAGACCTGGCCAAGACAGGCAGGACACTGCATCTCTCCTTCTGGCACTTCTACCTGCATCGTCTTTACTTAGATGTTCAGGTAGAACCAGACTTCCAAAATTCTATATATTGTAATATATTTTAGTCTGCAAACACTAATTGCACGTAAAAGCTCCGTGCATGATTTTAAGTTGATAGGTGGCATTAACTGTGTCACATTGCCCCCCAACCCCAGTTCATGGAGTTACAGCCCCACAAACCGAAACTCGCCACCACTTTTTGCTGTTTACATACAAGATGCAAGGTTGTGCTTATCCGAGTGTGTATCAATTGTCATGTCTGCCAAATGGCTTGCATTGGCTGTGACAGTTAATAGGTTGGTGTAAGAGAAAGAGGCGGTGGGGGAATGATAGGTTGTGAGATGGAGTGATTGAGGAATAGTGAAAATATAGGAAGTAGAGAGGATGCGTTGATGCATGAATAACCAAGTGCAGTAGTCTACACTTACTTAGCCTTTACTGTGGAACAGATAAACTTGTTTGACCTTAGCTTAGAGCGTGCTACAGGGAAGTGAAAGGAGATATAAAGACAGGAAATAAAGAAAAGAGTGACAGAGAGACCCGTTTATCAACTGCAGGTATGTGGCTGTCCAGATGTGATTTTTAAACTCCCATCTCTCTCTGCTCATCTGAAATGCAGCTTGCTCTCACACCACAGCAGGCAGAACAGCACATACTGTCATAATAGGTGTCAGCCCGTGACACTATCTGATTGCATTTAGTCAGCTTTCATATACCTGCTGTCAAAGAAACGCTGTATTGAACCTTTTTTGTTTCAAAGTGCAAAGATAGACAGTTCCTCTCTTCCTATCCTTGTTTCCTCATCTTCATTTTTTTGCTTCCTCTCCTCCCTGCCACACATGCACTAACTTCAGACTTCACAACAGATGAACTGGTGTTAAATATTTGCAAGGATGCTGCGACCGATACGCACGTACAAACACTTGCGGGTGAATGTATGGTTTTAAATAGAGAATGACCTTTTCAGTTATATACCCTCGTGAAAAGGTTGACATACTACTGGAACTCCAAAGTGGATGTTTCCAAAGTGAGCAATATCCTCTATTATTTGTGTTATTCAGGCATGTTGTGTTAAACCTTAGCCAACTGGCAGATTTTTAGTTTTTTCACCATCACAGACTGTTCTCTTATTTATTTTTTTTGGCATCCTGCCTGCCACCGTAGCTGCAGCTTCCCTCTGCCTGCTACACAGATTCCCTGCTTAGATGAAACAAGACGCACTTGCAGTGATGGGAAGCACCTTTTCTAATTATTGTCAAAGCATTTTCTTTCCACATGTTTGCTGTTTACTTCATTTCCATATACTCGGTGCACCAGGCCAATCAACTTCTTTTGGAAGCCAGAACACAGGAAAGGAGCAATGAAATGCAAAATGTGTTGAACATTTTTGTCCATTTCTGAGATATATGTGTGAGAAATCAGTGTTTCTACAAAATAGCCTCCACCATCAATACCTGTCAAATGGCTCTTTGGTGCCCGATAGCAGCATGTGTAGGTTGTAACTGATTTGTGTCGGGCTTTGAAGGTAAATAAATCAACCACTCCTCTCTAATGGCGGTGTTAATGGAGCCAGTGTTGGCTGAAGCGCTTTGATGTCCATGGGTGTCACTGTATTATCTATCTGTGTGAACTGTGTGAATTATGCAGCCGATAGGTCTTACTGTGCGTCTGTCCGTTTCTGCTTTGCTTGCGGTCAGAGGTGGATGGTGGAAACAGCAACACAACAAAAGTGGGAGACAGTGTAGACAGCGCAGTGTATATCTGGACAGCATTTTTCTGTCATCTATTTGTCAGATGACAGAAAAGGTCTTTTGAAAATGCCAAAGCTTTGGGCTCTCACCACACGTTCCAACATAAGGACACACACACACACACACACACACACACACACACACTCATTCCCTGGTCAAAGAGAGAAATCTCGTTGGGGAGCGTGACCATTTTTCTAACTGTGTAGCCAGAGAATGAAACATTCACAGCGGCCATTTCTTCCTCCCTGCTGTATTTGCACTTCTGCTTGTACATGTGTAGAGTTTTAAAGGTTATAAGGGGATAGGCGGCCAGTACACACAGCATATCAGTAATGTGTACAACAGATTTAATCTCCCTGAAGCTCGCACAGGTATCTGAAAGGGGAAATGACTGTAGATACCACAGTATCTCACAGAGTTTTGTGTTGTTGTTGTTGTTGTTGTTGTTTTGTTTGTGGTCTTTTTTGTACTTTGTGCTCAGCTGTGGTAGTAACTCACTGATAATTATAATTTGTTATTACTTCCAGTGAGAGTAAAACTTGCATTCCTGTAAAAGTCAGCAGCTGGTTGTTTGTGCACAGTGATAGCCAGGGAGTTGAACATTCTTTGGGGGTATTTTGTTTGCCCTGACTTAAGCCTATCAGGTCTTTATTCCCAGACCATGTCCTAACAAGTTCCCTACATTAAATAAAATTGGTTGAGCTTGTTGAGAGCAAAACACGGTCTAGGAGTTAAGTGCTGCCTGGGAAAACTGCCTCAGGGAAAAGAATGTCCTTTAGGCATTCATTTATTTGCAAGAAAGTTGGTTTGTTGAGGCAGAGGTTTTTTATTTGATCGAATATGATAATTCTGAATGGGATTATTTAATGAAGAGAAGCACAGTGATTGTTAACATTTGCAATCATTGTTCCCTTTATTATTGAGCATCCAGTCTCCACTGTGAGGGAATCTTGTAAGTGCAAGTTGTTATTCTCTGCCATAAATCCTTAGCCTGGTTTTAGAAATATTGCATGGGAGTACTTTACAAGGCCATGATATTTGTGTTTTTGTCTCTCTTACAGTGATGTATCTTGACAAGCTTTTTAAAAAATGTTTTGTTAAGCTCTTCTACCAGCAGTGCAGGGCAGTAACATCCCTCCGATTTTTCAAAACTCCTCCGGGGGAAACAAACCGGGCCAGACATCCAGAGTTGTAGCTCTGACCTTGGATATCTGCTGGGTGACTCATCGTGTTGTTCTTGGTCTTTGGAGCATTGGGTCAAGCTTCCGATACAGACAGAGATCCTTGTTTCACAGGCAGAGAAAACTATGTACGAATTTCAGACTGACTCTTAACCCCCAAAAGATCCATGCATGTCTGGAGAACTGAATGATTGGCTAAGGAGAGAAATCCACAAAAATAGTTACAAGGCGAGAGGAAAGGAACTATGGTAAATCACTTTGCATGCATTCAATAGTTACAAAAGCCTCCACAGGGGATAGGCAAAGGATTCACAGTTCAGCCTTGTGCTCAGTTTCTGGCCCTCGGGGGCTTGAGTTTAACTGACTTCCCTGCCCTTTAATTGGACATTTTCTCCTCTGACCTTTTTCCTTATAGTGAACAGTGAATTGGTTGTTCCATCACTGATCCCCACCACTGTCTCTTTCCTATTCAGATGAACAATGTCATAGATTGTAGACTCCAGTATCTTATTGACCTTGTATCTTTCTCATCAAGTCAAAATACATACACATGCACACAGACAAGCACATATAATAGGCACACACACACAGATAGAAACACATCGTCTACACACGCCGTCTACTGCCAATTGGTGTGAAGGTCACAACAGCCACTAGTGGTAGATGAGCGAAATCACTTTGTCCCTCTACTCCTCCAATCAAAGCCCTCTCCCACTGCTCTGGGAACCCTTTAATTACAGTCCCCACTTCAACAATGTGAGCTTGTTAATGATGTTCCACATTCTGTACTCACTGGCGCGCCCTCTAATTACGTCCCCACCCTTCAATAACACGGTTGTCAGAGGAGCAAGTGCCGCAGCCCCCCCCCCACCCACCACCTCACCACACACCCCCACAAGGGCTGTCTAACGGGCAGCCCCCCTTCATGACTGTGGCCTTGGCAGTGGTCGAAGGACGTTAGTTAGGGAAAACACTCGTACGACTGATTACCCTCCTGTCCCCCACTGACCCAAACTTTACCATCTTCTCTTACTGCCTGTCCTCCCTCGAGTAAGACAGATGCCCCCATTGGCTGAATACGGTTGAGACTGGACACGACACTGCTGAGCAGCTTTTACCAGAGAGACTTAGAGATAAATCTGCCCCCTCTACCCCCCGGCACCACTACACCTCATCACTACAGCTATATCTCTCCCTTTGCTTAGTTCTCTACCTCTGCTCTCCTTCCCAGCTGGGTTTTCTTGCCGCCTCTCTCCCTCCCTTGCTTGCATTCTCTCTTTCCATCCTTCTCTAGGGGTATCTGTGTTGTGACAGGGTAGCACGGTCTCCTGGGCTGCCTGGCAGAATGGTGCTTGACCCCAGTTCAACCTCTGCTGCTGTCCCGCATGCTATTCATTTATCTCCAGCCAGGCAGCGCGAAGCCGTTTCTTGTTCGATTAGGGAGCGCTGATTTTGAAATCAAACAACATCATAGCACCTTTAGTGAGCAAGAGCGAGCGCAGAAACGCTTCCGTAGCTCACACACACATGCACACACAGAAAGGAATAGCTTTGCATTGCTGGTTCAGTACTGCACTCTGGCACTAAAACTGCCAATCTGTTCCGCAGTGTTGTAAAGTTAGCTACACGACTGACCAGAATCAATTTGCATATTGACTCTAATTATTGCAGTGAATGAAGTCTCTGATCAAGCCCCAAGTGTTGTAACCTCAGCTGCACAGAGGCAGCACACATCATGCATTAGGCAGCATGGTAGCGCAAAGATAAACAGTGAAGGCTATTTTTGGATGCTTTGAAGGTGCACAGATAATGTGAATGTACAAGCAAAGTCTTACTGAATGTAAAACTGGCTGCTTGATTATTCTCTCCAAAACTGCAGCAGTATGTAAATAATGAGACGTGCCGGTTACTAAATAACACAGCTCAACTCAGTTTTATTTTTTCAGCCTTCAGATTAAAAGATAGTCAGGGAGGAGGCTGTCCTTTATTTAGATGTAATGACTTCCCCTGAAATCCTGAAAAACACTTTATTTATTTATTTTTACAAATATATGCTTATTAGCTTTTTAAGAAACCATTTCTTTGTTGTGTTTCGCAAACCAAGGGCATTTGTGGAAGGCTGCCTGCGGGATATGTGTGACATTATGCATGCAGCAAATATTGGGTTTCAATAAATTTTACTTTTTAGCTCAGAAAGTCACATAAAGACGGAATCTGTCTCTTTTGAAGCTTTTTGACTGTCAATATTTAGTATTACCATAAAACTGCAGCAATACAGACAAGGGGCTTTTTCTTTAGCATGTTTGAGTCTATTAATAATATCTTCTGAATACATTTACCATCATTTACAGGTTTGGATACCATTAGTTAGTCCACATTTATTGTAAATTAAGCTTATAAAGTGACCCAATGTCATAAACATCAAGTGTGCCACACCCGACAATATACCCATTGCCCTGTGTGTGCTACCATACATTTACAAGCGGCAACTATCTCAGTGTGTGCTGACCTCGCATCTGCAATGTGTCATTTCATCAGAAATAGAGCTGATGAGCTGGATACCCGCCAGCTGATGTAACTCTGTCTGAGTGGCCGTAATGAGGAAGGGACATGCGGTCAAGCACTGATACTCTGCTGTCATGGGAGAAGGGGGAGAGGCTTCTGAGCAAGCGACATTTTTATCTATAATGACAAGGGCTGGCAGATGTACAGTAGCCATCTGAGTGGCCATAATGGGCATTGGAAGAAAAGTGATCAGGCACTTATGGCGAGCGGCAATGAAAGACACTAGAGAAGGCTAAGAAAACTATCGATTAGGGCTCTTTGATGCACAGCTACTGTCTGAATAGCTATAACGTGCATGGTCAATCATTAATAGTGTACTGTGACTATGGTTTGTAAAATAACTGGATCCATTTTGTATATTGTGAGATCATACGTGGCTATCCTCTGGTATAGTAATGTACCAAATGGAGGATTTTTAAGAGAATTGGACAAAAAGCGAGTTTTAAGTATTTCTGACGCAAGGTACACAGTAGGTGAACTTAGTTTTAGTTTTCTCAAACAAACTGTTGTCAGTAATGATGCAAGTCATTTGGACACGCTGAATATGTAACTCTGACATGTTGACAATGGAAACAACACATGGACAACATGATATGGAAAATAATGAGGTGAATCCAATATAGTATGTGACTTCTGCACGAAGCTTTAGTTTCACCAAATAATCACCAAATAATCAAAGGCCGTTCAACCTGTCAACCTGTCAGAAACAGGTTGTATTATTCTATTATAATCATATTTTCACATCTTAGTGGGTGGTTATAAAAATGACTTAAATTATCATGACTTCACTATGACTTTGTGACGGTCTACCACACAAACTATAATGGTCTATGCTAGGCTATTTGCCCTTCACAAGGTCTTGTTTCCTGAGCTGTTTTTCCTTTGAAAGGAAAGCTCTGTTCTGGTTCTGGTTTACTCCAATAATTGTTTACAGCCTGGCTTCTAAATAAGGTTTGTACTCTGCTGTCCTGGAGCCCAGCTCCAAACCAAATCCAAACAATATCTGTACTCTTGGCTCATTTGGAGACCCACCAGAAGTGTCCCCTTTGCTATATCTGGTGCCCAACTAGGTTTGAGCATTAGGAACTGGCGCTAATCTATTTACATAGAAGATATAATGTACACATAGAGGACATCAAAATAACTTCAAAAATTCATCATTTGCTTTTCCGTACCCAATTGTTCTGACAGATATCTGTATGCATGCCATCATTCATAATACGTATGGCAAACTGTCAGTGTAATGTATGCAGAGGTCCTGTTGCGATGTGGAACAGGATGCTGTATACATATACTAAGGACTGTTGGGGGATCCAGTGAGATTTTAGCACAGTGATGATAATAATATACCAATGCTTTGGTCACAGGCTATGTTTAAGTGTATGTGTGTTCAGTGATGGGAGCTAATAGCGGTTGTTTATATGTCTCCCCTCCTCTCTCCAAAACACATTCAGGCTATTATACTGTGTCACCTACTAGTAAATCATCTAAGCACACAATGTGTTATGGTGCTCAGGATATATAGTTGAAAGCAGTAATAAAAAACTCTCAGAGCGTTTGCGATGGCAGCATTTAGCATAGGCAGCGACCCGGCTGTGCGCTACTCCTTGACAAGCTTGCTATGGGGAGTTTGACACCATTACAACAGGTTACAACACACTTTAAACCAGTGGTGGAGCTCGTTATTTCACAGCAACACTTAAGCCTCTGCAGCCGCAGAAGCAGAGCGGCTTTTTACGGTATAAGCCACATTACTCTCTGAGTGGGAGTTGCATAGCTATGTGTTGATTAAAACTGGCTGCTGCAGCTGTGTCCTTGTGTCAACATCACTGTGGACTGCCGATACCATTTGGTGGGGAACTGTGGCTCTCTGGCTCCCAGACGTCTCTATTAGATACTGTTTGTGCATGCACAGCTTTATTATTCTGATTTAATACAACAATGCCCCCGATATCCCATTCTGCTTCCTCTCCTTTCACTTTTTATTTATACCACTCCGCCTCGCCTGCCTCCCTCCCTCTTTTTCTTCTCTCTTTCGCTCTCTCGCACCCGAGCAGGACCTGCAGCACAATAGATATTAAATCAGATTTATCGTCAAGCAATGGAATAGTGTCTGACCCGCGGAAATGTTGCCAAACTAACCCCCTCGAGCCATACCCCCTCCTTCCTGTCTCCTACGTTTGCCCTCACTCCATCTCCACTATGACATGCCCACAGTGACAAAACGCCCCTCCAGTACAATTGATAGCCCCTCAATTTGCTCCCTGGAATTGGTTACATTCAGTTTTCAGAATGACTCCGGAACGGTATGGAATTAGGGTCAGTGAGCGCACTCCTTATAGGCAGAGCATCGGAATAACTACAGTCAGGGCTGATGGCTTATAGAGGCAAAAGCTCAGCACGACTATTTGACCACTCTCCACTCTTAACCCTGTCATTGGGATGTGAATTTTGAAAGGATGTTTAAGGGAATTGCTTGACTGAAATGGGGGGATGCAGATGGTGGTCAGGGTGTGAGCCGTTGGCAGAGGAGAAATGATATAACCTTAGAAATAATAGGGTGCTGGAGAAATAGAGGTTCACTTCTTGAGTTGTTCTATAATAGATTTCAATTATCAGAAAAGACTGGAGAGAAAAGTATCTTGCCCAGTTTCAATTTAATTTAGAGCTCTGATCAAACAAGACTCTCATCGTAGTTGTTAGGTTACTGATGTTGGAACTGTCAATACAACCTTGTGAAGAGGTACATTGAACTTGTGAAGAAACTAAAGGTTTTTAATTGAGACGTTTGGCACGGATAAAAACTAGTACTGGGGAGCTTTTGCCACCATAAATGTTAACAAAATAACTTCATAAAGGCTTTATATGTATTCACCACTTCCTTGTGCTGTGAATGTCTTTGTAAGCTTGACTCCGCTTCAGCTGTAAGATCATAAAGCTGCTGAAAAACTGTATTTATTTATCTGACCGCATTCTGAACACCATCTTATTATGTGCTTTCAGTGTACTCTGGTCCAGGTAGTGCTCATTCATTTCATTTCTTTACCATTTAACATATTGCATCTGGATCTCTCGCTGGATCTCAGAGAAATTGTCCTTCCTGAGTCAGATGATAAAAATTGAATCCATGAAATCATTTTAAAATACAACATGATCATAATAACATTTATATGCAACGGCCTCAGCCATGACCAAACCTTGTTGATAGACATTCACAATGGAAAAATATATAAGCCTTTAACTGTGAGCTGCCTTATCAGCTGGTGAGGACACTGCCTTCTAGGTTGTGTGCACATGCACAACATGTGATGTTATCGGATATAACATTGCCATTATTTACACCAGTGTAAGGAGGGTCACTCTGCTGCCTCCTTGTTAGGGCCCTGGTTCCTGTGAGAAGAGGCTCCAGTGTGAGTTCTCGTCGCTCTGCGGCACATTGTCAAACTGCAGAACATCCACACCTTTGCTGCTCCTGTTCTTTGCTTTTCTGGTTACTATTCACGTCACTGCTGAAGCAGTGAGCCTTCTACCTGTCAGCTGCATCGACTCCATATGTAGGTATGATGGCAGACAGATGAGGACACAGAGAGACCAACAGACAGCCAGCCAGAGAGGAATGCAGATACTGTATGTAGATCAAAGCTATTACACTCAAGATTTAAACAGTGTTGGGCAAGTTACTTGAAAACTGTAATCAATTACTCATTACATATTATTCATTGAACAAGTAATTACTTTATTAGTTACTCAGCAGCAAAAGTAATAAGTTACATTACTCTTTACATTACTTTAATTACTCCGTCAAAGGAGCCTTTAAACAACTCCAAATCCTCCACACTCACAGGTCACATCTTTAGTATTTAACACGTGTAGAAAAAGAAAACAAGACATTGTGGTTTAACAAGCAAGCAGCTTATATTTTGGAGGGATTTACTGACCATCGATCAGCTAGCTTAGCCTCGCTGCCTGCACACAGCTCTCAAGAAGTCCCGACCTCAACTGTTCAGTTGACACACCCTCCGACTCTAAACAAAACTAGGAGACTCCTGAACGTAGGCGTACCTGTGGTTAACGTTAGCAAGCCAGCTAAGAACATATGCCATGTGAATAACTCAACTTTCAAATTAGCGTCGAATTTCTCCTCGTTAACTAGAGGTTAACCTCCTCCCCCCACCGCCACAGTAACAGAGCGTTACTGGGATTTGTAACTGTAATGTAATTACTGAATTGTATCCCTTACACTACTCGTTACTCAAAAAAGTAATCACATTACTGGAGTGCGTTTCTAAATGATGTGCTACTAAGTAATGCATTACTGACCATTGCTGGATTTCAAGACATACAGATATTACTGTTAAACATTAAATTAAATCCATCATATAGCTTCTCTTGCATATAACTTAAAAACAAACTCCCATTTCTCTACAGAATATAGCTCAGACTCAGGGAACCTGTCTACCAAACTCCCTACTTTCCTCAGATCCACCTCAGGTCCATCACCTGAAATGGTTCTGGCCTCCTAATTCACGGCAGGAGGAGGGTAACAACCGCAATCTTTCTGTCGGACAGCAAATGGCTGAAGATTAGGGGCATTAGGGTAGAGGAACTTTCCTTAGAGTTTAACAAGCTTCACTCCAGGTTTATATCATGATTGATTCTGTGCTCAGAGCTTTTTTATCAATCCATTAGAGCACAGGCTGCAGCATGGCAGCCATCCAGACACAGGCATTAACATCCCATCTCAGGGCCAGAGACACCGGGAAGGTCAGCAGGGTGGGAGGGGGCCGAGGAAACATTTACTACTCTGTTACAATTATTTCCATACAGCAGCACTGCAGTATATCCAGCATATTCAATATTTACTACTGTGTAAGAGGGGAGGGGACTGCAGTAACATTTATTGCTTTGATCCTCTGAAAAAGGGATGTAGAAACACTGCTATTTATGTTTGAACGTTAAAGTATGCTGTGTTAATACAGGTGCAGTGGGATGAAAATAACATTTACCACTGGTGGTGGTGGAGTGGTGATTGGGGTTGTAATGATCACACAGAAGCAGAAAATCGCCTTTACAAGTAAAGTCTTCGTTGCATTCATGGGACTTTTATGGAATTGTATTATCAGTGATTAAAAATGAAAAATAGTGTAATCTCTGTCCTACTCAAGCTAATTTATTTCTGCATTGAACTGCAAAGTGCACATAAGAGAAGATACATAATATAAAATTATGGAGACATTACCATCCCCATTGGATAGAGAAATATTCCCTGTTTTTCTGTTTAGTTCTGTTAACTCTTTAACACACTTTCAGTCCTGGCTCAGCACAGTAGAGCTGTGCACATACCAGCGCAGAGGGATAGAGTAATAGAGCATATTATGTAGGACATGAATATTTAAACAGTTGTGCATTCATCATACTTTGTTAATACAACAACTTATTCAGTGGCAAATTGGAAGATGAGTGGGCGACACTCATGAAAGCTTCCCTCCTCTCTTGTTGGAGCTCAATTGGGACAAGCTACATTCATTAATGCTCAGTCATATTTATTGGCATAGCCCTGCCATCAGCAAAAGACGAATTCTAAAAAGCTCATGAGTTATCATCAAATCAAACACATGGATTATTCATTAAAAAGTAGCCAACGGAGGACATTTAGAAAGTGCCACCTCTGAACCTTTTGGCAGTGAATCTAGAGATCACTTTGTAAACACTCGACAGAGTACGCAGGCTCCACTTCAGGGAATAGAACCAAGGACACGTTCGTTCTGTAAATACTCAAGGGAAAAACTTGTTTTATTGGGTTTTTCTTTCAAAACAATCTGTAGATACAACTCTGCAGCCAATACAGTGACATAATTACTGTGGCTGTTACAATATTATAAAAGTAATTTGTTTCAAGACTTTTCTTAAATACACTATAGTACACATACACTATATAGTACAGTATACCTTGACTCTTGTGATGTGATTTAAAAATACATTTTAATTCACTTAGTTAGATGGTAATGCTAAGATTAAATTACTTGTTATTAAAAAGTGTTTTTACCCATATTCTCATGTCCACATACACGGACAGAAATTGCTGCCTCTTTTCATTTTACATGAAATAATTTCCATCATTTCGCCTCAGGGCTAATTGCATAATCTAATCTTCTCTATAGCCGTGTCTGGTGCTATACCTAATTGGTCTTGAGTGCTTCTGGAATCAAAAGGGAACATAACATTAAAAGACATTGTGGTAGTCTCCTTGCTGTGTCGCAAAGGATATTTTTATTCATTACACCATCTGATTAAAGATAGTCATAATGCAAGAGAGAAAGGACTAACAAGCAATTAGTGCAGTCCAATGACACCCAATACAGTGACTCAAATATATCCATTAGCTATTAGCAGAGCATCAAAATCCTACACAATAATACTACTTCTTCCAGAGCTCTGTATAAGGAATACAGTATGAGTCTGAGAATGAGAGTTGTATGTACAGTTAACACTTAAGAATGATAAAAATTCATGGCCATTGCAAACCTGTGCAATAATTATGAGTAACATGAAAGGTTAATCAACATAAAACACTTAGTAGGGATTAATTTGTAACAGTTAAAATGTGAGAAATTTTATTCACCAAATGTGGTATAATATTGATGAATCAGTATTGAATCATTGCAGGGTAAGGTCAGAGAGGTCAAATAAGTCATAATCAATATTGCAGTATTATGTATGTCAATCAAAGTCAGTCATATTGATAATGGTCAGGTAAAGTCAGGTTCAGTCAGGTTCAGTCAAAATCATGATGTAGTCATGTGTTGTTGGATGTGGGCATAATCATAGAAGTCTTGTATTCTTAATTAAGTGCAGCAACTGGCAGTGGGAGGTTAGAGTGTATCAGACAGTGGGAAAAAAAGGGAGGAAACTGTGGTGTGGCTCAGAGCAGGCTGAAAACATCACAGAAATTAGGCCAAGGTCAGCAGCTTTGAGCCCACAGAAGGAGGCTATAAAAGAAGATGTGTGCGTTGGATTGTCAGTTACTTCATGGACTGACTCAGGTTTGTGTGTGCTTGTACGCTTGACTGTTGGTTGCTCCATGAACTAACTCGGGTTTGCTGTACTTGTTGATTTGTCAGTAAACTCTATTCATATTAGAACTCTTTTGAGTATTGAAGTGCTTATAGTGTGGTGAAGATCCTGAAGACATCTGGCCCATCTTTGGGATTTTTCTACCACAAAAATGTCATATCTGATTCACAAGTAAAGAATAATTTTGCCAGACTATCATTACCAAATGCTAATTGGGTTAATAAATGTTTAATCAACTGAACTCACGTTTTACTCATAAATTAATAAATGATTTGTTGGTACATTGCTAAACATCTGTTTAACAGTTGTGCTGGTTTTTGCAGCCCATTATCCAAAGTGGAAACTGTTAAACACAAGTAATTTTGTGAAATAAGAGACATGAACTGAGAAACAAGATACATGACGGAACTGGAGGCTAAATCACCCAAGAAGGTCTAAATAAAAAGCTGCAGCAGCTGGAGTGGAGGGATCATCCATCGAATTACAATAGTGGCTACTGTAATGTTCGCAGTCAGCTACTTTATGTCTTGTTAATGTTATCTCTACCTCCAAACCAACTAGGTCAAATTCTTAGAGATCCCACCATTAAACATCATTAGATTGCGGTGTTTAGTTCATCCCAGGAGATATTCAGTGATGAAGTGTTGTAATTTAGTTTTGACGTGTTGTTCTCAACCTGCCTTCTTTTTTCCAACATCTTTAAAGGGGCACTTCACAGATTTTACATATGAAGGTCAGTTTACTTGTTGTGAGAAGTACGACTCAGCCTGTAAAAACAGTTGTATAATGTCTTCTGTAGCTCCCGAGGGAGCTTTCTAAATTAGGAGAAAATAACCCCTGTGATGTCATCAGGGTTATGTCCGCTTGGCTTGGGATCTAAAAATCTATAACAGAAAGTCTGCGTTTTAAAACCAGGGCATGGAGTTTGAAAGCCCTAGAACAGCCAAACGAAATATGATGCTATTGGTTGCATTGTGGGAAACATAGGAGCCAGTGTTTTTCAAACTTGTCCGATAGTATGGACTAAGAAATCAGGATATCTCGGCTTCTGTTACCTCGATTTTGACCATTCTTTTAAAATCTGCCTCTTGTGAGTTTCCCAACTTTATGGAAGGGCAATACTAAATCATGTACCCCTTTCATAACTTATAAAGTAAAAACTGAAGGGCTGTTAAATTTAAATGCTAAAAGAGGAAGAGAGATGTACTTGAGTATTTAAAAAATGTGTTATATGCGCCTTCGAGTAGAAATGGCTGATGAGATATTAAAATAGGAATGTTGATAAACTGGAAAACACCAATACAGAAACCAGTGGTAAGAAATTGTTTTTGTTCTCTAAATGAATCTTTGTGTCTTTACTTGTTTTGCCGTACCGCTGGAAGGAGGCAACAAACACCAATTATCCATCTTATATACTGTATCAAGTTAACTTCAAGCTACGTTTCTGTGCATGTAGAGAAAACATGTTCAGTCTTGTTGCCTAAAGAGAACAACAGGGGTTGTGGCCAAGAAAAAAATGTTGTGGCTGCATTGCATTCTATTGAGGCCACTCTTACCCAGGTCTTTTAAAACATCATGGGATGCGATCATTCACTTTCCTTAGCCAAGTCGAAACCAAATCACTTGTGTTCATTGATGTTGTGAGGGTAATATAGTCAAAGGGACCAAATCACTTAAGTGTCTGCAGATGAAAGGCGGGAAGACAGAGAGTGTGAGAGGGGAAAAAAAAACACACCTCTGGTTGTCACTAAGGGTGATATCAATGGCTGCAGGGTTGTAACAATAGCTGCCAGCTCCGTGTGATCAAGAGCAGTGGCTGGAGGGGACTGATGGGGCCTCCTCTCCTCTCCTCTCCTCTCCTAGTTAGAAGAGGAGCAAAAAGACAGATAGCGGGAGGGAGGGAGTAGCACTGAGGGACAGGGTTGTGATGGAAAACTGTGCTGTGGGTCCATAATGATGCAGCTCTCCTATCTCAGGCAGGTATAGATGACCCTCGGCCTCAAGTCACTTCATCAAAGCTTACACTGCACAAGGATTTACACACCACAGCTAGTGACATACCAATGTGTTGTAAAAAGGAAAGTGAGCTTTAAATCTCCCTTGTCGTTAAATAAGGTTTAATGAGCAGTTCAGTCAGTCCGTAAACAACTCTTTTTTTAATATTCCAATCACCCTTTTTACCTTTTACATTCATCGTTAAATGTAAAAACAGATTTTACAGGCTCAAATCAAAAGCAGAAATATTAGCTTTAAAACTTGCAGCTGATAAAAAAAAAGGAATATGCAGCATGGGTTTTTGTGACAAGCAATACCTTTCTATAGTGTCTCCCGAGTCAAATATCTCTATCTCCTCAATTGAGTGAAACTGGAGTCACTCAGCAGCAGTGGCAAACAGAGCAGCATGAGACCCTGCATAGCATATTTATCCATATTGTTTTATGTCTTCCAAGGGCAATGGGGCCAGACAGCGTTGCCTGCTTGAGAATAATCTATCCACTTCTGCATCGGAGCGGAGTGCGAGCCCACAGCTGGGAAGCAGCCTAGAATATGATTCCCAATTTATAGTGTACTTTTGTCAGGATCAAATGGGATTGGATGTACGGCTGAATTTGAAAATGTACTTTCCTATACCTGCTTAAATCAGGTTAGGAGCTCCCCTCTGACGTTCCATCAAAAGAATCAAATTCCACCACTATGTCTGGGAAATGTTTTTAAATTGACTTTGTTAAAGCACAATGTCCATTCTTGTAGACTTATGAGGCCTGAAGTCTTTGAATTTATTTTTTAAAAGGAAATAATTATTGGGCAAATTCAGTTTTATAGATACAGCTTGTGTTTGTGCTATGTTTTGTTCCCAAGGCTGAAAATAGAAAAGTATACATAAATCCCTTCTGGATATGTCTACACTCACACTTAAATTGTCTGTCATATCTGTTCCATGAAGCATGACGTGTACCACTGCTTCTTGAGCGTTTTTTCCTTTTCGCTGCTGATAAATATGCTAGATTGTTTCTTTGCTTTTTTGTTCGCAAGACAAGAGAGACAAAAATTCTCCCTGATACAATCCTTCACGATGTCTAAATGTTCAGTGCTTATTATGTTTACAAGGAAAATGTAGATGAGATGAAGATGCAGATCAGATGCAGAGAGAAAAGAATATTGTGTATAATAATATAGCATTTCTGTCTTTTTAAACATGCTTTTCTCAGGGAATCTATTTATTACACATTATTACAAGGAAGGAATTTCTTTGCAGAGAATAGAGAAGCATTTTGGGCAAATATTGATTCAGTTTTAATGAGTTTGCATCCTGTAACAGATGTAAACCAGACATTGCAGAGTCTATCTATTTACACTGCCTGAGCTTGTAAAAAGTTTTTATATTGCTTCTTCGGCGGCTGTGGGTTTGGACTGACATCAGTTACAATTGATTCCACTGCCGACAAGTTTACATGGTTGGGAAATACAGAATAAAATCATCCAACTTCTCAAACTACTCCTGCGGCAAAATCCGTATCTCTACTGTCTATCCATATGCTCAGTGTGTTCTAAATCAAATAGAGGAGTATAATAGTTTTGGTCAAATAATGCCTTACACAAAAGATGCATTTTGGGGGAAGCATCACTTAAATGTTCAAATGATAAAATCCCATCAACTTTCTAGTGTGTGAGAGGAATGTGAACTGTTTCCCATCACTGCAGCAAAGTAATGGAGTGAGTGATTTTTGGACAAAGAGAGTGAAAGACTGGGGTGAAGAGAGTGAGGCACAGGAAGAAAATGAAGAGGTAAAATGTAGGACACAGAGTTGAACGAGGGAGAGAGTGGGAGACAAGTCCCATCAAACAGATAGATGTGAGGATATAATGAGATGTATTCATTTGCATACTGCATAATGTTCTTTGTAGTGTCAGTTTGGTTACTTTATTAATGGCTTACTCGGGGTGTTCTCATTGATGCTGGTGATGTTTCAAAGTACGCCTCAGTTATCACTGTGTTTAACATTGGTGGGAAAGACTCTTTTTTAGAAGACAATGGACCTCATGCAAGAATCACTCATACAAACATGCATTCTTAAGTTGCATGTACAAATGATTTACAGTAAGAACATTTGTGAAATTTGCCATTTTCTGCTCACTTAGTCCACCTTCGTCCACAGGGCTAAAACACTTTTTGGTTTTTTGAATTTTAATGCCTTAATCTGAATTAATTTGGATCTGTATGATACCAAAATCTACTAAACTTAACTAAAATGAAAATACATAAAAGTAATGGTAATACAAAATGAACATTCTGCTCAGCATACAGTATCATCAGCATCATGGCAAGGGAGGATCAACAACTTTATTTTTTCTATATTTTATGATTTTATTGCCATATTTTGGCACAGCAACTTCTAAAGTTCAGTAGTTTTTAGGAAAAATCTCTGACTCTCTCTGCTGGTCTCTGTCAGGGTGAACAGCCTATTTTGCACCAGACAGGTTAACATCACCCACTGTATGATATTCTCTATATTATAGTGTGTTATAAATCATTCATTAAATGTTTATATACTGCTTATAAATGCTAAATAGGGGGGTTAAAGCAAATTGTTACAGGTGTATGTGACTTGGGGCATTCGTATCAGGAAGCCTCACAGAAAAAGTAAGAAGTTTAGGATAAGAACACGGAAAGGTTCATGCCTGAAGCCAGTTGTTTTTCAAATATAGTCCACAGGTGGATGGTGTGCTAATTGTCTCAGCCTCTTCCAGTGGATTGTAATCAAAACAAGTTTTAATTGAGGTGTTGATTAACCTTGCTGGGCTGTTGAAGATTGGCATGATTAGTAAGCTGTCTTACTGAATCTTACATGTATGCAAGTTACATAAGAGAGAGGGAAAACACAGAGAAGACATGAATTTTATCAGTTTAGTGATAGAAGGAAGATGAAGAATATCAGCAAAACAGGCAATTAAATGGGAGGAATCAGAGAGGAGTAAAAAGAGTTGGAAGGAGAGGGCAAACTGAGTTTCAGCAGGAAGTGTAAGGAAGGACATTAAGAAAGGGATTAGGGGTGGAATCTTGCTTTGGCTCAGAAACAAGGAAAAAACAGAAGGGGGTAAGGTTTTAGTGCAGGTCAATTCAAGGTGGAGGGAGGAGTGCTTGAAGAGAGAGTATCAGCAGCAGCCCGTTACTTTTGATGAATGGAGGTCAGCAAGAGAGGAGAAAGGTAAGCTGATAAGGAGAGATAAACCGTAAGGAGAAACAAACACAGACCTCAATCCTTTACTTCTAACGACCACCCCAACCAATATGTGTGCGCAGCCCACCTGCCGCCCAACAATAGCTTTAGACACAGGCTGAGCGATAACACAGGCTTCGTGAATCTACATCCCGACACTTTCCTATTCTTTATCTCTTCTCATTCACCCCAGTGCATCACCGACTGATGCCAGCCTCCGATAGGCTTGTGTTTAGGAGCGAGCTCCTGATTAGAGACATTCAAACTTGAATTGTATTGCAATTTGCAGTCTTTGAGAGTAAAGTGTGATAGCATCAACATTCTATATTGGCTTTTACTGACAACACCTGAAAAGGTGTAACCTCCCTGTCAATGGGGCACCATTTTAGCTTCTGCAGCCTGTGCATCGGATTGGGTTTCCATCTGTCACTGCCAGGAGGTTTATTGGGAAATCTTTGCTGTGCCTGTTGTTTAGACACAACAAACTCAAACAAAGACGGGAGAAAGTCACCAGTACATTTATAAAAACACTCTTTTTTCAAGTTTACTTACTGAGGCTATTAGACAAAACACCCCTTTCAAGGTGAATGAACATGCCATCTAGATAAAGCTGAACGTGCTCAGATTGACATGCCAAATCCCAACAGGGAAGAAATAAAGTGCATTCAAATGAATTCTGCTGGATAGCAGCTGGTGCCTGCAGCTGACGCTCTTGTTGTTTTTCAATCCCTCACTTCACACCTCTCACCCGTTCCTGTGCGGTGAAGTGAGAGGTGTGTGAGGTGGAAGTATTGACAAGCTTGCCAACTAGAAAAGGGATTTGAGCAGTCTGACGGTGAGGACATGATACTGTCAGGGTTACGCCAGCTCACTTACCACGCAACTCTACATCCCCCCCCAGGGATGCTGGATTTGCATTGCAATGGGACCTGTCTGCTTGAATAAAATGTAACACTAAAAGTTTCAAAGTCAAATCAGTTTTATAGTGGTGTGAGAGAAGTCCTCATTATGTGGTCGCCAGTGCCAGGAAGTTCTTTGAATGAGTCACCAGGCCAATTCGCTGTTTTTTTTGCTGTCCCCTGCTCCTCAAGAGGCGGGCTGTTTTCATGTGCCGGGGAAGTGTGCTTGCTGTTACCTCAACTCTAAGTCGGGGATCTATGAATAGAAATAGTTTGGTAAATACACGCTTGGTTTCATGCTCATGCATTTTTCTGCGACCCCACTGTTCTTGCTCTCAAAGTGAAACATTTTTGGTTTAACACCAGCTCAGCTTTCTGTTTGTTTTTTTAACCAATTTAGTTTGCACAGTGGATTTTTTTTCAGTTGATATATCAAATTTTGTACATTTCTCAGAACTAAAATTTGAATACAACCAAATAACAACCTCTGCGCACCACTAATCTCATTCATGAGGATGTGGGGTTCCTAATGGGTACTTAAGCCGGATGTACCAGTTCAGTTTAAACTCAAAACCCATGCTGTGTCACTACCATATCTCAAGCTACATTTTGCAATGGATGCTGGGTAGAAGTTACTTGACAGAAGAACAGGTTGGTCATGACCTCATCTGAATGCCAATGCTGACGTCCAACTCATCTCATGCGTTGTCCTTGTACATAAGCTCTGTGTCACTGTACTTTCAATGACTCAAGTTTAACAATGGCTTAGCAATAAACAGTTTTTCACAGTACGTACTGAGTACAGTATTTTTGTATGCATTAGCCCACAAGAATATCCTGTCGTCTCCCTGTGCATCTGCCTCTGCATCCTTTATTTCTTTGTGTTTATTTCACTGTTTTTCTGCCTCAGCCTTTCCCTTGTTCCTTAGCGTCCTCCTTTATTACTTTCTGAATGTTGCAGTCACACAGTGACAACAACCACCCACAAGCAGCAAGGGTGATTTTTTTCCTCCTCTCCTTCCTCGCTCCGCTGCTCCTCCTTTATGGTGTGGCCTTGTGTTTACCACTCCAGTGTTGTTTTACAGGCCCAGCAGGTGTGGCCAGGGTTCGGCAGCCCGGGCCGGGTACCAGATGGTTTCATGACTCAGGTGCTCCATGCCTGGCTAACCTGCCAACTGCAGGCGTCTGAGGCCCAGCCTGATTGATTCTCTCTCTCTCTCTCTCTCTCTCCCCTGGCTTTCTGGCTTCGTCTTGGGCTGTGGATGTAGCCAGGCCTAGATGGGTCAGCCAGACCTATACTGAGGTGTGTGCACTGACATTTACCTTGATGGAGACAGAGGCAATGCAAGATTGAGGGGGAAAGGAAAATGTAGAGTGGGGAAGGAGAGACAGTGGCTGGATGAAATGTCAGGCTACTGGCTGGCTGTCTGGCTGGATCGTTGGCAAACGATCCAGCATGCATGCAGAGGCATAGCGACATACATATGCAAGCACACACACACACACACACACACACACACACACACACACACACACAAACACTGAATAAAATTGAGAAGCACGCATGCTGGCTGGCTTGCTGGATCATTGGCAAATCCACACATCAGACATGCAGGAAGACACACACTGACACACACATACTGTATATGTACACACTCAGAGAGACCCACATGCACAAACAATATTGAGAAACATGCACTGAGGAACACACCAAAATGCAGCATATAACTTAACAGCAGGGTTGATCTACATCACCTTGAGCCACTAAAGTAGGTATGAAGGTCACAGTGATTGATATTCAGTTCCATAGAAAACAATATGTAACAAATTACAGACATACAATATCTTAAACTGTACACTACAGTTTTCTTTTTTTTAATAACATTTTATTGGTAATTGAAAAAGAGAGACAGCTCCAGGCTAAACAGGCATGGACAGTCTATACTTACAAAATAAATCCAAAAAGACAGACTGTCCAATGTTTGGGTTAAAGTCTTCAGGCATCTATTTGGCGCGTACAGCTCAGTAAAAAAGAACTGACTGAAATAAATCTGAATAATAAAGACATTAGAATGCATGAAAGGCAATGACTCTGACAGAAATGTGCTCTCTCTTTCCTTTGCCTTTCTCAATCTACCTTTTCTTCTTTCTTCCACTGTCTGATCAAGTTTATTCACACTTACACATACTGCATGTACCCATACTCACACATCACTTCTAACAGCTATCACAGCCTCTCTCCCCCTTACTCTCTTCAGCAAATATCAGGCATAGTGGCCCTCTCCATCTCTATCTATCAGATGCACTGTGGATTCTTGAGGCGGTATTGATTTCCACCAGAGGTGACATTTACTGTGTGCTCTGCCAAGTCATTGCCTTAATCACCTGACTGGTCCTTCACACTTGAACTGAATCAGATGTCAAACTCTCAAGCGATGAGCTGACCCGTTATTGCACCTCCCGCCTGAATATGAGTTGACCGACAACATAGATCCAACAGCAACAACAGCGACCACTCACACATCTGCCTCTCTCATTTTTAAATCAATAGTATTGCCCGAACAATTCTGTAAAGCCAGCTGTTACAATTTTTACTTCATTAACCTTTTACTACATTGCAAAGCACTGACCTTGCGACGATGGTAGTGTACATTTTTTTTCTAAATAATTGAGTAAAAAAAAAGTTATTTTAATGACTTGGTATGTTTCTTTCTTGCACTTTTTGGCTGGGAATGGACCTTATAGTGGGATGGCATGATCTAAATGCTGGAGGTAAAGTGTATGGATCTTTTCTCCTGATTGAGCATTCCTTGGCTGCACACAGCTAACATAAACCTAAAGACCTGCACTCCAAGTGGTTGTCAATAAGATAGCTGTATTTATTTCTCCCCCATGCAAACTGATCTATATGAAACCAATCCAGCCCCCACGTTTTTCTCCCTCCTTCAGGGCCCCTTCCATTTCTCTGTATTTCTTTCTTTCAAATAGAATATTGCAGTATTGTGATCTAGGTCAGTGATTCCCGACCAGGGATGCTCGTACTCCAGGGTGTACTTCGGCAGCTGCCAGGGGGTATCTACATATTGAGTCAGCTGTAACACCGAAGCAACGTTAGGATTAAGTTATCAAATGAGCAGAGATGCTGAAGCAGTTAGCTATAAGAAATGGGCAGGTTGAAATAGATAGTTAAAAGTAATGGTTAAACAGTTGACATAGATAAGTAAAAGTAAAGGATAAATGGTTGAAATAGTCAGCTAAAAGTAACAGATACATGGTTGAATTTATAAGCTAAAAGTAATGGATAAATGGTTGAGACATCCATCTGCTGCCACCCCATGTGGTAGCAGTAAATGCAAACTTAACCAAACAGACCTAAACAGCAACAGTTCAATTGTATGAAAAAATACTGTAACATCCACTATTATATCCACTTTTATGTTACTAACAGTTAAATAATATTCAGTTTAAATAAAATTCAAGTGAACACAGTTGGAGCGAGATGGTGTTGATGAAGGGGTACACCTGTCAGGGCTGCGGGGTTATGTCTTACAAAAAAGGTTGGGAAATGATCTAAGTAATCAATAAATTACTGTAACTGTTGCAGGATGCCAGGTGGACATGTGTACTGTAAGTTTATTTATGTCCAGCAGTATTGGATCCAAATGTCCAGATTCAAATGAACCTGCTCTCTGACACTTATCTTCCAGATTACCGGCCTATTTGCAGTTTGCTCTCTCTCACTTTGTCCACACATCCCGCTAAACGCTTACAGATTTATCTCTTTGGCTCGGTGTCAATCATCTCATTAAGCTGGTACACAATACACAATTTTCTGCCAGTCCAGCATTGCTTGAGCATGATAATTGTTCCTGCTGGATAGATATTGTTTTCGTGCAAACCAAGGCTCTTTGTTTACCCTAGACCGGACCATAGTAATCCCTCTATGTAGCGCTCTGCTCTGGCAAAGTCACACCGAGCCAATCACTGCAGAACAATGGCGTCTTCACAGAGACATCAAACAGGCAAGATACTGAAGCTGCAAACACACAGCAATCAATTAATGTCTCTCATTGGACCCCTCAGGAGAAAACATATTTTGAAGTTCAGGAAGAGATGATTTGTGTCCTCCACAAATCACTTCACACTGTGCCTGTTTTTCTGTGCATGTTTGTATATTTTGGCGTGCATGTGTTGGCGTACAGCTGGCAGTCCTGTTCCTGATCACTGTCTGCACTGAGGATTCTCAGTGAGCATTTCTATGTCGAGAAAACCTTGGCTTCTTTTTTCTATCCATTTGTCTAATTGGGAATGAGGCCACTGCCTTTTTTTTGTCCTTACTATGCACATTTTGTACAATATAATCAGGAAACGTCTTATCACAATATTAAAGCCATTAAAGACGGCTGTGCAGTGCATTTAGTGGCTCTCTCTATATTTATCAAGGTAACACATTAAGATTCAGTAGGAAGTACAACCAAACCTCACCAGGGATAACAGAACAGAACCCAGCGAACACATGTCACTGTGATATGAAGTATGTATAATTTCAAGAGACAAGCTGACAGAGCATACAACCACTGCATTTTGGATTAATAAGAATCCAGACAGGAGAAGGAAGAAGCCGTCAGCAGGTAGAAACCACAGGGATGAATCAAGAGCAGCTCAAGGGTAAAATCTTGTTTGGACTGACGGTGTCTTTTTTGGTGTCTAAAACAGGAGTGGGTTGCATCAGGTATTCGTAAATCCATTAGTAAGCTTGTGAGTAATGTCCTTTTCTTAGTTCTTAGTAATCATCAGCTAGTTTCAAACCAGTTATTTACTAAACCAGGTTGCACCACTAAAACTTAAGGAATGTCTTAGCTAGTAAAAACTTTTGAAATGTGAAAAACCATTGCTAGGAAACATTTGTAGCGCTGTCCAATCAAAAGCAATCAATTATGTAACCAAGAGGTAACTGAAGCATCACAAGCTGTAGCATAAATTCAGTTTTAAACAGTTTTATTAGGCAAAACAACATACGTTTTACCAACAATCCTTTGTTAATGTAGGTATGACTATTCTTTTAGTTTATACATGCATACATGATGAAATATGTGTGTTTCAGAGTTAATAGTAGGCCTATTCACTTAGAATGAGTGGAGGTATAACTGAATATGCTAACCTAACCCATTTAGTCTAATGTTGTCGGCATTACATTGTCTTTATTATTTATTATTGTACTTCTTCCATCTAAAAAGATCATATATGAGCAAGCTAACATTAGCTTTGCCAGTTGGCTCAGTTAGCTACGCAACAGTTACACCTGGCAGTCGCTGGGTGTAAATATTTGTTGTTTTCGGCCACAGCAGGCAGCTGTTTTTATCGAAAAAGCTCTAAATCTTCCCCCTCTGTACACTACCTGCTCAGCACCAAAAGACAGACAGACACAGCGACTTTAGCGACTAGCTAAAGAACCAGATATTTCCCTCAGGAGTTGGTAGAGACCAAAAACAGAGCTAAAAGGAGAGTGAACATTGTTGAGAGTGAATATTGTTTATGGCCACCTTCACAAGGTGACATACTAATGTTGCTCTGTAACTGCTAACAAGTTTGCCATTTTTAATTTAAATGTGATGATATATTTAAAAGGTGATGATATGTCAGTGTTGTGTTTACAACTTTTTTACTCTGCGCCCAAGTGACAAAAAAAAAAGAAAGAAAGAAAAATCAGTTATTGCTGGTTTAAGAACAGCATGTGCAAGCGGCTCCAGCTCATCAGGACTGAATAAAAAAAAACAGACCTGACAGATTATTAGATACAAGTTCTTCATACAACATCAGACAAGCTCAAACATATACATGAATCAGATCCTTTCATGTGTTTTGCATACGGGCCAGGCATGAAAGCAAAACACAGAAACATGCATGCACACAGACACAAATACAAAAGCCTTAAGAAAGCCCTGATATTGATCTTCTTCTGTAAAATAATGTCCACACAATGTGCCTCTCCATCCTTTGAGATTATATTTTAATTAATTCTTCTTGTGTAGAAGGGACTTTTCAGAGCTGTAAAAAGATGGACAATGTTGATAAAATGCCTCAATTTATTCTGCTAGGCTTGAACAAAATAACCTTCACATGTCTAGTATATTTTTAAATGGCTTCCTGATGGAGAATATTGCCCTCAATAATAGTCCCCTTTGCTAACAACATTGTCATTAGCATTGCATAGCCTTAATGCCTCCGCTGTCCTACTGTGAGTCACTGGGGCTGGAGTGTAATATTTCCCCCTTAATGGACATTAAAATGGGTGTTCATGTTGTTAAATCCTGCTGAGGGAAGTGTGTAGTGTGTGGTGTGTTTGCAGGTATCCACTTGCTTGTGTGCACATATCACTGTGCGTGTATGCATGTGTGTGCATATGGTAATGTTTTTTTCTGTATTTGCATGTGTGTCCCATGTACCCTTGCTATGCCAGCAGGCCTCTGGCCCTTTAGTCAACTTGATTGAGTTTATGGACCAACAAGCATTGTATCCCACCTTGTCAGGAAGCCTTGTGATAGAATTGAATTACCATTTTGACACCTGCAGGAAAAGCACTAAGTCCCCTGGGTGCAGTGATTACTTTGCAGGGACATTACATCTAATGACCTCTATGGCTGAACGTCTGCCAAAGCTTGTTCATCATGCAGACAGATCTCCATAGACAGCCTAGACGCTGCTGTGTGAAAGTCTTGTAACTTACATGATCTATCATATAATTGTCATTCCAAACCCAATGAAATATTTCATGTTGTCTGTAATTTTGATTGTGATGTTGTGATTGAAAATGTTTAAGGTTTCGTCAGTTTGTAATAAAATAAAGTAGAATAGCAGTAACTTGTTATTTAGTTGTTAACTTGTTTTAACTATATACTTAAGTGATATTGACATAATGACAATTACCATCTAATAATAGACAAGTGACATAAATAAAGTTTCCCTTCATCAAAGTATACTTTGTCATGCACTGAAACAGCCCAATTGGCACAGAAGTTCTGAGTGATTTTTGCACTGCTGTTGTGCTGTGGATGAGAAACACTTGGCACTGTGTGTAATTGATGAGCCTTACATCGATCTTGGTAAGATTCCTTGAAACGTTATTTCCTCTTGTCTAGATAGAAAATGATACTCAGTGCCGTTTCACTGTAATTTTTCACAGAATAATGCCTCAACATTTAATACAGCTTCCCTTGTATAAAACTTCAATAAAATTAGCAGAATATATAAGCATGTTATGTATCATAACTCTGTGACAGACAGCATCCAATTATTATTTTCCTTGTTAAAGTGCTCTTAATATCTCTAGGGGAGTTACTAGAGGAGGGGTCAAGCGATATGAGGATGAGCAGGTGGGATGTCAGTGGCTGACACTGGTGACAGATGGTTCAGTTTGGCAGATACATATGTATGCCATACTGTATGTTGTATCAGCACCTACTGTGTGAGGATAATCCAGCAATTTCCCAGATTGTCTCAAAAACACACTGTTTAATTGTAGATCCTGGATTTTCATTCCTTAAAATTTCCATTCTTATGATCACAATGTAACATTTACACATACAAACATGACCTTTTACACAATCAGTAGAGAATTACTAGAGAGGAGCAAGAAGGCAATATATTTTGTGGGAAATTTGACTGTGACTACATAAGGCATGATTAAATCCCCCAATCTATCATCTCCCCTCTTTCCCCTCTCCATAGTGGCCTTGTCCAGTGTGATTTCAGTGTAATATGGAAAACTTTTCACAATGTTGGTGGAGCTATTAATGATCAGTGGGTCCCTTCACCGCTTTATTCTCTACTTCCTTACAGTGTTTCACTAATCGTTTCTCAGCACACAATGCTAAGCTGACCTACATACTGTAGGGGCGCGGGTGTTTCCAGAAAATCATTTGGGTTTGTTTGCTCTGCTAAAATCACCAAGCTTTTGTTTTGAGCTGCAGTATCTGTAGCATGCATGTCAATTTTTGCACACACACAATTCTGCTTCTAAAGTGGTTCTTTAAATTGTATAATGATGCCAAATAGTAGCTATTGCCTGTACATAAAGAGCATGAGGTTACTTATCTCTTGACCCCTGTTCTCTGATAACGTAAGTGAGGCTTCTCACTACGGGGAACGCTCTCCTCAGAAGCCTCTGTATCATTACTCCAGCCAGCATTGGCTGGCAATCATGAGACTTGTGTTAAGGCAAAGCTACTCGCCACACTATGAGCAGGAGTGACGCAGCGGCACTCATCATTCCAAGTAAGGCCACATTGTCTTTGCTTTATTCAAAAAAATTGTTCTGGTGAGACACAAGGGTTACTGCATAAAACCACAAATTGTCTTTCAAAAATGTGTTTCAGACACTGACTGCCAACCTGAGAGGTCCCCTCTTTCAACGAGAGACCAACCTGAGGACAGTGCACAGCAAGGACAAAGATGTGACATCAATGCTTACTGTTTAGATTAGATTCAACTTTATTGTCATTGCACATGTCACAGGTACAAGGCAACGAAATGCAGATAGTACCTGGCGATCGTCACAATGAAAGATAAAATGATTCTCACAGTGAAAACCTCCACAGTGACTCATAATACTAGATTATAATACTCTTAACATTATAAACCACTATTCAGTATTTTGGTGTCTGACAAATCTTCAAACATATTAGTCTGTTACACGAACTGGACTTCCTGGATTGTATTTCATCATCTCACCAGTGCCCGAAGCAACCCACCCCACTAGCGCAGCCCCTTGCATTTTTTTTTTTAAAACAAGGCTATTTTTGGTCTGAACGCACAGTTATGCATGCAGACTGAGTGGGGAGTTTGTAGCTTGGCAGACTGGCCTACAATAGAGATTCTTTAAAGTAAAATAAAGCAAGCTCAGCAGCCTGAGGCACAGAACATACACATACAAGTGTCCATACCTGAGACTCACTAGACTTTTATTTGGAAAACCTTTATTTGTGGGTTGGGCAGCTGCTGAGTTATAGGGGTTTACTTAAGCTCCGTGGCTTTTATGGCTGTTAGCGGTAATGCTATTACCTTGGTTAGCTAATTAGCAGTTAGTTGTGCCAACATGCTCTCTCATGGTCTCATGTTTTAACAAGTAATTGTAACTTATATTACACTTTTTTTGGACATGACTTCTGCCCGAGTATTGTGAATCAATGCTTATATTCGGAAACCAGCATCTCTCTCTCTCCCTTCCCTCTTGGAGTACTGTATAAGGCTGAAGTTTCAGCCTGGACTTTTAGCTGACAGCTTACAAAATATTTTTTGACCTGAACTTAGTCTGACAGGCTATGTAAGCTTTACATCTGAAGAAAATGTAATGTATTGTAAATTATATTGAGAATTTATCACAGTGTATGCAGTCATCTTTGGCAGTTCAACCTCTACCTTCAGATTTGGGAGGAAGCCCTATAAATCTGTAAGTGAACTAAAACAGGAATAACATAAGTTAATTCTTTAATGAGTTGTATTCCTTTTGGACTCTGAAGGTACTCTTTATAATGTGGCTTGTTAAAACAAAACCACACACGCTAATAAAATCATTTCTTTACATTATTATTTGCAATAACAGACTAAAGTCAAAATACATAAAACCTGAATTGTTATTTTTGCTCTGCTGTTTATCTCCTCCTACCTAGAGTATGTTTAGTCTCCATCTGAGAATCGGTTGGGGCATAGCACTTTACAGTCTGTTTCCATGGTAACATCCACCCTTAAAAACTATGTTGTTGTCAAAAGAGGGGTTAAAGTGCTTTTTTTCCCTACATAATTTTTCAAATTGAATAAGAGTTTTTAGTCTGTTTAAATTTGAATAGAAAAATTCTAAATAACAGCCAAATGACATCTTGACCTTCCCTTCATGGTGTTAAGAGAAATAAGAGAAGCTATTGAGCACGTTTTTTAAAAAAAATCAAACCTTGTATTAAATCATAGTTTATTTAAAAGTATCATACGAAACATTTCCGCATTAAAATGTCTAAAAACGGCTAGACCTGTGTCATATATTTCATTGAGTTGTGAACTTACATTATCCCAAATGTTTCCAACAATGTTCAAACCCAGAGAAATTCGTAATTTTATTCAAGGTAACAAATGGTGTATTTCATTTGGTCGCCTGTCAATAGTGTCTTATCCCCTTTATCCCCTCTAGTTGCTATAACTTCGGGAAACACCAGATGATACGTCAGAGAGTGAGGAAGGAAGGAATACAATGTCACAGAATTATACTCAGTAACAGTAATACAGCATTTTTTCTGCCACACAGCATCTTTTTTTTCAGTAATTGCATGCCATTTTGCAACACAGTAATCCAGCAGAGACCTAATTTATTGAGCCACCAAGCTAATGTTATAACATTAGAACAACGTTCAGCACACTCATAAAGTTATTTTTAGTATGATTGTTTTGACAGTGCTGGGCTCACCACATAACATTAGCTACATTAGCTGTATGGGTAGTCGACTCATCTTGCAATAATGGTAAGTTAGCAAGATGAGTCGACTACCCATACAGCTACTGTAGCTAACGTTATGTGGCGAATTGAGTTGTTGGTTAGCCCAGTGCTGTTATCTGTGGTCAAAACAATCATACTAAAAATAACTTTATGAGCATGTTGAACGCCACATAACGTTAGCGACAGTAGCTGTATGGGTAGTTGACTCATATAATGGTAAGTTAGCAAGTTAACGTTACATCAGCTAATGTTATTTGCAGATATTTCATCAGAATGAAATGACATAATGTGAAGAAACATGACTAAACGTAATGTGAATACAACTTTAATACATTTCCTCATCCGTGAACATGATTTCTGCCCTTAGTTACGTCAGATAGAATGCTGGTTGTTTAACAATGAAGACAACTCCCATGATCCCATGCTACTTTATGATGTCATCAAACTACGTCTTTTGTTATTGTTTTGATTGAGAGACCCCTACCGGCAGAAATTACATACTGTGCGTTTAACATCAATGTAAGCCTGATCTACTTTGTTGTACAGTTGCTTTTTCGGTATTATCAAAACTATAAAAATTGGTCATTCTGGTGGGTACAAGTATCCCATACTATCACCACAAATAGCCCAAAAGCTGTAATAATTATTATACTAGTAACTGATGGATTGCCTCAAGTGATGTCACTTGAGTCAGCCCTGGTTGTTGCTGAAGACTACAAGTTTGAAAAAGAAAAAAAATCTGCAGGTGTGGAGCTAGAAAGAAGTGAGCTTACCAGACCTCTGTAACCCGCGCTTCATCTCTGCTTAAGGCTAGCGGCTTGAGGCTACATTAGCCGCTACTAGCATAACACAGCAAAACTCCGATCAGTTGCATTGTGAACTGTCCATCGTGAGTCAAACAATGTTATAAAAGTGAAATGCTAAATTGGTGGAGGACTCTTTTAATAGTTGAGAAACCTTTTGCTAGTAGAAGTATTGATTTTTCTTTGCCACTGCATGTATCTGCTCCAGCCTTATGTTGTTTATTTTGGATTAATGAGGATTAGGTCTTTAAAGGGAAATATATTTATTTAATACAATATTTATTTAGTTATTCTATTCCCTTGCCTGTGCCTGTCAGGTTTATCTGCACAGAAACCATGTGTTCATGTGTATTATTCTGACCTGTCCTTTGTTCTCTGTGTTGCAGGTTGCCCATGTGGGTGGCCAAGAGGATGGAGGCCATGAGGGCTGTGTACCTGGCTTCCAGGTCAAACACTACCAGGTGACGTACAGTGGACCCTTCCAGAAAGGCCAGGCGCTTATACAAGGTCAGTAAAATTGACAGAACAAGATATTTAGAATCTAACTTTTTCTGCTTTGCTTTGAAGTTTGCTCTGTTACTCCCTCTCTCTTAAATTCTGTCACAACACAACACAAATCTGCATGTGGGTGTGCAGACACACATGCGCATATAAACCCTCAGTCTGTCTGTCCGGCTCCTGAGGATTTGAATAGCAGCATATCCAGGGGAGCTGAGCAGAGCAAAGCCAGTCTCCCTCCAGGTCAAGATGATGTATGTGTGTATGTGTATATAGGTTGTTTTGTTCTTCACATTCATTAGAATTCATGTGAATTCTTGTTACAAACAGGAGATAGAACTAGAACTAGAGCGACAACAACAACAACATAATTTGTGTCTGCAAATGAATTATTCTCCTTGATTGGATGATATTTACAAAAGACTTTTTTTTCCTTCTTTTGTTCCTCCCCTGAAGACAGCTTTGGGCTGCTCAGTTAACAGTGTGTGTGTGTTGTGTGCTCATTTGCATGTGTGTGTGCCTTGCGACTATTTTGCTGGAGCTTTTCAGTCCCAATACACCAGTTACCATGCTCGAGTCGACTTAGCCTTCTGGAGAACTCTGAGTTGTATTTTCCTTTTTATGCAGAAATGTGTGTTTGATCTCAGCAGGTTTATAATCAAAACATTAAAGATTTGAGAGGGAGTTGAGAGGAAGGTCGCAGGGTTAACTACGGAGTGGTCGTTCTCATGGAGGCTCAGCTCCATCTCTGAGCCAGTTGGGAGGCAGCCCTGTTACCCTTTTGTTACTGCAGTGGCCAGTCACATTCCCCACAGACTCTCAGCTCTCAACTCTATATTGCTGCCACAACTTATTGGTCCAGTCTGCTCCTCTGGGACCCTCCGGCAATGCCTACCTGCACAGCTCCACTCCGTCTCCACAGAGATCAGCAATAATGTCTGCTGGCTAGCAGCCTGCTCCTCTGGGGTTGTGAGTTATGGCTGCAGACACGTCTCCCCACAGAAATCGACAGGGTGCAGTCAGCTAACTGTAGTTTCACTACAAAGCTGAGGAGGTTTTCACTAATTCATTTGTTCAATAATTCATTCACTTTTGCACTGAGCTGTTGTTGTTTTATTTGTACAATATGATGAAATACAATGGAAATATGTAAATTCAAATGGGAATAATTTATAGATTGTTAATGCAGTCTGTCATTTATTGTGGAACTTGTTTTCATTCCTCTCTCATTATTCAGCCACTTCTTTATTTATTTCATCGTCCCACTGTGTTGCTCTCCACATTACGAGGCGACATTGGTAGAATATCATTACCTGCTTCAGTGACATGCACATAATGTGCTGTATCTTTATACACAGGAGTAACACATTTACTTCTTTTATGGCTGGAGTGCCATGCAGTGCTTGTGGGGGTGTTCATACACGGCACAAACTTTTTTTAAGTGGCACTCCATTTACAGACAGATTTTCCAACTGAAAATACATTGCAAACCTCTCCTACCTACACAGCAAAATAGGACAAATCTGAGCATTTTCTCCTTCAGTCTTCTTTTTTCAGCTTTATTGTGTTTGATTCGTTCAGCCAGTGAGGCATTTTGTCATCTGGAGGTTCAGTGGTGCATGTAGTAGGAGACAGAACTCAGTTCTGCTTTAGTGCGCTGCTCTGGGACGACAGAGTGGTTCTATTACCTTGAATATGCTCCTGTCAGCAGAAACACCTCTCACCATGGGGGGTCCCACTGCTCACATGTTATGGACAGAAGCATGCCAGTGCTCACACACATACATTTACACACACATGCACATACAGTACAAACATAAATATATATGTGCGTGCTTATAGTGGATTTAAAAAAAGAAAAATCGGACACACACATAGATAGAAACCTGCATGCATACTGTATACGGGTGTGTTGTTGACTTATAGTTGCTCATAACTGCACAACAGAAATGTAATATATGGTTTAATATATGGTTTATGATGGTTTTAAGAGTCTCTTAAAGATTCAAAGCACTTGAACAAACACAATGCTTCAGCAGGTACTGAAGGTACTGAGGCTGAACAGCGTGCTGAAAAACAATAAGACCATGATGAAAAACAACAGAAAGAAAACTACAAAGGAAACAAATAAGGCACATGGTTTCAGCATTCAACTTAAAAGATGTGTGATTGATATCTATGGTTATGTCAGTGACTGCGCGATAACAAACGATTAGATGCAAGTGTGTTAGCTTCATAACAGCGATCAAAGTGAAATAACAGTACGTGTACATATCAACGTGTCTGTTTTTGTGCATAGCGTACAATGTGTGTGTGTGTGTGTGTGTGATTTCAAAGAAAAGGGAAAGGGAAAGGCATTTGTTAGCACAAATAATTCAGTTCATTCACCAATATGTATGGATTTCCAAGAGAGCACTGATACTATTTTACCTTCCCACCATTCGTTTTGTTAAATTTGAACAAATTGTCTGCTGAGTGTGAGCGTGATTCATACAGAGTGCCAGAGGCTGCAGCCGGGCCCAGTGACACATGCAGATTTATGTAAATTCTGCTCAGCCCTGTGCCACCTGCTGTAGACCTCCCTGTGTAATTACCAGCGGAGGGGCGGTCTGTTAGCGAGAGATACCTGTTTGCACAGACCCGGGTTCAAGGACATCCATCTTGGCTAATGGCCGTATCCGAGAAACAAACGCATACACGTACAGTGTGCAAACATCCACCCTTTCTCCATCTTTCTCACTCTTTATGCTCCTCCTGTTCTGTTTGTCACTCCCGCACTACTATTGTACATTTCCTCTCTCTGGCTCTTGGTTTTGCTACTTGTCTTTCTGTTTTGTTTTACCTCCATTCACTCCACCTCCCCTCTTACCTCTCCTCTTACTCAGCTGGTCATCGCTTACATGGAAATGGTGTGCTCCATCTCTGACATTGCTAGATTACGTGGTTTAACTGTGTCGTGTCAATGGTGTCATCTTTCAATCAGTGAAACTGACATAATGCCCGCTTGAGGTTGAGGTATCCACTTCTAATTTTGCTACTGAAACTGTCAACGTTTGTCATGTGAAATCACTTTCATTCAAATCTGGATGTACCAAGCGATGATTGGAAGGATTACACTTAAACTAAAATCTGTGCATCTGCATTGCTAGAATGAAGTGTTACACAATTAACCTCAGATTCCCTACAGCCTACAGCTCAATTTGAAAACCATTCTGAACAAAGCAGAAATTAATTTCGAAATGTAAAAGGCTTAATAGAAAAGCCTCGAAATTGCTTTTTTACCAAGGAGTTGAGTTTATTCAGGTGTAAGAGATGTTTGACCCGATGATGACGAATGCTATTTCCGCTGAATAATGAATAAAATGAAAAATGGACTCCCAATTTATGAAATAACTGTGCTCAACGGAATTGATCCTTTATTCGCTCTAAATGCTATGCTGCCAATTCAACGGGAGGCTTTCTCTGTTTCACTGCAACAGAAACCGCTGTCATGAGAAAACATTCTATAGGTGCACAGTCTGTTTTTCTGATAGACCCATGCCTTTAGATTGAAGGGGGGATCTGAATGCAGGCTTCACCTCTATACATTAAAGTGCCATATTTCTTTAGAGTGTTTCAAATACCAAACATTGTCTCCACAGGGTCGAGACGCATTAGGCAGGCCAGGCGGTGAATGACATTTACTGAAGGATAAATTAGGTTCTCAGTCCTGAAAAGTTATTTTATTAGTTCTTTCTCTCAGCGGGTTCTGCCGTGATGCAGAGAAATACAGCAATGAGATGTATTGATTTTGAGATGGTGTTATAGCTCACCTTAGTTTTGCAAGCTGTTTGTTTCTTGCCTCGCTGCTGCCCTCTTGGAGGTAGCAGTAAAGTTGATGCAGTTTGCTGTCACCAGCCTGGCAGGCTGTCAGAAATAATGGTGCTTCATAATATCAGTAATGCTGTTACTGTGCAGAAACTGGACTTCTTCATGAACATTTATAGCCAGGAGTATCCCTTTTGCAAGAGGCCATCATAAGAAGACATTAAGTTCTGTTAATTTATGCAAACCCTAGGTGGAAATACGGTTTGGATTTTATGGTGTACTGGGAAGCTATAGGGCATACCACGCTGACAGCCAATAAAATGTGGAGAAGAAATGAGGAGAGCCACCTTATCTGTATCCTGCAGAGCAAGACCATGGCTCTGTGAGGCTTTGCTACAATCCCACCACCAAACATGATTACTCCTAAAAAACATGGCAGCCTTTAGCATTCTCTCTATCATCACTCACATCCCTTAATTAAGCATTCCTTAAGATTTGACTTAAAATATACCTGAAGGAGAAGGTCCTCTCCAGGCTTGGCATTGCTAGCAGGAAGACTTCCACTTCATGTCCGGCAGCAGTCTGTGGACGTGGACATGGCTGGCACAAGGCCCAAGGCATATTAACTGCACTGAGCTCCAAAGACCTCCTTGCTGGCACGATTCTTGTCTCTCTCTTGTGTTCCCTCCCACTTTATCATTGAGGCAATTTAAAAGTACTTGAATTCTGATATAGCCTAGTGGTTTTAGATAAATTGGACGAATGGAACAGCTCTTTCATCCGTTTTATTTTTGCTTCTCTCCTCCTCAGCTCTGCTTTCTAAGTTTAGGTGGTACAGCTTGCTGTCCTTCCTGCTCAGAGCACACAATAATGTTGTTCAGGGAATTTCTTACACCGCAAACACACACACACACACACACACACACACATGTTCTACACACAGTTAAGATGCATTTATCTTCCATCACGCAGCACATGAAAGATGGGTTTTATGATTTATTGTTGCTGTAAAGGTTGCTGACTTCCTCAGCTACACTTCATTCAAATGTATCTGTTGCTCAAGCAGATACTCTACATGCTTTTCTTCTCTTCTCAGCCCTCTGAATGCATTACTCACTGCATTATGTTGTTCAACCAGCACATCCCTTCAACCCTTTTGCAATGTCATTGAGTA
This sequence comes from Macquaria ambigua, assembly GCA_008360985.2. Lineage (NCBI taxonomy): Eukaryota > Metazoa > Chordata > Actinopteri > Centrarchiformes > Percichthyidae > Macquaria > Macquaria ambigua. The sequence goes on along the minus strand of VMKM01000278.1, from coordinate 42,316 downwards.
CCTCATTATTTCACCGCTGTTACTTTAGACAAACAGCTAGCAGATGTTAAAGTAAAAGATAAACAGCAGGAATACAGTCAATATATTTACCATTTAGCATAGTAGGAAAATATTTGTATCTGTTTATTGGTGTTGATCAGTAAAATTCCACTGTATTTCAGGCCCATAGCCAAATGTGTTTTTATCTTGTGGTATTTGCTTAACTAAAGCAAAAATTAAATTATAAAGAAAATTCCCTGCATGGAGATGGAGCAAGGCTACAAACAGTCTAGCTTTACTGTGAGTTAAGAACAGCTGTGTCCCTCACATTGCTGCCCTACTTACTAATTTTGGCAATATAACCTTCCCTACACCACCCTCAACCCAACACAACCCCACTCAATGCCACCCAAAGCACCCACCTACAACAATACCCTGTCATCCGAGTGACTATGGATGCATGGATTGATGTTCTCCCTCGCTTCTGTCTGCAAGGCAGGGTGCATATCCTGATCACGCCACTCTCACGCCTGTAATGGCGTAGCATTAATCACCTTCTGTAGCCAGAGTAACCAGGACCTGCAGCTTCTTTTCCGGTGTATTTTTAATTTGACCATAAATCAAGGTGTGCTTTTGACAAATGACTATAATTACAGGAAAGGCCATTACTAGTATGGGTATGCAAGTGTGTATGTGTGTACTGGTGCGTGGGTGTGTGAGTGAGTGTTTCTACATACAATATGTTTGTGAATCTGAGCATTGTGTGTACAATATGTGTACCGTGGGCATGGTATTTGTTTGTAACAGGTGATAGTGTGGGTAAGGAGTGAACCAAGATAAAGAAAGAATCCATGTGGGTCCCTGTGGACTTATCTGGCTCACAGCTACAGTCAACCTTATATGGGTCAACTTGTGACTGGAGGCTGCTGGTAGATGGTAGTTAGGAGGGCTGGGATGGAAGGAGGGGGAGAGTGATGTGTCAGAAAGAGGAGAGTAAATGGTAGAGCAGAGGAGAGGAAGGAAGAGGGAGTGGAACGTAAAGCTGAAGTGGCAGCAGATCCTTTTATGGCAGACTGCAAATCATCAGTGACAAAAGAAAATGCGAATGTTTGACTAGAATAACAAACAGTTACTTCATATGTGGGCTGCTGTATGGCTTTTTAATACAGGATTTACAATGAAATCATGCAGCAGCATTTATGAATTATTTGATATGATATATCTATGGGCTAATTCAAAATGGCATGGCTAAAATACTCACTTTTACTGAAAAATGTATTTCATGAAAATACAAAATAATGATGAGCGATGGTAGGTGAGCTAATATGAGCTAAAAGTTGTATAAAAAAATCTCACTGAACACTGAATTTTTTTAAGCAGTGTATGAGCAGCTAATATAAGCTAAAATTTTGTATAAACAATGTAAAACTGAATTTAAAAAAAATCTTATCTTTCAGTAGTTTTGATGTGGTTAAAACAAGTTCCATGAGGTAAGTGGAAAACATTGCTTTGGGATTTGTGAGACACATGTGCTGGCCAGTATGCTTGTCCTTAAAGGAAAGCTCTGGTTTATTACAACTTGGGTCTTAACTTCGTTGTTCTGGCCATTATTTCTATTCTCACTGAGTTAATTGCTGACATTTGGGAACATGGCGGAATCGCTAAAAAGAACTCTAAGGAGGCAAGAAACACAAGTGTTCAGACAATCATAGAAGTTTTAAAAAACTCATTTAGAAGAACAATGAATGTGAACTGTGAGGTTTTACCTCCACATAAAGTGGTTTACATAATCTGCTAAACTGTTGGGTGGTTTGCAATATGTGAATGGTCATTTGAATAATTATAAACCTACAATAACCTTTAAACCTGCAATAACTGATTATTCTGGCTACTTGGGAACAGTGGAAACAAGCTATGAACGCAACACTGACATTTTATCACCTTTTAAGCTGATATGGCAAATTTGTTTGCAAACAGTTGCCTAATTAAACATCCAGCAGATATGAAGCAACATTAGCAATCATTTAGAGTCGTGTGTCTGGCCACTTGATGAATAAATGTCCAATATTCACTCTCTTTTCAGCTCTGTTTTGCTCATTACTAACTCCTGAGGGAAGTATATGGCTCTTAGCAGCTAAATGTTCCATGTTTACTAGCTAGCCTCTAACTTCGTCTTTCTGTCATTTGGTGGGTAGCTTACAGTGTGTTTTTAGAGCTTTTTCACTGAAAACAGCTGCCTGCTGAGAGTGAACCAAAACAGTGAAGTTGCTGGCTGGAAAACCACAAGAATGATCTGAAAGACACTAAGGTGCTCCTTGGAGCTGAGGAGAACTGCCGAGTTGGGTAATAATTAATGATAATCCTCTGTAGGTTCACCTCTACGGGTGATACCTTTCACATACACATAGTCATTTGATCCATTGTTAATATAGAAATATTGATAATGGACGCTTTTTAACAGGAAAAAAAAAGGCATGCAGTCAAGATCAACAAGGCACCACATCAGCTCATGTTTGAGCTATGTGCTGTCAGTCTGACTTGTTAAACTACATTGACTTTATTGATGCTAAAAGGTATTTTATTTGATTATACTTACAGTATTAACTTTCATCTTGTATGACATTCAGATGGATATCTCACCTTTGTGTCAGCACATCTGCTGCTGGCTGTGAACTGGCATCTCGGTCCACTGGCACACAAACTGGCATCAGCAGCCCTGAGAGGCTGCCTGTAGAGGCTGTAATCACAGGGCATCAGGGGGACAGGGACAGCAGTGCCAACACCCATCTGCAATCATGGTGCAATTGGAAATCGTTTGATATACTATTTCTTTCTCTTGCTGTCTCTTCTGTGTCTGTCCTCTGTCTCTCCCAGTTTCTCTTTCCTTCTTACACCCCTGAAGAAGATCACTCTTGCTTCCTTCCTATACTCATGTGTCGTCTCTGCCTAACCTACTCAACAGGGAAGGAATTTACATTTCTGATGCAAATTGCAGTACATTTGCTAGCAGGTCTAACAAACATCATTCACAGCACTCCTGGAATGAAAAATAAACTCCACATGTTTACTTCAATGCAGGCTGTTCACTAAGAGGGTGTTTTTAATTGCAGCTTTGAAGGACTTTAGGGAGCAGATTTTGGCAAGTAGATATGAATAGTCAAGATTAATATTACATTATTCTGACCAGACGTTGGCACATCTTGATTCTGAAAGAAAGTGAGGGCCTGGAATGATCAGAGAGCACAGTCAGTCAGAGCAGTTTGCACCAGCTGGGAACCTGCTCAGGAACATCTTGTAGATTTGTTGTTAAAAATACGTGCTTCTCTTAATTTGCTTGGATTTGTAATCATCACGTATTTGTTTGGGGGGTGACCAGGTGGGTGTATGGAGGGTGGGAAGGAGTAGGCTTTACAAGTGTGAAAAAGAAAAGTAACCCTCGAACTGCTAGAATACCCTTAATATCTATTTCCCACAAAGTTACAGCTAATATGAGCCAACATTTCAACAATGTAACACTGAAGGATTTTCTTCTCCATCTTTTGTCTTACTTCCTTAACACCTACTCTGCGGGGTTAGGCATGATAATCAGTAGATTATGGATGTACAGTATGTTGTAAACACACAGGATGCAGGATGTAAATAAAGGATGTAAAGAAAGCCTGTGCCAGCCATGTGGCGATAGGATTCAAAATTGCTGTGTTGCTTTAGCTCAGGCAGAGCACCAAAGTCAAGCTTGCATTAGCTTATTTGCATAGGTGGGGACTCGACGCACATGACTTGGACTCAAGTCAGACTAGAGTCACAAATTTGATGACTTTAGACTCGACTTGACAAAATCAAAGAAGACTTGCAACTCAACTTGGACCAATGACTCGAATACTCAAGAATACTTGAAACCTTCCCCCAAGCCCAAAGATAAAAAGTATGCTATTCAAATACAACAAGACAGGACAGAAACATACTAAATTAATTCCATTGTGGTACTGGTAAATAGTGTTATATGCTATGAAAGTGCAATGTCAGCACTACTTTTTTTATGATTAAGTTCAGTTGCACTTGTTTTAACAAATAAATACACATTTTAAAAAGCATTCATGATTTGTTTAAATTTAATATATTATTACTTAAATGGCATTACATTTGGTGAAGAGAACATAATGACTTGTTTAGGACTTGGGACTTGAGTGCAAACACTTGAGACTGACTTGAAAAACAATGACTTGGTCCCACCTTTGCTGATTTGCATCATCTGCTCCATTCATGCTTCATCAATCAACCAATGGCACATTCATCAGCTGCTTGGCAACGAGCTGACTAGAAACATCCAATCATTTTCAAACAGGTGTGCACATGTAGCTTTTACAACCTAGCTCTTCTCACTATTACTCTGCTGATATGCAGATGAACCCGACCTGATCCTTCTTTCTTGAAGCTTGTGATAGTTCTGCTTTAATGAATATTTAACGATCATGTATGCACTTCCTCAAAGCAGAAATCTTTGAGAGCTCCCTCAAAGAGCATAGCCTTTTCCACCAAATTCAACCGTATAACCATTTGCATAAGATGGTGAATTCATTGACGTCCTGTAAGTGTCTCTGACTGAAGCAGCCATTTATAGTGTTCCCTTTCAATTTACTGTTTAGTATTTGTTTTATCCATTCTTCAATCGATGCCAGTCAAACTGCGGTCTGACTGGCATCGATTCTATATAAGTGTTTACTGGATTTCAGAATCCACATTATTTGAGCTCCGTTGTGGACCACACCTGATACTGTCTGTCTTAGTGATGTTACAGTGTTTTTCTTGTCCTCTTTTCAAATATTTCTCAACATAATTCTGTGAGGTCTGGGGGCTAAAGAGAGAAAGCCACAAGAGTCACTAGTCCTGACTGTGTATTCCTTCGATGCATGTTTAGAGTTAACTGTCCTGCATGAGGAGGAGTCCTTCTCCACACATCTTTAAGCCAGAAGGGATGGCATGCTGCTGCAGAATAAAGTGGCACTTCTTTTTGGTCCTTCAGTAGAATATTTTCCCACCACAATGTTTAAATCGAGGTGTTATGCACTGTTGCATTTACTTCTCATGCAGCTGTCTCCTCACATAAGCTCTACAACTGCATTTTTAGTGTTTAAACTTAGGAGTTTTAATATTGTTTGGACCATACTAAATTGTTTTCAGTACAGCATTCTTTTGGACGTGGATGCTGTTCTGTCCCATAAAGTAGTTAGTTTGATAGACTGGTCTTAAGAGGATGTGGTCATTTTAGGTCTGCATGGTCTACTCTTGGCGAGAAATAACCGCTGTACTTAGCTCTGGTTTTGTTCTGTTTTTTTTTGTTGTTTTTTTTGTTTTGTTTCAGGAGATCAATTTAGGCAGCTTCACTGAGTTCTTATAGCAGTGTTTCGAACAAGTGGATACTTGATCAATATAACTTTCCTGGTGTGAGAAACCCTGCCGATCAGATATGGTTCCATTTATATAAGCAAGAGCAAGATTGCATTAGTTTTTTTTTCTTTTGATGATGAAAAGAGTCCTAAAGAGTTTACTTTGTTTTGCCATTGTACTGTAAATATCTCTACACTATAATGTACAAGCACTTTACGGAGTGGGGACTCCTAATGATTTCCATTAGGTATTTAGTTGGCAAAACATGTTATGATATATCCCTACCACATAACAATGATATTTATCATGATTGACACTATTTTTTTAACAGATGGCATTTTAACATATGGTAGAACCAACTCAATCATAAAGATAAAGAAATAGGCTTCAAATACAGCAATAAATTCCTCCCTACCTGTCATATATTTGCTATAAATCAAATTGTTAATTAGAAGAACTTGCTCTGTATAAGGGTTATCAATCAAATGTTAGCTTTTATGTCCTTATCACACAAGGTAACCTATTTGTAGTATAATTGTTTGGACTGTTTAAAATATTTTTTAAAATATTTTTTATAATTTGATAGTGATAGTAGAGATAATTAATATGCAACAAACATCAGTGATATGCTATACAGAGGTTCAATTATAGTAAAAGTCTTAACTTGGCTATTGAACACCCCCAAGATAATATTAAAGCATAACAATTCACTGTAAAACTGATAGCTCTGCTAATTTTACCGTTTAGGAGGACGTTTTGTTTTTACTGGCAGAGAGAGACCTTTGTTCTTCAATTTGATGAGCTTATTGGGGTGTCACTTGTCTAATACATTCTGAAAGCGATGTAATTATTCTGTACACTTTATCAAAAGATTATCAAGTTGATTTTATTTCATCAGATAATTAGGGCTGTCATTTTATCACCAGCACTAAATGTGCTCTAGCTCTATATTTACATGGTCTGTTGTAGGTTTGTGTGTGAGTTTGCAATTGTAAAACTACGTGTGTGTATGTGGTTGCATGCGGTTGTTTCTTCCATTTGGAGTTATGTTTATAGTCTATAAACATGGGTTTTGTTAGTAACAGCTGCAGAGGACAGCCATCAAACGAGCCACATATTTCTCTTTCTTTCATTGTCACAAACAAACCACACAAGTGTCTGCACCTCATTATTTTATAGCCCCCCTGAATTCCTTGTATATTTTATTTCCATGCACTACACAAAGCATTGCCCTAATTATGAGCAGGAAAGTGACAGTCATAGGCCGCTGTTTTGTGTTATTTTAGAATACCTGTTCCTTAATGATAAGACCACAAACATGTGCACCCAGCCAAGCCCTGAGTTTTCCATTTTCAAAGAGAATACAGGTGTCATTCAGACTTAGAACTGCTGTCTGGTTTACTTAACATTTTCATGCTCCATCTTTGGGTCAAACCTAACCTAAAATTAACTGCTTGATAATCTCACTCAAAAGTTATAGACAGCATACTAAATGTGACATCCTTTTGCGATTTCTTTTCCTCTTTCTACTTTGATACCTGTGCTTGTAAACACAAGCAGTGCGTAGGGTGACACATTTAGTCAATATCCTGTGTTAATCCTCAGTTACTTATCTGTATTTATATCTGTACTTGTGCAATTAGCAACAGTTTTTGTATTTGTATTTAGATAAATTTAGAAGATAGCAGGGGTTTAAAATTGAACTTTGAAAATTAAACTGTTTCTTTGTAATATATTGCTGTAATATGTAAATTACACCAATATATAAAACCATTAATACCATGGTTTTCAGTGACTTATTATTATAGATAATGTAAAACGTTACGTAACGTAAACGTAAAATGTTATTTCTGATGTTCAAATTGAAAAAGCACGTCAAGTAAGTTAACGTATCAATCTATTTTTACAGACTCTTACAGACAGCTGTCTTCATGCGTCATATTCTGGTATTAAAAAAAACACAAAAAAAAACAATCAGAAACTTCTACAGAAAGAGTAGCCTATCAAAAAAGAGTATTTCCACAACAAGCTAAAACTTTCTCAATCACTGTCTCTCTTTCGATCTCCATCTTTTGTCTGTTCTCTCTCCTCTGAGTGCTTCACAAATAAAGCTATTTCCAGTGAAACATCTTGTCTGCTATGGTCATATTTTTAAAAATATCCAAAAATGCTTAGCATCTAATGAAATAAAACATATATCTTTATTTGTGCTTTCCAGAATGGAGATTCAGGATTGTCCCTGATGGTTTCATTTGGATGTTTTCATTTGTGAAATATCCCTTTCAGTTCCTCTCTTCAAATCAAATAGACTGAAACACTATTTGGTCCGATGTGAGTTCTAAAAGCAGGTACTGCTATGACATTTAACGAGGGCATAACAGAAATAACAACTAAATGGAACAGAAAACAACATCATCTTAAAATACACTGACTGTGCGTAGATGTTGTAAGGCAGAGGGGCAACCCAGATAAATGGTATAAAAATAAAGTTCAAACCCCCAAATCCTTGCACTTTTGGCTGCACCAACAAAGGCCATACCTCAACAAGACCTTCAACCAGACATTTCAAGTGAACTGTGAACTCACTCACTAAGGAGATAATGATTGCTGCTGTCATAGGAGTGACAGAATTACTTTGTGTCAAAAGTTTTGTTCTCACCCGTATGCTACTTTTCTGTCTTTGGCTCTTGGCCCGGAGCCCAGCATGGCTCCTCTTGAGTGGCCAGGGAAAGTGCTGAGTAACTTGGTTAGAGCCTCAGGGGCTCAACCTGGGTGTTGCTGGCTTCCTGAAAGCCTATCGATCTGCCTGAATGCTTGAATGCGTTGCTGGGTGCCTGTGCGTCACTGGATGTCAGCTTGTGTGTGAAATTACGTTTGCTTATGGATTTGTGTGTGTTGGACTGTGTGTGTGTGCGCGCCTATGTGTGTTTGTGTATTCCTATGTGTGTGTCCGTAGCGCATAGTTGTTTGATTGACAGGCTTGGGTGTTACTGCAGTTGGCAGGAAGTTTTCAGCTTTTTTTTCTGCCTGGCTGTTAAATGGGTTGGCAAATATCCCCTCCTCTGCTTTGGCCAGAATAGACCTTTAAAAACAGCCATGAACCTATGTGCTACAGGTGCACTGGTACTTTTAGCTGCTCAGGGAGTGTGTATTATTGGAGAGGCATGCAGCCACACCAAACATGATCATCGCATGTCTAATCTCGGCGCCATCTGGCACCTCATCAAATCTTGTGCAGATGCACAGGCACACTCACACAACATCATCAAGCTGATTCTGATCTCAGCTTCTGTTGAGGTTCTGCATCCAAACACCTAAGACTCATACTCCTGGTCCCATTGTCCACCCTAAGGGCTCCAGTATACTTATTTCAAAATCAAAGTTGGCATGCTCTCAAAGGCTGTGGTATGCAAATGTAGGTGGAACTGCCAGTTTACTCACTGCGACTGGGGGGTCTGTCCTCCCATGGCAAAGGGAGGAGTCGGTGATGGCTGAAATAATCCTGTGACATTGAAACCCAAAATGAAGATAACACATACTGTGGCTAAAGTCACAGAATGAAAGAGATTATTTATACCCAACCCGGTACAGATTTGTACACCAACAAACAACAGAAAACAAGAAGGTATGCTATCATAATTCATAAATCAGCATTCATAAGATAATTAACCTGATAGGCGTACAGGTGCATTATTTTCCAGTTAGGTTTACCAAACACTGAAAATTATTTTAATAACCAGATCCTTGTGATCTGGTTCAGAGGATGGATTAGATTCATCTTGGTGTCACACTGGTCTGATGTAGCCAATGTGGAAATAATACAGTATAAACAACAGGTTAACCGGAAACTTGTGTTCCAAGCCCACATGTTAAAAACATAGCTAATCACATGAGTTTGTAAACTAATTGTGGGTGTAGCTTCATTGCGGTTAAGAACATCATTGTACAAAAACTTTGACGAGTTCTGACAGGAAGCTTGATCAAACTTAAAGCCCAAGCCATTTTTGGTCACATCAATCTGTATTACCTGCGAGAGTGCGTCAATTTCAACTTTAACCGCAGTATGCTGTGAGCATAAGCCCCAAGCACTGAACCCTAGTAGCGTTAAATAACCGGGTTGCTCAGCAATGATAATAATTATAATAATGTTTTCTTATATAGCACTTAACACACGTAAGTGTGTGAGCGCAGTAGAGCCACAACGGCTCCAAATACTGTATAAGGAAGTGACAGCACTTAGTGAAATCACATTACCCGGGGCAGAGGCAAATCTGTAGACAGTTAACCGCGAGGCTTAATACTTAATGTGCAGTGTTTGTTTCTTACTTTATGAATATAATAATAACCTCCTCTTATATTGTTAGAATTGTAGTTTGATCAGATCAGGTGAAAACAATCATCATAATAATGTCTTGATAGAGCAAAGAGCCAGATACAGTGCTTGCTGCTAGAGTATGTACATATAAACCTGCCAGTGTTCAGGGAGTTATTTATTTACTTTGTCATTACAGTTTTAGCATCACAACACAATAAAATATAGGTAAATCCCTCAAGCAAAGTCTGCAGAATTGGAGACTTGAGGAAAGTGTGCATAAAAGGCTCAAAAAGTCCACGAGGCAGCCCTCAAGCACTTCCACAGCAGGACAGCCCTGGACCCTGCTGGACTTTCTGGGAAGAGCATCTTGTCTCTAAGAGTGGACGTTGGGACTGCATGGGCTATAACAGACATGCATCATTCATGATCACATGACTTAACATGGGAATCAACCTTAAACTCTTTGGGCTTTCAGTGGTCAGCGTGTGGAAGAAGCAGAAACAAAATATATTATTTTTAGCTCCAGTACATTTAGAAATCAACTAAGAGCACAGCGCTGCTGCAGTAGTCACCGAGTGGTCACTGACACTCTTTCTATGACTCAGAGCTTCCTCTGTTGCTCCTGTAGCGCCAGATGGTCAGTCAATTGCAGTCATATGTTTCAAAGGACATGGAATGACTTTTGACCTCTAGAATTTATTTTGGCACAGAGTTCCAAATGATTATTTAAGGGCTGATTTTCAAACAGTGTGACAAACAACATGTCACATGACATCCTGCGACCCCTCTGGACATTTGTCTCTTGTTAGCCAAATCCACTGATGATAATTTATCCGTGGATTATTGATCAGGTGACGTGTTCAGATACCCATCACTGTTTTGTGTGCCTGTTGTCTGGCTGGTTTGCTGATACATTAATGGAATAGTAGTCAATTTTGGCTGAGATGACTCACAGTCCCTGTAGAAGTCTGGCAGAGTAGTTTGAGGTCATCTGATTCATTGTACTGGCTGCCTGGTGGTGCAGATGAATGACTGACTAGATCTTCAGTTGTCTTATTTGCTGACATACAAATCAAGTGCCTGTTGCACTGGATGTTATCTATTCTGGTTTACTAATGATGCACTTATGCAGGGACATACAGCTACTCCATCGCTCTGCAACTGACTGACCATTTGATGTGTCTTTGTATGACTATAGCAATGATTCTGTGTGTCTCCCTTCTGCCAGGCTATCTCCCTATCATCTGCTGGCATACATCCCTGCCCTGGCCCTCTTTGATGAAACACTTTGCCCTGCCACTGACAAACAAACACAGGCTGATTGAAGTTTGTTATGGAGCTCGAAATAAACCCCACTCACTCCCTTCAGAACTGTTGCTGTGGTTAACCTTGTCAAGCTAGGCTTCAGGGGATCTCAATCACGTAGATACGCTGATACATTTCCATTTATATTTTCACATAAAAATAGGGTTGAGGAGTGCAATGATGGGTTTTCAAATAGGAATTTAAATGAATTCATATTTAAGCAGGTGTAACCTTGAAACAGGCAACTTCAAAGACCAAGCCTGTAGGCCTAAACATTTCCAGCCTGCACGGAGACAGCAGGATGTTTACCGTTGCTGTCAGTGTTATGTATGCATGTTATTTACTGTGAAAAACCTTGAACAGTATATCTTTTTTTACTGGTGGGCTGACTCGCTTACTGATGGAATGCATGAATTAATTAACTAGATTTAAGTGAATATTGTTTGCACCTGTTTACCTTCCTACTTGCTTTACAGCGGTCACTGAGAAAGATGACCAGAAAAGATGCAACCCTAAGATACATTCTGTTCCTGTCAGAAATGCGAGAAGTGCATTTTCCTGTCATTATCTCAGACCTCCTTATGAAGCGCTGCTGGTGTTAATGAGGGTCTGATTTTGTGGGTTTTGTCTTCTGTTTGATTTTGTAACTGCGAGTGAGCGACGGAGAGGAGAGGAGTCTGCCTCTGACTTATTTTCCTTCCTGATGAACGTGGGTGATTATAAACAAAAGTGCTGCATCCCGTCGGGGGAAATACACATCGCAATTATGGCAGAGAAAAGATGCTCAGAAAACCTTGTTAAAGTCTAATAGGCCCAGGGTTCTTTCTGGTTTGCCATGTTTTGTCAAGGCTGAATATTATGATCGCAAATATCCAAATTAAATAAAACTGGGAGAAAACCAAAAAACAGATAGATAAGATCTCCTCCTTCTATCAGGTGGATGAATTACACTGAAGCAATTTAACGCTGTGTGCAGTTAAAGAGCAGCAACTCTTATGATTGCAAATGTATACTGTTTAGAAATTACCCACAGCAATTTAGCATGCCCTAGCTCTGGCAGTGATGCCACAGCATCTGGAGCTATGCTGATTTCTGCAGCCCTGCTATTGTGATGCAGCTGCAAATCCACCTGTGCTTCACAAGCATTATAACATCTGGCCAAAACTATCAGCAGGGCTGAAGCATACTACAAGCGACAGTCTACTTTATGTTCCCTCATGGCATTTTTAGCCATGCTAGGGATGGGAATGGACGTATGACAGTCCACAATTATGGTTCAGATCTCAACAACTATTAGCTGGATTGCCATGCAATTCTGTACAGACATTCAAACCCCCCTTAGGTTTATTGTAATGACTTTGGTGATCCCTGACTGTATTTTTTATATACAGTAATATACATTAATATATATATATATATTAATACTCTGCTTTATGACCAAAGACCTGCAAACTAATTACATTTGAATAATCATCAACTGTAGGATACTTTGTGTTTAATGCTAATTAGCAAATATTAGCATGCTAACATGCTAAGATGGTGAGCATGGTAAACATTATACTGCACCTGCTAAATCAGTATGTTAGCATTATGACTGTGAGCATGTTAGCATTAGGCATTTAGCTCAAAGCACCGCTGTGCCTAAGTACAGCCTCACAGAGCCGCTCGCATCGCTGTTCTCTCTCAGTCTGGTTCAAATGTTAAATAATGATGAGAGAGTGAAGATGTGTGGCAGCCTTTGCTAAGATGAGATTTCAACACCAAGCACTAGACTAACTGTTGGACTGTATGTGACCATTAGTCAGTTCATGAGGCGCTGATTGAGCATCAATTATACCTGATAAGACCTTTGGTGACAGCTTTAAATGAGAGTCCAATAAAATAGTATGAGACTAATATTAGGTTCATTATTTTGTGGAAATTGTGTGTAATGTGTGTGTGTGTGTGTGTTGCCTGGCGGCAGTGTCCTGGCATTCCTGGCCTGGTAAGGTGGACGTGCTGTAACATAACAAGGAGAGGATCACCCTGAGCCTCGATCGAGAGAGCACTGAGCTGGCCCTCATTATTTCACCATAATTTCTCTCTCGCTCACTCTCTCATTTCTCTTCTGTTGCTCTCTCTCTCTCTCTCTCTCTCTCTCTCTCTCTTTTTTTTTTTTTTTTTTTTTACTGATTTACAGTAGCAGAAAGAGAAACAGACAGCAGACTAAAAGAGTACAGAATGAACCATCTCTGGTTGTTGACTGTGACAACAAGGAGCCTCACAGATGAGTGTAACAAACCAAACCATCAGATCACTACTAAACCAGCAAACAAAACAGTTTCATGTACATGGTAAAAGATGGTGATTTTGATTCAAATGAGACTGCTGTGGTACCAGATAACTTCAACTGTGCGCAGTTTGTAGAATGACTTCAACTCAGCTGCTAAGCTGTTGGTGACTGATCTATTTTGTAAGTGCCAGCTTATCATAATCAGCTTTTGCACATTTCTAAGCTGGTGATTCAACACAATCTCTGAACCCAAAGTAAATAATTTCAAGAATGTCAGTGCTTCACAGTGTAACTTTTTTACTGTTTTGACGTTTTTTATTGTAACTTCAAAAAAACACTAACAATGGAAATATTTTTCTGGGGGCTTATGTTGACAGTGACATTTTATAGCCCTGTTATTTGTAAAACCACTCAAAGGGCATGTCTTATAATTAGCTTGCTGTTTTCTGTTAGCTGAAATGCATTGTACACTGTGACAGAGAACAACTAAAAAAACAATGAATGTCAAACAGTTATAAGGGACTTTGTCTCCAAAATAAGTAGATAAACAACTTTTTTCTGCTCTCATCAAAAGTTGAACATGTATATTATAGTAAATACTTTTCTTTTAAGAATTTGAAATTGCAGACACTTCCTTTTGAAAAGACAATACCATCAAAGATACATTTTAAAAGCTGTTATTCTTCAGTTATTCTTGTGTGACACAGTAAGTAACCCATTATCAAACAGGTGGCTATATGGGTAAGAATAACACGAGTGTCCTTCTGGTTTCTGATAGATACAGCTTGCCCTACTAAAGCTGGAAATCTTTTTTGTCAGATCTTGGTGTGAGTGGTGCTTCATGTGTGCACAGCAGGTGTGGGGTAAAGCAACCCTTTTACCTAGAAATGACATACTACTCATTTCTTTCAGCTGTTACTTGTTGTCGGAAAATGTGTTGTCTGTCTGGATTATGGAGGTGGTCGGGGTTGATGTTGGTCAAACAAAGTGGGGGTTTGCATTCTGAGTCCCATATGTAGGTTCAGGCAGGAAAAGCACTTTAGTTAAGGCTAGGGAAAGACTGGCTTCAGTTACATGTTGGTAAAGTAAACATGCGGTGCCTCTTGCTCAAAGTCTTTGTTCACTGTGATTTTTTTTATGTTTATCCAAGATCGTGATCGTTCCCTAAGCTTAACCAAGTGCTGCGAGAGCCCAAACAGAAACATACAAAGGTTTTATCATGCTCTAATTGGCACAAGCAGATATTGTATTTGCATAGAGCGAATACTGTAGAAAAACAACTGAAATATTTTGTCCGTGAACATTTAGCAGTACGTATTTTGAGACTGAGCAGATACATTCAACATTTTCTCATTAGGTTGAGAACAAATTCAAATCCAGCCGGTGCTTCTGTGGAGATACATGTTAACGTCTTTGCGAACCTACACAGAGAAGAGTGTTATGGGTAACCCACAGAGGAGCCGACATGCACACGTAGAGCGGGCCTGTATGTCAACCAAGCTGATTGGTTGATCCAACATCCTGTCCCAGAGGTTTTCTCAATTTCTTTCAGAGTTTGGGCATACATTTCAGCATAGTACCGCCAATGTTCTTCTAGCAAAGCAAGAAACTAAATTCCTCTTCAAGCGCGATTAATATCGTTGCCCATCTTATTATTGCCCATCTTATTATTGTCCCACTAATTTGCATTGATAAATCCAAATTCTGGATTGTGGTTTATTTTTACTGTCAGCTGGGTGAAATTGATTTCCGTTTCCTGATTTCTTCCATGTTTTCGTTACATTGTGGTTTGAGATGTGACACTGCTTGCTAGTGGACACGTACGTCACACCTCCAGTCCATAACAGTATAAAAGAAACACATGAGCGAACGTGCCTGAACAACACCCACGTGTATTCACTTATGTGCAGCCAGGAGAAGCATAATTTCAGCTTTAGTGGTACTGTATGTAAACATAAACCCCCCAAAAAAGATTAATTTGGATTTGGTTGTTGTCTAGTGTTAGTCCTTTTATTAAAAGACTATTATTGAAAGACAGATACATAAATACATAGATATAATAAAAATCAAACAAACAAACAGAAATAAAAACAAAACAAAACAATACATTACAAAAATGTGACAAGAAATGAAACAATTTAGGAGGGATTGCGTGTTACAGTCATGTATGTATGTTTTGGTGGTGGAGTTTTGCCTTTTCTTTACAGTTGGATTACAGATTATGCTTCAGAGGCACTTTGATCAAGCATATGTTGGAGCACCCACATATTCCACACAAAAATGACACATGCACATAACTCGAAACATGAATGTTACTTAGGCACCGGGGCAACATGGCAATGTGGAAGGGGAGAGTATTAGTGGTACCTTAGATGTGTTGAGAGGATAGAAACATTTATCCAGGTAGCTAGCATGCTTACCTGACCTTTCACGGTCCACATGAGAACTCTTTGTTGTTCTGTGATGCAGCCTCAGATCAGAACGGAACTGTACTTTAATTAACACCAGTGCAGTGGACAGTGCCATACATCAAAGCATGGTCAAGGGCCCTAGAACACACACACACACACACACACACATGCATAAATGTTAGTATGCACAGACCACACTTACACTGACAAACTCAGGATACAATTCCCCCGCTGTGAGTGACATTAAAAATACCATGTGGCTTGCTAACGACTCAGATTCTACATACTTTTCTGCTTTACCTGATGATTAGCAATCCCACATCTGACATGATTGGTTGGAGGGGCAGTAAAGGTGGAGTTGGGGGATCTTAATCATCTGTCAAACCCAAGATGAAAGATTCTGCCATCAGGACAGTCTCGGTTGGCAACATCCTTAAAACCGTTATCTTCGTAGCTGAAAAGCCCAAGCCTTGTTACTACTGGATCCCAATAATGGGTCTTACACAATGCTCTGTGATAGGAAACTCTGGGGTAAAATGCAATTCAGGGTGTAAATACATTTTCAAAAAGCTGCTCTCTCTCTAATGCCAGGTGATTATTTGAGAATGGTGTTCTCCTGAGCCTTTTTTATGAGGCTGAGCACACTCTGTCTGGTTAGACACGGCAGCTATCAGCTCAAACACACCCATGCTGCCACCTTTGAGATTACTCCTCTGATTCCCATCTCTCCCATCATGGAGACTTGACATTTAGTTACAAGACAGAAAATTGTCTTCAAAACACCTCAAAGGAAAACTTTAGTACCTGACAGAGGAGGGGGAAAAAAATCCAATTTATGTGGCTGACAAAGACAGTGGAGCCAATGTAAATACGCTTGGATAATAATGTTGCATGTCAAAATATGTTGCTTTATCATTGAGAGGCAGAAGATTTTTGCGTGGAGATGTTTTGTTTTCATTATTCTGATGGTCTTGTTAGAACATTTTATCATGTTTGATCTCTTAGAAGGTAACTGACATGATGATTGAAGAAAACATATTGTTTTGAGTATACAGAGAAGGTTATATGACTTCATGGAGGGATTTTATGTTAAATTTCTGACTAAGACATCACCAGTAGACAGTGGTGCTTCATCTGTAAAATTCAAAATGTGTAAAAAAGGGTGTAGGATGATCTGTATATTCAGTTATTCAATTGGGTGTCTGAATTATATTCTCATTAATACAAGACTGTAGTGTATATTTTGTTCTCACCAAAATCTTAAATCGTAACTTTGAAGTGGTGTTTTTGGTGCCAAGAAAGCTGATGGAATAGACAATCGAGCCTAAAGTAGCCATGGCCCTTGGTGACCGAGTATGTGGAACATTTGCCACTCACAGGCTCCACGGGAGGTTTCTGGCCTGAAAGGAACTTGAATGTCAAACTTGAGGAAAAAGTTGACCCCCCCCCCCACCACCACCACCACCACCACCACCACCACCACCACCAACACCACCAACACCACCAACACCGCCACCCTCCTTCTCCTCTTGAGTCATCAGTGAGGGATTTTGGCGACCCTAATCCATGTTGTGCACAGTTATTTCAACCCTGAGCCAGCACTCTGAAGAAAGAGAGTGGGTGAGTGGGTGTGCGGTGGGGCTGGTGGTGAGCGGGGTAAGTTGTGTTCTGTCATTGTTGCCTGACTTCAAAGCCGCCAGCTCACCATGCTCTCTTCTGAAATCCCCCAAAACCTGACAACATTAGAATACCATCAAACACTCTCTGGCTGCCTTTGAAATGCCACTGACACTGTTTGGCGCTGCAATTTGCGGGCTCTAAAGAGCGCGCCCATGTTATTGAAATAAATCTGAGGCTTGTAATGGGAATGGAAATGAACACATCTTTCATGCTTTGGCTTAGAAGTGAGAGTTGAATATTGAGATGGAGCCTTGTTTCCCTGGAGAGTAGGTTGTTGACTTTGTAGCTCTCCCTCAGTGTCCATTGTAGCCTTTTTCTGTCATTTTCTTTTTCATTTTTCCTTTCCCTTCTTATTTTCTCCCCTCCTCTATTCTGCACTCTGGTATTCTCTTCTTACCCTCATCCAGATGGCAGAAAACGATTCTGTCCAGAGGGAAGATTTTAAAATGTCTGCAGCGAGAGAGATAAAAGAAGCCAGACTAAACAGTCACAAAGGTTAAGTGTACCAAGTGAGTGCTTTGATAGACTTCAGTCTATTGATTTTATAGTCAGACAGTGCTAACCATGGACTTTTCCCATTTCACTTGGTGCTGGCGTGATGGGAGATAAATGTGTACGGATTGATGAGTTTAAGTCAGACCCGCAGCCATTTTTACAAGGTAAAACCGTGGGGAGAGTAAAGTAGGTAGACACAAGAATGAAAGCAAGTAGGCGGTAGAGTAAGTTCCAGTAAACTGTTGTAAATCCCAGCTACATTGCAACTCCTTTCATTGAGAACATGAACAATAACAGTTACAGGACTCTGAGCAGTGGAATAATATGTGTTAGGTACAGCAGTGAGTTGCCATTGATCTTGAACTGAACAACAGCCTTCCCCCTATTGTGTGGTAATCTGTATGCATTAGGACTATCATATTATTATGGCTCTCAATTGTTCAATTGCGGGTTGTGCTTCTTAGTCAACACATCATTCCTGAAATTAAGAGGTAGATACATTTTCAAATAACCTGCAGCTCTTCATCTCACAGCTGACTGTTGCTGCTCCTTCTTGTTCCATGACTCCCTGCAATACTTAAAACTGATCTGCTGTCAAAAAATGCAGAAAATGACCCTGTCTGGTTTTGTTGACACGTTTTTGATGAGCAATTGCAGTCAACGGCTAACCCCAGTGACAGATACATTGCGTTTCCTGTGGCTCATTCACAATACACCCCTTGTTATGCCAGTTCAGTGTTTTTATTGTGAAGCAGCAGCAGCAAGAAATGTAGGGTTTGCATTAGCAATAACTTACAATACAGCTCTGATACTGAGAGTAAACAACAACAGTGAGACTGATATCAGTGAGATAAAATTGAAAACAATAATGCTGGATTACATGCTCAGATCTTTTCTTGTTAATTCCTCATGTGTAAATGCGTAGGTAATTTAAATCCTGCATGGGAATGGCGGACTCCACCACTAACAATAAAGACTAATGTACAGAGAGGGAGTTACAGAATGTACATTGAATGGCTATTGTTGAAACATTGCCGACCATAAACACTATGAGACATTGGGTTTAAATTCATGATAATCTTAAGAATTATAACTTTAAAGAACATTTAGCCCAAAGAAAAAGTAGTGCGCCAAAACAATGTACTAAAAAGAATATACTCAATATATGATATATGATATATTTTACAAATGCAAATTTGCCTGACACCTTCTGATACTGATCCTTCATTTTTAAAGGAAAACTGTTTGTAAGTCATACTGAATCAGACGCTAACTGATTGTGTTTATTACTGTTTGTACAAATTTATTTGTATGGCAATGATTAAAATACATTTTATTTGTAAGGTAGTGAGGACTCAGCAGCTCGACATCAAGGCAGTTACAGTATATTGGTTTCAACTTTTAATGAGCTGGTTCAGCAGAGAAAGCGCCCAGCCTTTGCACTGGAGATGGGAGCTGTATACTTTATCTTCAGAGAGGCACCACTGATCTACAAGCTGCTCTGAGAAACTTGATAAATACGGGCTCAAATCTGAACCCATTTCTTCCTCAGAAAGATGGCCTCCCAGTCCCCAATGTGAACAGAAAACAGAGATGAGAGGCTTCCAGATCTTTTGTGAAGGATTTCCTTCAGCTGGTCATGAGCAACCAGAGTTTTCTGTTATGTTAAGCTGAAAGCATCGCATCCATAATTGATGAATCATGTAGGATATTGCCATGACAGCCCTGTCCTTGTCGCAGAGGAGTGGAGAAACATAATCTTTGATTTTTCCTTGTTTCTGTTGACATGGTAACAGACAACATGTGGCTGCATTAAGAATAATAGCCATATGGAAAATCCTGTACGTCATGTTTCCATTCCTGATCTTAAACAGAATTGAAAAATAAATAATCAAGACTTATATAAGCCACCATATGTCCGAGGCAGACACTTTTCTGAGGCTTGAAATTTCCCTGCACTTTCAGACCCATGCTGAGAGTTGTACAGTACCATGTGATTCCTGTTGCACTTGCTTTACTAATCAACAACATGCGTACACATCCACGCTATGCAGACTTCCTCTGGGACCCCACCCTCCACAATCCACAACAGTATAGGAAGCATCATTGGAGGCCGAAGCAAAGAGGAGGTGAAGGATGAGGGAGGGGAGGATTGTCAGGGCTCAGGCTGGGGGAGGACATGGGGATCATGTCGCGACACCGGGGGGAGTGTGTGAGAGAGATAAAGCGAGGATGAACATGATCAGAAGGGATAAAGCCTGGTAGAGTCCTTGGCGGTATCTCCCTCAGTCAGGCAAGACAAGCTCACATGCACACCTGTATCTTAAATCCTTTTTTTTCTCATCCAGTCCTGCAACTGGGTGCTGCTGCATTCTCTGTAGTAAATGCAACTGTCCTGCAAAAGCAAGTCAGACACCAGAATGAGTCTACGATGCGTAGCATGTAAAGCAGTGGGTCATAAATATTGCAGCAGGCTTGTGAATAGAGATCACTGACTTTTATTGTAACCTAGCTGACAGAGCCTTTCAGAACATCCTACTCTCTCTTCAGGGTATCTGTTCATCTTCAGGGCATCTGTTTATAACTGAGGATTACTTGGTTTTGTGGATCGTTTGGCAACCCCTCAAGTTCTTTTCTTCACTGTGCAGTGTACACCTCAGTGACTGTGTTTCATATGGCTGATTTTTCCTGACATTTCTGTTGTTTGCAATTTGTTCGGAGTGAAGGCCTGACACCTACCCATTCTGTGCATTTCTTCCAGTCGAGTTTGATGACTGCGCGGGGAACGAGGACGTGAAGTTCGAGGTGTCGGACGCCAGCTTCCACGTGGACGGGGATCTGAATCTGGTTCCTCAGCGAGATGTCGTGTACAGCAGGCCAGTCCTGTTCATCCACGGGTTCAGTGCACACGCAGACGACATGGCACAGGTGGAAGTCACTGGACTGCCGCCTCAGTCGCCGCACACTCTGAGGGTTAGTGGAAATTGCTACTGGTGTGTGTGTATGTGTGTGTGTGTGTGTGTGTCTTAATCAGTTTTTTTATTTACACTTCTTCAAAATTGAAAAGGTTACGCTTCATTAAAGACTGAAAAGGTTACTGTAATGTAGTATAACTGGACATGATGTAGCAGTGATTAAATAACAATGCCCGTGGGTGAATAAGAGGATTTACGAGCTGTGTTTTTGTTTGATATTTTGGGGAATACATTAATTTGCTTCCATGCCAAGATTTTGATGACAAAGTTGATACCAGTCTCATGTCTGTATGAAGCTACAGTCAGCAGCAGGTTAGCTAAGCACAAAGACTGGGAACAAAGGGGAAGCAGGTGGACTGGCTCTGTCCAAAGGTAACAAAATCTGCCTACTAGCACCTCTAAAACGGACTAATTAACACCTTATATCTCGTTTGTTTAATCCGTACATAATTAAAGTGTAAACACAGCACATTGCAGTGTTGCTGGGGTTTATGTGCTGGACTATTTCTCGGCCAGGGGCAGTATTTTACACACCTTGTATTTTTGATGAGAGATTTATTCAGCTTGTGTGAAGAGAGTTTGTGAGAGTTTGTTGCTTTACCTTTTGTTCTAATTCAGTTATTATTTGGGGCTGTATTTCTTATTTATCACATCAGTAATGAGGATTACTCTCCAGCCTTTAGAGCACAGAAAGGTCTCACACACCTCACCTCACTCAAGATAAAAGTTCCTCAGTGAAAGTAGAAGTCACCGCTGGAGGATCCACCATGAACATGTTAGCATTTAGTATTTCATCCAGACCCAGCCTGCACCTGTTGGTCAAGCAATATTGTAGGTGTGTTTGATTTGGGTCACTTGGCGTGCTCGCCGGAAGGTGCATTAAATCAGTGATTAATTAAGGTACATGTAACCTTTATTTTTAACCTATGCCGAGGTACAATAATTCTAACCATAACCCATGATGACGTCATCCTTAATTTTAATTGCATTGTTGTGCATTTTTTGTACTGTTCACAAACTGCAAGTCCCAGCCTGGGTGTGACTGTACCCCCCCGACACTCGGCCAGTGAACGTACACATTCAACATGAATCTTTTCAAGAGTGTCAGCTGAGTGCAGAGTCTCTCCTCTCTGGACATGGAGCTCTCTGGAGCTCTGTCCTCCTGACACCGCAGACACACCAGCAGCTTCTTCTCTGCTGCAGCTGCTGATTTAGCACATTTCTCTTGTTCCATTCTCACACGGTTTATCATGACTTTTTCATGTGACTTTTGTTTTTACTCTAGAACAGATGCGACTTGAAATGTAACAAAGTACAATACTTGAAATTAAAAGTACTTAAGTAAAGTGACTGATTTTTAAAATTACTCAGAAAAGTGCACAAGAAAACGACTTTGTTACAGTAACCAGGGTTACTTCCACCCCTGCCCACGTCCAGTCTCTATGTCCTGACCCGTACTGGTGAAAACCAGCCAGCTAAATCCTCCACTACAGTAGCTTCAAATTCCCTGTACAGACATGAGAGTGGTATCAATCTTCTCATCAAAGAAAACAAATACGTTTATTTCCCAAACTGTCAAACTATTCCTTTAAATGAGAAGACAAGATGGAGAGTTTAGCGAGGAAAGCTTGCTTGGAGATGTAAACACAGGCACTGGTTGTCATTCACAAAACATTCATACATTAGTGATCGTAATTGCGAATTAAAAACATTAAAAAACAAATTCATATTTATGCATATGTTGATGAATTCTAATCACTCATAAATGTGAGGCACGCTCATGCGACCTTAATTATCATCAATTAACATAATTGCACCATCTCAGAGATGCCATGTTATGCAGTTGGGAAACACCCACATCCATAATCTTTGAAGCCAAATGGATATTTAAAGAAAGTGAAAAATAACTTAAGTGATGCAGATATTAAGGTAATACTCTGTGTCAATTAAAGAAAAATAGCCTTCTATTTTAAAACAAGCAGAGGCATTACAGCCTCAGTAAAAGATGATATGAAGTTAAAAGAAAGGGTTTCGATTTACTAAAGAAGAACATGTGAAAGCCGCTGGAGGAGGCCAGGAGAACAGCTGCTGCTGCGCTCTGCCAAACCTATCAGCATACTGTTGCCTTCACAAGAGATGTGTCAGTTTCTAGCTCTGTTGCAGATGGCAACAACAACTGAGCCCAGCACTTAATCTGTACGCAGGCCGATGGACTTAATATTTGACGATAGACAGTCTAGATTATTGACACTTAAAAATGTTTAGCCCTTGAAAAGGTGCTAAAAACTCTGCAATGTTCCACCGAAAGTGAAAGACTCATAAAAAGGTCCACTGTGGGTTTCGCATATGCTTCACACATGCTCTGAGTCGCTCTGGTGCAATTTCTTCCTGAATATACGAATAAATCTGAGCCACTTAAACTTTGATTTTCCCTTTTCTCATGTTTTTAATCATCATGCATGCATGAGGTCACACGGAGGGGAAGAGGAAAGGAAACATTTTTCTACAGGGCAGCATAAACAGCTGCAATGTTTTTGCACCAGGGTTTGGTGTATGAAGAATTACACTGGCCAGTTCCAATTATATGGGAATTTGGCCAGTAAGCCCACAACCCAACACTGAGCTTTGTTTCTCTGCAAATGTGTGATTTTGTTTGTGTAATCTACAGAAATTTGTTTCTGTAGCCAGCAAATTGATTGCCTTATAAAACTCCGTGCACCTGAATAAACACCATTTTCCCTCATTCATATCCTCCATAAACTTCAGTTTCCCCTCTGTTCAGGCCAAATACACTAAGTTGATTAGGAAAAGTTTCCAGAGACTGCAGGTACTGTTGGTGTTCCCTTCGTTCTCTCAGAGATCATCTGTCTTCCTGCTGCAGTGCTCAGAGTCCTGCTGCTACCATTCCTCCAGCCCCCAGCTTAATGAATGTCTCCATCGCTTTCGCCATGATGTGGCTCTCATTTGTTTGTGCCTCTCACCCTCGTTTATTCGGTTAGCTAGTCCATGGGTGTTACCTTGGCAAGTCATTGAGGATATAAGTGAATTAGTCTTTTGGCAAGTTATGTGTGGGAAGTGAAGTTTCTAGTGACTAATGTGACCGCATGGTCGGTCCTCTGCGTGAGTATGTTTGTGTGTGTGCTTGCTTTCCATGAGACATTTTTGTTTGTGAATCACTTTCACATGGCATTTCATTTTGTAGTGCATTTATTTTTAGTAGGAGAATAGGAGTTATATTTTTTTAGCCATGCGAGAGGCATGGCTTTAGATCGGTTCACCACTTCTGAAATATCTCTACAGCTATTAAACAGGAATCCTAATGGTTTTGATGATGTCCCTGACTTTTTGAAATGTCTCAACAACTATTTGAAGGATTGTCATAAAATTTGGTACACACATTCATGTCTTTGGCGATCCTCTCCTAGTGCCATCATGAGGTTAACATTTTATTTTATCCAATACTTTATGTTTATGACTAAATACCTGCAAAACTAATGACATTCCCATCAGTCTCAGTTGTACTTTGTGTTTGGTGCTAATTAGCAAATGTTAGCATTCTAATATGCTAAACTTAGATTGTAGTCATGGTAAAAATTACACATGCTTAGCATCAGCATGTTAGCATTGTCATTGTGAGCATGCTGACATTAGCATTTAGTTCAATACACTAGTCTTGGTCTTGTTACAGTGTATAGTTAGTGCATAATTAGAAATAATTCCTTTATATTCGATCAATTATCGAGCATTTAATTCTGGTTTATTACAACTTGGGTCTTATTTTTGTAGCTTTAGCTGTCATTTCTAATATGTGATGCAGTGATTGTTGAGATCTGGGAACATGGTGACATCGCTACAATGGAGTCTGGCAGAGCAAAAAACACGAGGCGCTTAGACGATAAGACAGATTGTAAACAAGATTCCATGTTATTAGGCCAAGGTTGTACTTAACCGGAACTGTCCTTCAAGAGGTGGTACAACATGTTTCTGCGGGACAACAAAAAACAATGATATTGGGAATGTACAGCATATTATCACCACAGTTTTCACCATTTTGTCTTTTACTTTTTGTCTTTCCTTAATTCCTGCTGTAAGATGTCATCAAGCTGTAACAGGGGAGTTCGATATCTCAGATTAAGTATTTTATCTTTCCTGTGAACAAATGCTTTAATGTCTCTGTTTATCCTTAAGTAGATTCACTGCTAAATGCAGAGCACACACAGTCATGAAGTGCAAGAATTAGGCAAAGGGTAGAGAGAAACAAAGATGAAAAAAAAGATTTTTTGTGCTGGGCAGAGAGAAAGACATCCTAAAGCTAATAGAATGATATGAGAGAGGGAGAGTGCTCTAGTGAGGCAGGGTGGTTAAAAGTTCTCATTATTTCACTATCAATTAATCTGCTGAAGCTCCTCAAGCTTTGGGACTCATATTATCAGAAAATCTATTGTCCCTTTCTCTGTCCATATCCTGTAGTCCCCCCAAACTCCCCCACTCCGCGCCTCTGCACGGTCTCAAGTGGCCCATCAAGCACGAGTTCAGAGCAGCAGCAGCTTCTAAAGAATCTGTAACTAACTCGTGGCATATTTTAAAGCTTGTTTCAATAAGCCAGGGGTTTGACTCGTGGAATGACTCTGCTGACAACACTGACTGCACTGGGATGCTGAGCTTTAAATCTCCAATCTGAGATAACACTCATGGTAGTCAAGCTGCCTTGATGCCTCTTCCCTGTTTTTCAATTATTGTACCACAGAGTAGGTTTCTTTTTGAGATTATGTTTTGGTAATGCAATCTCTTTGTTATGCTCCTATCAAAGTCAGATGTTGCATTTGCCCAAACCTCCCTTTGTTTCCTCTCTAACACAGAGCGGAAACATTCCATGGTGAATTTATTGGCATAACTAATGGTATCGTGGCAGAAAATATTGGCTGGTGATAATTGATAAATGCTGTGAGCGAAGGTGGAAAGAATCAGTTTTTAATTCCTCGGTGCGAGCTGTTAGTTTGCTGTAACACAGGCCCAGAGGGAGAGAGGCAGCTGATGAATGATTCCTATTATGAGCAAAGAGTAATTTATTCCCCCCCTTATTTTTTGCAACCGATCAATATGTGAATTAATGGAAGAATGCATTTCAATTTAACAAATGCATGCTCCAAGATATGGACTTTTTGTGTGTATTATTATGTGTTGTTTTGTGCAGAACAACAGTTATGCAGAACATTTGCGTACCTTCGGGGGGCATAAACAGGCACCATTCAAATGTAACAAGTGATAAGAGGCAAAATAATCTGAGTCCAAAAGCCTATTTATTTTGCTTTTGTTATGTTTCATCCATTTTAGCGCACTGAATGAAATGTAATATTGCATCCTGAGCAAAATCCCCATCCTGCAAAGGCAAATAGATTTTCTCTAACCAAGCTTTCAGTGTTCAGTAAGGCTTTCTGGGGATGACTAAGATGTGACATCTTGCAACCACAGCACAACATCTCACATTATACAACACAACACAAATAATCTTCGTCTCTCTGTCTCCATCCCACTCACACTATCTCTCCTTAGCTTGTCATTTGTTAATTCTGTTTACTGCCTTTATCTGTTGTCTGTCTTTCTTTACATTGGTCCCTCCTTACCCTCCCTCTTTTGCTGAAACGGTTTAATATATCTGCCGACTTATACATTTTCTGTTAGCTTTTATGCGTGGGAGTGAGTACTGGAGAGGAAACCGAAAGGCTTAACGTCATGTTAATTTACAAGAGCAGCAAAACAAACCCTCACCTTCAAATTATTGATGTGCATAATTCCAAAAAGCTGTGCTAATTGTAAAAATGCTTTGTCTCACATCAGGTGAAACACTAAAATCAGGGAATACAACATGAAGTATATAAAAAGCTATTTGGCAATGAAAATAATAGTGACGACAGTTTCAGTTTCATTGGTATCAAAGGTACGAGCTCCTGAACTGCATTTTGATAAGACCTTCTGGCCTAATGGTTTTGATTATCATGATTTAAAAGGATAATCAAGAAGCCCATAATGTTTCAATTGGTGATCATTTTTCAGATATTATCATTTTCACACAATTTTCCGGCAAGGCTCATCAATGAGTACTTCCATCCCTTATCTTATCTTGGGATATAGTCCAGCTCCACTTCCATCAAGATATCAGTAACTCACTGTTCGTAAGGATGAATGCAAACAGCCAAACAGTGTTCAGCCTTAAACAGTGTCTTGCTTTGGGTGGTCAGGCTCCAATTTGGCTTATTGGAGACTTTAAGGTCAGACGATATAAGTCGTATTGTTAAAACTCTGGAATAAAATCCTAAAATTAGGTGACAACTGAAGTAGAGAAGCTAAAATTAGATTATGAAAATGATGCTCAGGTCTCTTAGATTTAGTTAAAAGCCTCCCTTCTCGGTGCTGTACCAGCCGCAGATGAGAGAAAAGTCTGACTGTGACGGAAGTCAAGGGAAACATGGATCATCACACGGATGACTTTTTCAGGTCAGCAGAGGATAACAAAGACATTATTTTAGAAATGGGTTTCAAGAAGAAGAAACGGGAAAAGTTTCTTGATAATCAAAACAGCTCATATATTATTCCTGTGGGGCGAAAAATGAGTTTATAAATACAGATAAAATGCCCCTCTACAATGCTAGGGGCTGATTAACTCACACAATGGTGGTCAAGATTCAAACAAAACTTTTTTTTGCCCAGTTCACACAAACTGACATATTAGAGGTGTACATTTTTTCCCATAAGAACAGTGATGGTTTTAATATTTGTTGTAGTGCTTTTGAACACGACATATGATTTGCACAGTGACATTGCATAGACTCTAATGTGTAATGTGTTCTAACACATGAACCATGTAATATGAAGACAGTTTATAGGACTAAACATTTATTGTGCACAATGTTTGTGCAATTAGGTTAAATTTACGTCTCATAAGGGGAGTTTTGCAGTACACACTATCTGCAGGTGAAATTGTACACACGAATGTAATCACTTTGGCACATTGAATATTTGAAACAAGCATCAGTCATCAGTGTCTCGTTATATTCCGCTTGGCTAAGATGAAAAGTGTTTATGCTTGATTGATTGTACTTGTTGCCATCAACAACCACATTGAGGGACGTGTTATCAGGCAAGTGTGTAATTTCATTGTTTTGTACATAAACATACTGCTGACACTAACATAAGTGAGCTTAACTGTGTATTAGGAGAACTGATTGCCTGACCGGGCTGCATATCCAAGAGTTTATTCCACATTGCCATACATAGCTGTACATCCCTGTCACCACCGGCCGATGCTGGCCTTGATAATATCCATTTCTCAGCAGGTCTCCAACACATTGTCAGAAATGAGTAATGACACTTCTCAATATAGCATTTAGAGTGAAAATGGCAGAATGGACAAGGACGTGACTTTAGTGGCACAGTAACTCTGCGCTCAGATGACAATGACAAAGGCTCCATCTTTCTCTCCCTCACACATGCAGGGACACACACACACACAAGCACACACACAGAGTAATACAGTATATATGCATGTAAACGCTGTAAACATCCTCTTTGTTACCTCGGACTGATCAAATATTTTGAAATCTTCTTAAAATCCTTTTTTTTCTTGTTGCAACACTTTCAACTCAGTACCTTGAAATGCCCTAATGATCATTTGAGAGACACAGAGAGAAGCAAATGTATTAAGGCTGGATCAGAGTTGATGGTGCGGCAGTAATTTATGAACAGGACACATTAAAGATTCATGGCTTCCTTCTCTTACGGTGTCACCAAACTGTAAGAACACTATTCATCACACATGCAGACTGTAAGAGAGAAGAGAGAAAGTGTGAAGAAAAGCTATTGCTAAGTAATAGAAAAGAGTGAGGCAGAGCTGCAAAGTGGCATGCAAAAAGGTGAGAGGGAAGAAAGTAGTGCTGCAAGTTGTCTTCTCCAGAATACCCTGTGGTGAGTCATCCTGGACGAGCAGGACAAACGTCTGTATCCAGCTGCACACGTTTGTCAGTGCGTCTCGCCGTCCTGATCCACCTGCAGAACATTGATGGGTTTTAAAGCGCCATCACTCCATCTCCATATCCACTGTATCTCAGCTCAGTGAAGACGTGGATTTGCCAGCATGATCTATCTCAGCCCTAACCCCTGTCACCGGTCCCCACATCCAGCCACTAAAATTACCTCATGGTGCCTGTTTGCCTCCCAGCTCTTCTTCCACTCCTTTACAAATATCACACAGCTGAGACCTGTGCATGATGGGATTGACGCGCTCATCCCTGGGCCTCAGACTCAGGCCGGATTTTTACAGGCAGCCCTTAAAAGTCCATCAACTTGCTTGTGAACCGGTCACATACATATACACACCCCACTGACTGCGCTCTTTAGACACAAAATAGGTCATGTAATCTCTCACATTTTTGCGCAGTGTTCTGTTTAACCACTTCAGGTCCAGTTTTAGATTTCTGTCTTTGACATTTGGAAGGTCATCCCCCAGTGGGTTTGATAAGAGTGGCCATTTCAGAGACTGCTCGGTGTGTCTTTCGTTTGTTCTGGCCGGGTTGTGTTTATGATTAGCCCACTGTTTCATTGTGTTCTCTCTGACCTTTGCAGCTGGGGGGGGTGGAGTGGCGAGGCGGCTAGTGGTGTGAGTGTTTGGCGTTGCCCTCTCTGTGTCAGTGTCGGCACTGTGCTGTAAACAAATGGCTCACTTTTTCCCTCTTACCTGCTCTCTTTCCGTCATTCTGACAGGGGTGAGAGTGGTGCCAGAATCCCTGTCAGCCAAGAACAGCAGTGTGAACAGTAAACATGCAGACAGCCCCCTGCACACAAGCACACGCACACACAAACACACACACACACACACACACACACACACACACACACACAAAACCACATCCGTGTGCAGTGCACATTGTCAATAAAGTGTTGTAAAGTAGGCTACAAAATAGACAAAAGAGACTATTTGCATTGCAAATGAAACGATAAAACCTCAGGCTGGTATTTTCCCTTTCATATTGAAACTGTGTTGTCATTTTAACCAGGGCTCAACGCCTGGGCTTGTTGCTGTGTTGTTTCTTTCACTGTCATTGATCTGTCATTTTGCTCCACATTTAAGCAGTGACTGCCTTTGTGTGGACAATGGACTGTGGTTGCATGGGGCAGATCAGATTAGTGTTAAAAAAGTTCATTGTTAAAGTCCAACTGAAATCACATTTAGTCATCCCTGTTTGCTGTCAACAATAATGTCAGCCCTTGGAGCCTTTGGAGGGGCGTGTCGGTGTCTGTGTTTGATTGACAGCAGCTGGCAGGCTGAGCCCTGGCAGGGAAAAGAGATTCAAAGTAAAATAATTCTCACTGAAAATTGTAGTTTACAAGCCATGGGCAGACAGTGTGTTGTTAGAAGTGGTGATGAATGGTAAGGACCACATTAGCATCTGAACAGACTGAAATTACATTTGCAGGTATGTTTTTAAGCACAGCTAAGCTTTAATTAGCTAACTAGGTAATTAGCTTATTAAGCTAATAGTTTCTATGTACACAAGCTTGTACCTCCGACTTTTTATCAAACAACCAGATATTTTCTAAAGCAGGTCTTGACCTTTTGTACTGATGATTAAACCGGCAGAGTTTCATGTCAATCCAAGCCGTAGAAGTGCTCCAACTGTGAGTCATGTAACATCGTCTATGGGAAAAATGAATGGGACTTTTGCTTCCAGTACCACGGGTGCCCGAAACGTGCAAAATCGAATGCTTTTGTTTTGGGTTAAGGACACAGGCTCTACAAGAAACCTTGTGGTATCATTGAGGAGTTCTCTGCTGAGACTGTAAACCAGAGAAACACTATTCTTACTATTAACTGCTGTTTAATTGGAGTATAAGCAATAGAAGAAAAGCAACAGGGGCTTATCACTGATGACACATATTATACACCCTAGCTTCTTCCACAGTAGGTAATTCTTACTTTTAACTGTGTGTTTACATTGAAATTGTTTTGCCAAACCAGAGGCAAACTGTGATAGGGTATGTGACTTGAATTGCCTGCTGTAGTCTCTAAATTGTAAAAATTACTTATTATCATTAGCTTTAACAGCAGTACTTTTCTACTTACGCTTAATTTTTGCAGTATGATCACCATCTATGTAAGAAAAACTTTACCCAACAATATGATGCTTAAACTATGGAAGCTAGCTGATGAAAGTCTCTGTTGCTGTTGTGCAGAAAAAAGGTAAATCTCACAGACCTGTTCTGGTATTGTCCTTGGGTTGCCTTCTTTTGGAAGCAGGTGGCAGATTAGCTCTCTATGCAGGACTCGATTTAGGATTATTTTGGGAGATCAGGATGCATCACTGAACAGTGCTGCACTGCTTGTGAAGCTTGTATATCCAGGTAGCAGGTCTTGAAAGACATAAACAGAGCCAACCTGAGAGCAAAGAAACAAAAAAAATGTATGTTAAATAATTTTAATTAAAATAAATTATATGAAATAGTTTGGACCTTTCCGCACTAAAAGCTTATCATCATATCACACAGATTTATATACAGTAAACGTCCAAAATAATGTTTTATTTCTATTATTAATTATAATACATTTGTCTAATATAGCATATGCATGTTTTGTGGTCATATTTGTATGGGTATGGCAGAGCATTTGTGTGTGTGTGTATTTGTTGTCTCTCCTCGGCTCGGGCAGACAGTCAGCAGGCTTTTCTCCCCTGTAGGTCATCACCTCCATGTTAGCAGCCAGGATCCCAGCTTCCTGTTCATAGTGTCAGTGACAGACATTATTTTCATCACCATCCAAGCAGAGGGCCCCTAACTGTATCAGTGATCTCAAAGTAGAGAAGAGAGGGGAAAATCTCTCACTATATTATACAGTAACAGCCACGTCTTTGTTTACAGCAGGAGGGTGGAAGATGAAATTAGATTACGCTATTGTGTTCTCAAGAGCAAAAATAACATTTCAGATTGGCTCCTTGTGCATGAACAACGCAATTGCTTCGTCAAAACCTTGTCATCTCTCATTTCTTCATTTTTACCATCTGTTTTTGTCTTTGTTGCTCTTGCTGTAATGCTTTGTTTTTTCTACTTCTCTCTCCTGTCCTTATTTAACATATGGGCTGAATAAAGAATTAAAGAATTTAGATTAAATTGCAGTGAAAGCAGCAGAACATCTCTCCTCTCCTCTCCTCTCCTCTCCTCACCTTTCCTATCCTATCCTCTCCTCCTCTCCTCTCCTCCTCTTCTCTTCTCTCCTCTCCTCTCCTCTCCTCACCTTTCCTATCCTATCCTCTCCTCCTCTCCTCTCCTCTCCTCCTCTTCTCTTCTCTCCTCTCCTCTCCTCTCCTCTCCTCTCCTCACCTTTCCTATCCTCTCCTCCTCTCCTGTCCTGTCCTGTCCTGTCCTCTCCTCTTCTCTCCAAACGTGTAAAGCATATGGTGCTGCCTGCCAGATGCCTCTTTGCATTCCTTATATTATAAGGAAACCTGTACTATATTATAGTACATACCACTCTGCCATCAAAATTGGGAATCACTCCAACAGTAGCTTGTTTAAACATTTTTCAAAATGCATACTTGACTGCTTGCTGTGTGTGTTTACGCATCGTCGATGTGGTTTAGAGTAATTGCTAAAAAAATGCTATCAAGCTAGGGTTGGTGTAATAATTATAAGGGGCGTCACCACATGGGGGAACGCTCTACAATGTGACTAGGCAAGACATAAAATGTTAAGGATTGTTATTTCAAAGTTTAACAATATGGTTTCTCTTCTTTGTGTTTTAGGATATCCTGGGTCTTGGCCAGACGCTGCCATACCGATCTAAGAGATCCCTGCTGGTCCCTCCTATGATCGTAACTGAGAACCAGAGAGCTCCCTTCCCCAGGATCATTGGCAGGGTAAGAAACACATGGTCCTATCATGAACGCAGGTGGTCTTGATTTCCCAACAGCATCCAAGTCTTACACTGGTGCTATTTCATGACAGGAAAATAAGAAGTTGAGTATGGTGTTCTGCATTCGAAATGGTTACCCCAGCGAGAAAATTGTTGCACAAGGTACAACCAAGGATTCAATATGTGCATTATTTAAAGCCTTGAAAAATATTATTTTTATGGTCCATGACAGGTTTTTTTTTTAATTTTCACCACGGTCTTATTCAGACCAGAGAGGGGTATGGTGTGCTCCCTAATCTGTTACACAGCTCCATCAACAATTTATAGGGAAATATAAAGTTGGTGACTGTATCTATATACAGGAATATAAGAATGTGAAAAGAGAAGCGAAGTGGTGGCTCTGTGATTATGACTTTGCATCAAATCACAGACAAGCATCAAATGGGTCCCTAAAGTCATTGCTAACCACTGTTATGGAACCAAATGCTTTAGAAAGGTCTTTGCCTTCACTTCACAATTTTTTATTTCATTGATCTAGTGTTTAAAAGTCTTTTTGCATTGACTGTTTTACAGAAATACAATATATTTCAAATATAGGAAGCATTTCTTTCCTATTATATGCCATCATTATGTATTCTGGCAAGCTGGTAATCGTTTTACTTAAATGAGTTTTGGCTGAGTGGGATTTCAGTTGAGCTTATATCTCTTTGACAGTGCAGTTATTACGATGATATGCAAACTCAGAAAGGGTTAAAAAGGGCCAACAGTAAACATGTTAGCTTTAACCTAAACTTACCTGAGACTTTATATTATGTCAGATTAATATAGAAAACACAGGAACATTTCCATTAGAGGCTGAGTCTCTGTCAAACCACATTAACCTGTAGCCATTTATAACTTATGTCACTCAGTCAAAAGGCCTTTAGCAGACTTGCTCCTGCCTGAACAAAAGGTTCAGTGCCTGCAGCTGTTTAGCATACTCTCTCTTCTGACTGCTGCTGTGGGCTAACACACAATGGCCAAGGACTAATCTACTGTATGGAGAAGATACTTTATCTCAATCTCACAGTGACTGACGTGCTGTCCCAGATCAGAGTGCATGTCATTCACAGGGCTCATGACCAGACTCACAGAAGCACAGCGATAACTTGCTGTTGTTGTTGTTGACTGATGATGATGATGAGTGCACATATTTTTTTCAGTGAATTACCTTTTCTTTCTGAAACATATTCTGATGTGAATCTCTCACCTTCATAATACTGGAAATCCTAGCTGAATATTATTTTGAGATGGTGTTATTAGTGTGGATGTGGCAATGCTCTAATGGGTTTGCTTGCTGAAAAGAGACGCTTTATTGCTTTACTTAATGACTTCTTAAGTTAAAAAAGGACAGCGCTCAATTTATGCCTCAAAAAAGCACTTACCATCATAAAGTGAAGACCTGTTGAGGTCACTACATATTGGAGTATTTAGTTTGTTGCCTGGACATTTAAGCATCATTTTACTGAGATGACTAAAACATAGTGCTTCCATTATTGGCCACTTAATACAAGGACAAGAGGTGGGCTTTTTATTGGTCACAAATGGACAGAAATTTGACAATGCTGCTGCTGTTTGTCTTGGCTTGTTACCAGCTTCTTCACTGCATGTTGTTTGTATTCAGGCTGCAGCAATGAAGACCTCAGTGTCACCTGCTCATCTGATCTACTTTATATCATTCCATATTATGTAATCTAATTTCCTCATGTCTTTATTATGTTTTTTTGGCAATGAACTAGCGGAAAGAAAGGAGACAAAATTGCAGCTATATGTAATACAGATGGAGATGGAGGATTCGATTAATACTTCACAATCAGCCTATGAAATTAAGTGATCCAATTTCAGATCCTGCTGCAATTTTTTTCCATCTGAGTGGAGCTTTTACCATGCTGAGTTCTGAAATTGGGAACCGGCGACACAAGCCAATCTTAAAACCTAGTGAAGCGGTGTGTTTTTTCCTGTTTAAGTCACCGTGATGAGTTCTTAAGCTGTCACCTGTTATAAATCTAATTGAGCCCTGTGATATAAAACACCTAATGACTGAAGTATGGATGGTGTTGCTTGCCTATAAATCTTACCATAGTCAAATACAACTGAAATAATTATGGCCTGGTTGAATGAAAGAAACTTTTTAGCTCTCAGTCTACTTACACTAGTCATACAGTAGGTAGATGCACTGTAGGATGACAATCTGGGAGTCACTCAAAGCATATATACTGCAAACAGCAGACAGAGAGCATGGATTAGTTTCCATTTAGAGCCTGAAAACCTGCAGAAAGATTGGAGTACTGAGAGGAAACTACCACATAAGGTTGTCTCAGCCACATAAAACAAAATTATTTTTTATATATAACATATTACTGATATCAAGGAAGTCAGCTAGTCAGTCAGGAACTTTTGAGGTACTGTAGATTGAAACAGCGGAGTCATCAAGACAAACTGAAGAGCAAGTATAGCTCAGTATCAAACTCTTTGCCTAAGGCCACAAACAGAGCAACCTGCTGTTTATGTCAAGAGCTGAAATGATGTCATTTACTCAACACTAGAGTGGCAGCAGATGTAGTGGTAAAACCAGACTGACAAAAAAAAAAAATATATATATATATCTATATAGAATAGATATTCTGGATAGGCGAGATGGCTTGGCAAAATTGGCCTAAAATTTATGAGCATAAGTGATGAATAATGTTGAGGTCATAAGATAATAACAACCAACATTTGTAAATCTGGGGTTAGTTATTGTTATTATTTATTTGCGTTCATGCAACAGCAAAATCAGTGACAGTGAGCATCCACATGAGGTAACAGTTGGTGTATACTCTAACCCTTAAATAACATGTCAGTGTGTACATATAATTCAGATGTATAATATAAGAGGCGTCTCACTTAGTATTTGCAGGGACCATTTTTCTCCAAAGGGGACAACAGGTACTCTATGCAAATGCTTACCAATTGTTCACACTAACAACATTAATTGGTAGTGTTGTTTCCTTAGTGCCATCTTGATGTTGTAAACAAGTCGCACTTTAGACCACTGATATCACCTAATTATTTTAACTGCTTTACTGCTGCACAGAAAGTGAGCATTTTTTTAATGAGTATGGTTACAGGTGGCCATGCTGAAGGAGAGACAGCTACACCAAAAAAAAAAAAATCTCAATGTGCTGCTTTCAAAAATGCACATAGGTAATAAATGAACTCCCATAGCACCACAATCAACCTTCACAGGCATACTTTTTATCTAAGAGCAATCATTATTGAGAAATGAGACCCTGGTCAGAAACGTGAAGTCACGTGAAGAACACAGGCAAAGATTTCTATATTTTATTCTCAGCTCAAACATCCAAGTACAGAAGAAGCATACATTTCCTGAGGTATTGCATCAGATGATTGGCTTTCATGAAGTCCTGGTCATTTTCAGCCTCAGTTATTTTAGACGAGGCTGAATGTTATATTACCATTAAATTGAAATGCCAACATTTTCTGATACTTGAAAAGCTTTTCCCTTTTACTCTTGTGTGACTCTTTTCTCTTTATAAAGTATAAAGATGTTTCAGGTTCAGCTTACTTTATTTGTACCTGTAGTTAGATTTGTTTTGCAGTTCAGAAAAATCAAGACAGACATCCATCTAAAGACAATTAGACACATTTTTACAGACAGCACAAACAGGATAGCATCAATGTTCAAAGTGCAATGTTGCTTCATTTTGTTAACCAGGTTGATGGCTGCTGGAACAAAGCTATTTTTGTATCGCTTTGATCTGCACCTTGGGACCATAAACCTCCGTCCAGAAGGAAAGAGCTTGAATTCTCTGTTCAGAGGGTGGGAGCTGTTGCTTAAAATCGAGGTAGTTAACCTCTGTACCTGTCTGAAGCTGTAACCCACCAATCAGCCTACTGGGCCATGTAGTAATCTTGTTCAGAGAATTTCTGCGTGTCAATCAAAGATTACCAAACCATGACACCAAAGAAAAGGATAAAACTGATTCAATAAAAGCATGGTAGAATAAGGTCATCATGGTTTTGTCAATGTGTAATTTGGACAGTTTCCTCAAACAAAACAAATGCTGGTGCCCTTTTTTGCACACAGCTTCACAATTTTCTTCAAAGGTCAATTTTGAATCAATAATTATCAAGGTACTTGTAGGATTGCACACATTCCAGTGTCTGACCCTTAATGGAAATAACTTCATGTGTGGGCTTGTCTTCTAAAATCAATTATCATGTCTTTGGTTTTAGATATGTTTAATTGAAGATAGGACTCCTCACACCACAAAGTTGTCAATGACCAGGCCTTGGCTATTCTCATTATCCTGGAGCAGACTAACAACAACAGAGACATCTGCATATAATGTGGTTGTTGTGTTGCCTGTAGTTACTTTCTCACCTTCTCAGTTAAATAATAATCTAGTATTATAAGCCTTGACAAAAACAAAGCACCTTTGTCATCTTTTTATCTATTATTTTATGACACAATATGTGTATAATGAAAAGCCTTTTCTTATAATATCTGGTTATTCAACGCAGCAAACAGCAGAGTTAAATTAACTGGGGGCAGATAAAGAACTTTCATGTTCACACTTTCAATTTGTTAGGGACCACATATTTAAGACAGGTAGAAAAAAGCTGCGTTAGTGGATGAAAAGTTCCCAGTAGAGATAGACCTCTTACTCTCAGTTTACCTTATTAAAGTCTGACAAGGGAAAATATAATTGTAGAGCATCACTGTTTGACACCCAATTTAAGGTGTTAAAAGGTGTGAATCTCAGTTCTGTATGTGTTTTAGATATTGTTGTTATCAGCATTTTAGACAAGCGCATATTCTCTAAAGCATGCTACTTTATTGCAAGGATTTATTCATTGTTTTATCACTGATGAAGGATTTTACTTGTACAGCTTGACCCCATGTGGAACAGGCCAAGATGATGTGACACAGCTTATTATTTATGTGGCAGACTAGGAACGGTGTCATTACATAATGCATGGAACTCCTTAAAATAGCACTTCAGTTAATTTCCTCTCAAAAGCAACTGTATTGTTTAATTTTCTATGGTGAGAAGTCTGTGCAGCAGGTAAATCATATCACCTGAGCCGTCTTAGAACAAATGATCAACCAAAAAACCATACATTTTGGACCCTGTTTAAGGCTCTACATTTATCTCTCCCCGTGTTACGAAGCTTTGATGTATCTCCACGCGTCAAGCAGCTTTGTTCTAGATAAGACTGGGCACTAAGAGATCAACCACATCTCTCAATGCCCGCAGAGACTAACATAAAAAGATATCCCATACCGAGCCCTGCACATAATGGATAATTGTACCCTGGAGAGCACGGCTGCAGCACAGAGCCTGGGCCTCCAGCTCACACCGGCTCTGTACTCACTATGGTCCCTGTGAAGCAATTCAAGGGCCTGGAGATACCAGGTTGGTAGTGAAGGACAGTGGACTTAGTGAGCGTGCATGTGTCAAACCATTAGGTGATATATTTGGGGGACGACCATAGTCCACAGGGAGCTGTGCAAATTTCTCCCCTGGTGATCGAACAAGAGTCAGCAGATAAGTTTGGTCCATAGTAGACACACGCTGCTGTGGATTGAGCAGAATTGTCAGCTAACAAGTATAGCGTTGCAGTTCTATTACACATTCACGTGAGGAATTGGATGCACAGTGCACACATGACATGAATTATTCTCTCTCTCTCTCTCTCTCTCCATTGTGGTCCCTTAACAGCCCCCCCTCTTTTCCCCAATTCTTCTTCCCTCCATTTCCCAGTTGCAAGTTCCATCCATCCTCCTCACGTCCCTATATCCCACCATCCTTCTCCCCAACCTCAACAGTCAGCTTTGCATGAGAAGACAGGCTAATGTGGGCTATTTTACCCAATAGAAGCTATATGTCTGCGACTTGGCGAAATTGATTTTCCACACCAATAGCTTTCCTCTTTTTAACGCAACCTACCACTTGCATATGGCAGCCATTCATTTTTCATGCCCCCTCCTTCTCACTGGGAGATAATCAGTAGGAAGCAGGGGAGAGGTGAGATTGCGAGGGCTATGATTTGACATGTATGGCCGCGTGCATGCACATGTGAGGAGCGTGTGCGTGTGCTGGAGGGGTGAGGGCGGTTTGGCTGTCAGCACGACTCACAGGGGAAGGGTAAGAACCTTGTTGTTTATGTCACTTCTCCTGCTAGCTGTGGACTTGTTTTGATACAGAGGTCTCTCCCCTGCCCTCCCTTGGGGGCCCATAAACAGCTCACAACAACTCACACAGCAGCTGGAGCATGCAATGAAATTGATATGCTTAAATGTGTCTCTTAGTACACGCCACTTCAGTCACTGCTGATAGGACCATTTTTTTTTAGACTGCTCAAGTATTCAGGAAGATAAATCAATCATAGCTCAAGTAGTTTAAATGTTTATTCCTAAAACCTTTTTGCTCGTGTCTGGGATTATGTGTGAGTAGGCGGTATTCTCAAGGCGGGATAGGAGGCTGGGAAAAATAATTTGTCCTCTTCTTTACTGTATCATCTTTGTGGAAAGTTTAGGATTTTACATGTTTTTTTTTTGTTTTGTGTGTGTGTTTTTCAAAATAGTGCCAGTGTTCTCTGGCTCCTGTTTGATTGTCCAAAGACAGGCCAATTTTGAACAGTTTTCGATCCATCTCATGGAGGTTTCAAATTGCAATTCTCCTAATGTCAAGAAAACTAGGAATTCTATTAAATCTTGTGGCAGGCCAATCACAGGTGATGACCAAAGTCTGATGGTTTGACAGACGACTGTCAGTCTCTCTTTATGTGATGAATATCTTTGTGTTTGTTGACATGTTTTGTTTGGACTGGGTGCAGATGCACAGTACAAGTCAGACTCCAACTGAAAAGTACAGTATACATATGGAGGACACTGTAAAGTAAGTATTAGCAGATTTTTGATAAATGACAAGCTTAGCTAACTTAAACCAAGCCCAGCATCCCATAAGCTGTAGCTGTGAAGGGGATGGTCCAAACCTTTAACAGAGAACTGCAGTGTGCTCCATAGTGATAGAGACATAGTTGGTCATTTCTTAAAGTGAAATAAAACAAGTTGCTCTTATTGCTCAGCATGTCAAATGGTCCTTTAGATTTAGAAGAAAAGCAATGGTCCGTAAGAGCAGCTGATGTAAAGTAAATTTGGAACAGACTGATTTAGTGTGTTCTAGATTTTTACAGCCTACTTTAACTGACAGTATTTAGTGTTGTTGCAGTCACTTTGGATTTTTGCAGTTCCTATGTGTGGTGGCTCAGTGGTGGCGTTCACTGTGAGAAGGTGCTGGGTTCCAGCCCTCACAACCTGCAGGGGCCTTTCTGTCTGAAGTTTGCATGTCCTCCTCATGTCTGTGTGGGTTTGTTCCGGTAAAAGCACAAAAGAGATGCAGGTTAATTATTTGGAAACTCTTAATTGCCCACAGGTATGAATATATGTGCTTCAATGTGTGTGTTCGCCATGTGATGGACTGCTGACCCATCAATCACCCAGTACATGCTTAGATAGGCTCCAGCCCCCTGTATAATAAATGGATGGATGGATGAGTTTGGGGTTATAACTGAAAAACATGCCTCACACAAAACTGATCTCATGTCCTCATTGGATGCTTACTAATTCCAAAAATCCTATAATAGCCAGTAACTCAGATTCACTAATTCACACAGGCAAACATGCAAATGCAGACTCTAAAAACAAAACACGCACACGCAGCCTCATTAAATAACAAATCAACATCTCGAATGTATCAGCATGAACTCTCAAAGACTTCAATCTGTAAAGCCATCTTAACTTTCTGTGCTGCACTGGAGCTGTCAGTTATTCAACCTGTGTTTATCCTTCCTCAGCTCAGGGTCCAGCTCACAAATCAACACAACGTGTCTGACTTGACATGACAGCTCCAATAAAGTAGTGTTGGTGAGAGGAATGAGGGCCTGGTTTGGCTGTAGCCCCACTAATATAGTAAGGAGAAGAGACGTGTCTGGCACCTTTGTTCCATGTTTCAGTGCCGAGTGTGTCCTGATTTGCTCTGCCTGTCAGTCAGTCCCCTTCCTCTGTCTTGTTGCCCTCTACCTGGTGTCTGTCAACTGCTACTTTTTTTCTCCTTCCTTTATTTCTCTGTTTCTTTCTTTGTATTTTACACCACACACTTTATCTATCTTTGTCTCTTTTTGTTGCTCTTCCTCTCACCAAATCAGCCATTCAATACCAGGGATCTGATCTTCCAAGCAGGGAGGGAGCGAGTTGTGTTGTGAGATGTTACAACATTAGAAAGCAGGCAGCCTGCGGGCCTCGTCATTTAGTCTAATTGATTCTCCTAATTGTCTTAGGAAGACCAGAAAGTTCCTGTCTTTTTCTCCCTGTCTGTCTTTCAGCATGTTAATCATGCCCATTTGTGGCGAATGTTTGCCGGCGGTGAGTTAAAATCGCCTGATGCAAAATTCCAATTCATGCCTGGACCCCCAGACACACCGAGCAGATGTGAAATCCATTTTGATGAGAGGAGCTTAAAAAGAACGAGGAGAAGCAATAAAAAACAGATTTGTCGGGTGTGAACTGCCCAAGAGATGCTGTCCTTGCGTGAGCTTAAGCAAGACTGAGTGATTGCTCTTCCTGCTGCCTGAGCAAGCTAACACAGGCAGCCATACTCAGCCATAGTCCTTTTTTAGCTAAAGTCTCTGATCAAATATACTTTCATATTCTTTAAAGTACTGCAATTTTCACTGTTTTTTGTGGTTGTGTGAATTAAAATATCATTCAGTTGTTGCCTTGAAAGAAAGGTAAAACATTTTTACCAACAGTAAGAATAGTCAAGGACAAGCTGGACTGTGTGAATTAAAGCTTGTTTTCAAAAGCAGAATTTCCCACTGCCACCGTTCCTGCTGACCCTCTTAACACAGTCTTGATGCTTAATGACACTCTTGTCTTCCTGTTTCTTTTTTTTCAACAAGGGTCCCTCTTGATTGTTGCCCCTCTCAGGCTTGTTGTGATTGGCTCAGGACACAGTGGCTGATGTGTAATGATTAGCGGAGGCCTGGCTAACCAATCAAAGCCAGTTAATTAGCACCATTGCTTTCCCATCATCCTGTGTTGAGGACTCGGTGGGTTCAACCCGTCCGTGTCTTCACCAGGCCTTTCCACCCCGTGTCGTCCCTCTCATTAGCAGGCTGGAGTGGCAGGACAATCACGCCGAGCACTGGTCCAAGCCTTGGCATGCTTGTATACACACACGCACACACACACACACACACTGTACACACATACTTGTACACAAAGGGTCTCACCCACAATAATGCACTCGCACTCACAGGCACAATCAGTCCGTCACTTCAGTGCCTCTCCTCTCTCTCTCTCTCTCACTCTCTCACTCTTTCTCACACACACACACACACACACACAAGGCCTGGTCTGGTCTGGCCCCAGGAGTCCTTTCATGGCCAGTGATTG
Source organism: Macquaria ambigua (assembly GCA_008360985.2). Taxonomy (NCBI): domain Eukaryota; kingdom Metazoa; phylum Chordata; class Actinopteri; order Centrarchiformes; family Percichthyidae; genus Macquaria; species Macquaria ambigua. Next base: position 95 of record VMKM01000278.1, on the reverse strand, counting down.
TCATTCGCAGCTGGCTGTATGACCTTGATATGGATAACAGAAGCACCACTGAGGGATGCTACTGCATTCGCTCTTACTCTCTCTCTCTCTCTCTC